>CM031374.1:46616463-47064496 GCA_018208015.1 Medicago ruthenica
CATTGAAATTGAAATTGAAATGAAATTGAAACTAGAATGAAATGAGATTTGGATTATGCTATGTGTTTGTGTTGTGGTGAATGGGAATGGAAGAAAAGGTGTATTTATAGGGTGGGGTGTAGAAAGTGAAGCGCGGGATTTGAAATGTGTTTTGAAATTTTTGGTTTTGTTCAGATTTGATTTGATTTGATTGTGGAGTGAGTGTGGCCGTTGATGAGAGGTTGATCAACGGTTGTAGTTGTTAGTTGAGTGATGGCACGGATCGTGATCCGTGTGACTGTGAAAGAACCAATGGCTGGATATGTGTAAATGGGTAGATAGATTTTTTTAATAGGAGATGGGTGGATAGACGTTGTTATGTTTTTTAATAAATAAATAAAAGGCTCTTGGACCTTAATTTTTTTTAAAGAAAAGATGTTTATAGCATTTTATTTATAATAATAGTGTTAATACAGTCGGGTATATTAGAATAAATTGAAGGACTAGCTGACAACGTGGTCTCACATGCAAGGGCATGAACAACAACAATTGTTTGTCGTATATTAAACTTTACTCTAGAGTTTGTAAAATGCGAGGAAAAAATATTCAATCGTGTTGTAATAATGTGGTCAAACTCTGTTACATCTTGATGATTTGAGTTGAAAGCATTTGTTGTGATCTTCAAATCAACTACAAAATCCACATCGTCGGAACCGCATGTCTACTAACCACTTTAACGCGTAAAACAACCCAAGAGCTTCCCCAAATTCAATCGTATGCTTAGGAGACAAACTCATGGTTATAGCAAGCACATATACGCCATCTTCATTGCGTAAACAGATACCTGTACCAGTACGGTTCCAGAAGGAGAAAAATGAGGCATCAATGTTACACTTTATCTGACCCAGCTGCGATTTCTGCCACCTATTGAGCTTGTTGACGCACGACCAACCTGTTGCACGTTCGTGGAAACAACTTGTTGAGAAGTAACAACAACTTGTGCCAAATCTAACTGCGTGCGTGAATTATTGGGAGTAGCATTTGCTGTCAACCACTCATCGATTGGATGTCTTGCTCGACCCGCGACTTAAACACAAAGCTCATTTTCCTTTTGCCAGAGTTTGGGGTTAGGATTCTTCCAAAGGCTCCATAGCACGGCAGCCAATCTCTGCTGCAAGTCGACCTGCAAATTATGAATGAAGGCAAAAATGGCTTCATCTGTGGAAACAGTGTTTTTGTTTAAATTTTAATCCCCTAGTTTTAAAACCATTATTTTGGTCCTCTTATTATATATTTTTTAAATATTTTTTAGTTCTCATCAGTTTTGTGACTCTTATTAATAATGTGTCACATGTGTGTTGGTTTTCTCATTTCCCATGTCATTTATAATAATTAATTTATCCAACAAAATGAAATAAAACAAAAGTCTAAACTTAAGAATCCCTTTTTCATCTTCTTCTTTCTTCACCTTCTCCATTCTTCTTTTCCTTCTTCTATCTAAACCCAGAAATCATAGCTTAGAGAATGTTCATATTTAGTTGTTGATCATACCTCAACATAATCAACTCTCACAAAGAAAACATGCTAGCAAACACCTCATGAGTGTGTTTGGATGGTGTAATTTAAAATTTTATGCAATTAAGTTAAGAAAAAAAATATTACACAAAGATTAAAAGTTGAAGAATCTTTTACATTATGGTAGAATTTTAAAAAAAATATTACGAGGACTAAAATCAAAACTCTTCTAAATGACAAGGATAAAAAGTACATTTAACCTTTAAATTAAAGACGTTCATTAACATACATAACTAATATGAGATATAACAATCAAAATCACTTTGTTAATCATCATTTATTTACTATTAACAACATAATTTTACTTTATTTTTTTCACGTTCAATTGATTAACCCTGTCACTTTATCAATTATCATTAAAATTCCCTCAATCGATTACTTCACCAAATAATAGAAAACTAGTATGTTATAATATGTTTTAAACATGAATTTAAGTTTTAAAACATTTATTAAATGCAAAAATATTATCATGTATCATTCATCCATATCTAAAACATATATCAAATTAAATATTACAAGCATAGTAATGATATTTAACACATTAAGGAAAATATTAATTCCATATCCATCATACATGATTCTACTGTATGAAAATAATCACCATCCCTCATATCTTAAAATAATATATTAACAATAATGAATGATGGATCGTGGTACCCATTGATTTTTAAAGAATGGTTGTCGTAAAAAGTTAAATATTAGAGAATATTCATTTCAAAGAGGGATTTTTTTCCTGACCTGTTTTGAAAAAAAATCATATTATACCCTACAAAAAAAATTGCAAATGCCCTACTTTTCTGCACCCTCCACAGGGTAGGGGTATTGTCGCCCGGACCGTTTAGTTGGCAAACATATGTCTCATTGTAGAAACACTTTAAATGACTTGCCATTTTAGTTTATGAACTTTATAAATATTGATAATATTTTTTTATATAATATGCATTGTTATTGCCCTGCCATCATAGGTGTGGTGCATGAAATTACTCTAGTTTCAAACATTTCATGGCGAAAGAAGTTGCCAACCACATTCACTATATCAGATCTTGGGTATATTTGTAACTTATGTAACTTGCATATTGCTTTATAGATTAGTGTGTTGCACATGAACTCATTTTTTTTGCCTTTGTGTAGATGTAACAAATTAAATGTCACTCTTTGGGATGACTTTGGAGCCTCTTTTTTGAAGAGGTACAATGAAAAGGGAGATGAAAGACTTATTGTGATTGTACTTAAACATGTCAAGATAAAGGAAGCAGAAGGCGACATTAATAGCCAAATAAATTGGGTTTTCCATTACGTTTTATATTTTAGTTTTACAGGTATTTCATTATTTGCAGGTAATTTTGGTCTGACCGTAACAAATGCATGAAACGATACAAATTTGATAATGGTTTTTTAACTTCTTGAGGTTAAGGAGTTTATTTTCAAAGGTAACTACTTATAACAAAAACCATGCTAAGTTTTTTTTCCTTAGTTTTTACACTTATTATAGTTATATGTTAGTTTTCGAATAATCAACTCATCATCTCAAAAACAAGCTACAATATTTCTTATTTATATCCTTCCTGAAAATTTTCTCTCCCAAACACATGCTTTAACTCTATAAGTGGACCAATTCAGATTATGAGTCAGCTGGGGTCTGCATCCTCAATATACACAGCTGCGGAAAATTAATGTTATCTTATAATTTTCAACATATCATGAATTTAAGAATGTTTAAACTGTTTTAAAAATTCTTGAAGATTTAGTAAGTCTAAGCTCTTTTCAAAATATGAATAATTTCCCTTCGCCGTTTTCCAAACAGGGTAACAACTTTAAAACCGCAAAATCTGTTTCAAACTGCAAAATACTGATCAACAATATTAAATCTGATCAACAATACTTTAATCTTATACTTTAGTAAAGTAAATTATTCCTTCACAATTTTATATACTTATAAACGATGTGCATATAACTCATTCTTCAAATTAAAAAAACTGAGATTCAAAAAATTGATAATTTTCAGCCATTAATAAAATATAACAAAACCCATAAAGATCCTACCCAATTCGAGGGGTTAGTTTCTGCAGTTGCGCGAGGAGGATATCAGGTTCACACTAAAAATAAATATGATACATAAATTTAATCGAGGTTAGAATTTCCAATTAATTTGTATTTCTAACATATATAATATTTATTATCTCATGTCATAAATGACTCTCCAACAATCATATTCAATACATGAATATGGGAGCATAGATTCAATAGTTACACATGTAGTTGGTTGGTGGTGTTTTTGGTGATTGTTATGTATGTAGTTTGTTGTTGATGTTATTTGATTATTGATATGCATGATTCTAAGAGACGTATTTAATACATGAGAAGGAAGGAAGATAAATTGTGCATGATTTATATTTAATAATTTAAATTAAAATTTAATGATACATTATTTATGTTTCCATAATTTCTTTAATTAAAATTTGTAACACTTAAATTTATAAATTAAAAGAAAATTCTAAATTTTAGATTAAGATCAAAATTAATTTCTCAATAAAGAGTATCCGAGTTTGATATCCAATAGAAAAGTATTTAATATGATTTACTTATCTCCCGATTGAATTTTAAATTATCAGAGTTTGTTTTCAAAATTTAAAATATTAGTACCATAATATGCAAAATAATAATAATAAATTAAATATAATTTTAGAAAAATATTAAAAAAATAATAACAAAAAATTAAAAGTTTTCAAACAAAATAGCAAAATTTAAATCCATCATATGGAATAATTGAAAGTTAAAGTATTCAACAAAACTTTAACTTGCTAGTATATTTGATCTCTTAAACATCTCTTTTTTTTTACTCTCACTAATCTTTTTATGTTCGTTGTGTTGGATCATCGATCCAAAAAAGTGTCATTATTCAAGCATTTTCTAATTAAATCAATTGTTTCCGTTCATTGTCTAATTCTTTTTGTTTGTTATAGTAATCATACTTAAATACATATGATGGTGTTGATTTAAGACCTTGAAACACACTCATCTTAAGGTCTCAAATTTGATTTTCCTCGATAATAATTTCAGTGAACTAGTTTGATTTCTTCAAACAATATTTTTTTTTTATCAATTATGATTGTGTTGAGGAGTCTTTTGACAAAGTTTACATAAGCTTGATAGACCATGTTTAACCCTGTATTTTTTTGGTAAAGTACGATATACTATTTTTTTTTTTGGGTAAATATCATAGACCATTTTCTTCATTTTTATTAGAGTAAACCCTTTTATTCAAAGATTGTTTGCAGTAAATATGAACGCTTTTACATGTAGAATCAAAAATCACAATTTGTCAAATCACTGTGATTAACCCCTTGTGCGAGACCAGCAACCATTGGTCATGTATTCACACTGCTTTCTTCAGCTAATTTCATTGACTTTTTGACCTGTTATGTTAAATAGTGTACACTAGTACATATTTAAATTTTTTTTTATTTTTTTAAGGAATATTTAAATATTTTTTATATTTTCTGCAAATTCTAATCGACAGACATATCTACCAGGCCTACCACAACTTTCTAATTCTAATAACTTTTTAAAGTTCAACATTAACATCATCATTAATCATTATAAAAAAAACAAAATGCTCATTCAATGCTTGTAGAATTTTCCAATATCTTTCTCCCTATTTTTTTTTATAAGCAAGGAGAAATGAGGTACATTAAGAGGAAACATCGACATCCCAACTAGGTTGGCATCCCGAGAAACCTCTATCCCGTGCCGCCAAACTAAAATGAAAATTTATTAAAAAGGGAAAAATATATACAAGAAGAGGGAGACTAGACCAATACCCTCAGAAGACGGAAATAAAAGAAAAAGAAAAAAACAGCAGACTAAGTGTAACACCCATACTAAAATCTCTTTGAGAAAAATCAATACATGCAAGGCCTTGATTTGGTGTTAATGGAAGAAATTGAGGTTGGGTCATGGGAGATAAAAAGGGTTCGCTGGACAGGGATAGGAAAAGAAGAATTATTTTTCTATCAATCATCCATTTGAACTATTATGGGATTTACTACAAATAAGTCTTCAATTAAGGAAGATGAAAGGAAAATTGAATTATGATAATGGGGGAGGTGCTTTCGGCCAACAAAGGGAGAAGAAGAGAAGCTGAGTTTTGTTTTTCTCTCTTTAACATATGCCTTATGTATCAATTTTCTCCAAATTACAATTATGCCCTTTTTGTATTAAACCATGTCCAACTTATTATTCCCCTGATGATAAATGGCCAACGTGTTCTCTTTCTTTCCAACTTTTCTTAATTCGAAGCCTTATAATTCTGGTGCGTTCTCAATTCTCAGTTGATTAACACTGCTCATTGGTAAAACATTGCGTGATTTATTACCAAGTTCAGAAAACCATAAACATACTTTGTCATACGATTTACCCTTCATTAAGTTTTCTTCTAAGTCTCGTTCAACTGACAGAAGTCCGTCGAGGGTTGAGTGGGATATTACACTAAGGGAATCTGTAATTTGGCAGACCACACCGATCACGAAAGAAATCAAAGTGCAGCTCTGGCGGTATAAGTTCCGCAATAAAAATAACATAGGTTTATGAGACAAAATTAAATTTTTAACGCAACTCTTGTGTCGGAGTGGCCAATACCTCGAGCGTTCCAATAGAAAATATTCGTTGAGCATTTGGAGAGGAGTCACTCCATGAACGGGTTCGATACGACCGCTTTCCCAAGACATGATGTTGCTTCAATTTTTGTTTCTGTTTTTTGGATAATACCGGTGTGAATGGCTCTTCAGCGGAGCTTCGATCATACTCCCGAATTCTATCCCACAACTCCATATCATGCTGAATGTTTGAATTACTGTGTTTTTCAAGGCTTTCCTTTTGCGTGACCATGTTGTTGTCCTCGGGAATCCTTGCTGAATCAGTAGTACCATCAACCGGTGGAACAACCGAAGCAAATATCGGATCGACCGGGTCGTCAGGACCAACCATTATCTTCTAAATATCTGGCATAAATTCAGAAGCCAACGTGAGGATTGGTTGAACAACATGAACTGGTGATTGTTGCCTCACTATTTCATCGGAAACATTATACAATGACATATGTAAGGTAGTCCCAAACTTTTCCATGTGCTGAAGGGTTGTCTCAACAGGCTGACTCTCTGTCTGGACATCTAAATTACCTGCAGGAACAGTCTGCGCATTCTCTACTGGCTGCTCAATCTGAGTGTTATGTATCTCCAAGCTCTCGTGCTGAATGGTTGCAATCTGAAAGGCCTTAACTGCGTGTGCCTCCTATTCCTGCAGGGGCGCCGCATCTTCAAAAGCCTTAGATGATCCAATGCCTTCTGGATTATCCCGTGGCTTCTACCTCTGCGTGTATTGTTTTGCGAATTTACCGGCTTCTTCCCTTTCTCAACTGGAATGGGCTTCTCTTGTTTGGCTACTTTTTTCGGATGTAACCATCGGCAAGACGTTACATTATGGCCAATGCTTTTACAATGAGTGCAAAAATTCGGCAGCCCCTCGTATTCAATTTCCATCGGGAATACAAAACCTTCCCGTTCCACCATAACTTCATAAAAAATGTCTTTAGAAAAATCTAAATCCACCAACACCTTGGCACAGTGTCCAAACAGTCTGTTCTTAGCAACATTATCAATTAACAATGTTGTCCCGACCACCCCTGCTATCTCATACATAGTTCTCTCCATCCAATATTCCTGCGGCAATTCCCACAATCGTATCCAAACCTGGGTATGTGTCCTTCGTCCATTCAAATAAACGCAGCACACCCGGTTTCAAATTGACCGTACCTGCTGCCCATACTGATCGCAAGTCATCATAAGAAGCAAAAGAGAACTCATAATACCCCCGACCCAGGGATAACATATGCCACTGTCCATTAGTCTTCCATAGTTTATGCAGCTTTGCAACGATGTCCTCGGAAGAGTATGGTTTATCCCCCTTGTTCAATACTAGTGTGCCCCGAAGGTTAACCTTACACGCTTCTAACCCTCGAACATAAGCCTCATTCGCAATCTTAATTGAAAGTGTTTCCCCACGAATTGACGGTGTTGGAAACAGATCAGAGAATTGTACTTGAGGTCCTCTGACAGCCTGTGCAAATGACAGTTTTGTAGTAGCATCCATTGCAGACGAAGAAAGTGTTGCCTGCGCGAATGATTTTGAAGACACAACTACTGCAGAAGAGGAAATCAGTGCCTACACGATTGGTGAAGGAGGAACCGGAGTCGCAAGTTCAGCCTGCCAATCAAACATGGCGAGGCACTATGTGCTAGAGCCAAACTGATGTGATGATTAGGGGTGGGAATAGGCTAGGCCGATCTAGGCTTTGCAAGGCCTAAGCCTGGCCTGCCAAATTTTTAAGGCCTAAGCCTGGCCTGCGGCCTGTCATAGGCTTACTTTTGAGGCTTGAGCCTGACCTTCTGAAAGCCTGATAAAGTCTGCTAGTCTGTTTAAAGCCTATATCATATGAACATCTTTAAGTAAGCAATGTGATCTAAGTTTAAATAGACTAGCGAACTAATAGATCAATTAGATTAAACTCTCTTTTAGTAATCAACATGAGTTTTTAGGGAATTTAACTATATATCATATCATATTTCAATTCTAGTTTATAATAATACATTTGTATATGCGAAAAATTAATGTATACTAATAAGCTTAAATTACTAACAAATTTATATTTTAAGTCAAAGTACACAATATATTATAATGATAAATAATATTATTCATATTTACTTAAATAGGTCGGCCTAATAGGCTTAAGAGACTTTTTAAATGGCCTGTGACCTGACCTTTTAAGCTAAATAGACTTCTAAAAAAGTCTAAGCCTTCTCTATTTAAGAAAAAAGTCTGGTCTGACCTGTCGTAGGCTAGGTCGTAGGCCAATGTAGGCCGGCCTGACTTGTTCACATCCCAAGTGATGATATAGGAGGCACACGGATAGGCAATTAATCAAATCACGAACAGCAACCCCAACAAAGAATGGTCAATTAGTGTGATAGAATTATGAATAAGCCACCAATTGACAAAAATAAGCCATTGATTGTGTTTTATCGAAAGGGAAAATGCATATACACCTAAACAAATATATCACGTGGATGACACTTGAATAAATCGGTCAAACAATTAGAGGGAAGAATCACACAAACAATTGATCGCCGATACTACTCATGGTAGCGAAACCTAGCAGAGCTTTTTCGGAACCCCGAAAAAAAATAAAATTCACTATATTAAACCACAGAAACATGTACAAATACACATTAAAACATTCGCTATAACTTATGAATGTGTCCAAATTAAAAATACATCAAGAGTGCTTATTTTCTTAGCAATATTATGCACCAGATTGATCAACGAAATACACATTTAAAATTAAATTATCTAACTTAAAATACAGCTGATGATCTAAATTACTAACTAAAGACACATTTAGTTGTATTCTATAAATTTATATGTTAAATGAATAATTCTTGTGTTGTGTGGATATGCATTTGAAGTTTGGACACAACATTTAGGCACACACATAAAAAAGTAGACAAAATAATAATTAAATAATATGTATTTTTAAGATAGAGTGAAGATTCTCTCTAAAAAAAGAAGGGCAAAGCCATCCATTTTGATTTTTCACAATTTTCGTGCAATCCAATTTATTCTTTGACAAAAAATAACACCAAATCAATCCCTCAAATTTTTATACCGAGACAAATCATTTTTAGACTCGTTATAACATAGAGACAAATTTATCTCAAATATAAAAATATTTGAGACGAGTTTATGTATTATTTTTTGTCGATGACTAAATTGATTCGTAAAGAAATTGAAATAAGTAAAATGAATGTTCACTTTTTGAAATACCTAAATAATGAATAATTTTTTTTGTGTCAAAATATGTGTCCACACAAAAATTAACGTTTGAGTCATGATAACAAGGACACATGTTAATGATTCTAAAAATAAAAAATATTTATTGTTAAAAATTAATTATTAACTTTATAAAATAATAAATCGACACAATATTCATAACAGAATTTCAACATTGAGTTTTTTAACATGTACTCCCTCCGGTCTCATATATAAGAAATTTTTTTTTGTAGGTTCATTGAATAATTAATGTATCTGTTTTACAATGTAGACCAAATACAATAATTATTCAATAAACTTAAAAATATAATATTTTCTTATATATGAAAGCGGAAGGAGTACACCGGACACATTTTCCATTATGTTTACCCCTTAAAATATCCTCCAGAACCTCATATCATAATCATACCATAATTAACACTTAATATACAACACCAACCAGGACCACATCATAACAAAAAAAAAACCACCCTCTCACTTTCTCTTTCTCCCAAATACAAAGTAAACTCACCTCAAACAAAATCCAAACCTCAACAAACAACACCACCAAAACATGACCATGGACCGATCATCATCACAAAGCAGTTCATCAGACTCACCCTCACGAGACTTCAAAGTCCTATCCATAGAATGCTACAAAGGCAGCTCAAAATCCGATGAATGGACCGGAGACATGCTTCAAACCGGTGACATAGTTGAAGAGCTTAGAGTTGGTGGTTCAGCTAACTCACTCATAAGGTTCAAAGCACCTTTCAAGAATGGTAAGAGTGGTGTAAATAAGATTCTTCAAGAAGCTTATAAGAAGAAAGATACTTCTATACTTGTAAGAGTACGTAGGGGAGTTGATGAGTTTGCTGAGTTGCAAGGTTGTATTGTTCCTAATGAGAATAAGAAGAGTTATGTTCTTAGGGATATTGTTGATCCTAATTATCTTGTTGGCTTTTTGGATCGAACTGAAGCTGAGTGCTTTCAACTCCAAGGTACTAATTTTGCTTTTCTAAACATCTTTTATTTTTTTAATAATTTTTTAAACATGGTTAAAATTGAATAGTTGAGTTAGAATTTGTGTATATTTGAATTCAAGGTGAATTTAATAAAATTATGATACATCGTGATTCGGTTGAAGCTTCAAATGATAAATTATGCTAAATTTACCGTTAATCTAAACATACACGTTGAACTTAATTGCTATCTCCATGTTGGTTTGTTCTCCTAAATTTCAAGTTTTTTCTTTTTTCTTTTACATGTCTTTCTTGCAACAGTATAATACTGCAAATTAATTAGATTAAACAATTTTTTATAGATATTCACTACATCGTGCAAAAATGTGTTTAATTCAATTGCGTAGATAGTTAATTTAAATCACATTAAAAATGATGGTTAATATATTTGCAGTAGTTGAATTAACCATAATTTTAACTCTAAATTGAATTAATCATCTACTCAAAATTAATATATTAATGTACCATTAGTGTAGATTAAATAATCTTGTCCTACATGATTTTTTTTATTTGATGTGTCGATTTCCAGGTTAAATTAAACAAATGAATGTGTTGGTAAATTACTTAGAAACCATAATATGACTTTGTTGCTATTGGTTGGTTGATTAGTCGGCAGATGGTAGTTACTTCCTAGTTACACAGTTGGTCTTTTCTAGTACAAAGTTTTTCGTGTTGTTGAAGATTAGTTATTATTTTCATAAGTAAAAAACAATTTTATTTAATATTTCTTGGTGAGTGATACCTTACAACTACTAACAAGTACGGCTATAGCGACAGGTAATAAAAGCACACGGACAACGTAGTTACTGCTTTCTTATCTTGTTCTGGTTAGCCTAGCATAGATCCTCAGTCACTTCTCTCTCATCTGCCATAACAACACCATTACCCTATTTTTTTTTGGCACATGACAACTTTTGTAACAACCTTCTCTTTTATACTTACATTATGTTTTAATTTATCTCTCTGTTGTTTTGATTTTTGTGCCAATACCTCATTTTCTTTGTAAAATTTTGGTTGTCTCAAAGTTGTCAGATAAATGGATGTTCAAATAACATAAC
This sequence comes from Medicago ruthenica, assembly GCA_018208015.1. Lineage (NCBI taxonomy): Eukaryota > Viridiplantae > Streptophyta > Magnoliopsida > Fabales > Fabaceae > Medicago > Medicago ruthenica. The sequence goes on from CM031374.1 coordinate 46,627,961, forward strand.
TCTTTTTGGTACGTAGCTTGTTTGGCCACATAGTGTGATAGTAGTACTCCTTGTCATAATAATCTTAATCTCATACAAATGTGAGAGACACTTTTTCTTACTTTTATTATTAGGGTCAAAATTCATCTCTAAGCGTGTGTTTGATATCACAATAAGTTTGTTGAAATTTCGGTAAACGAGTTTGATTTTACAAAAGTTACATCATGTGTATGTCTCATATCACGGTGAATTTGTTGGAACCGTGGTCATTTTTTGTGATCTAGCAAAAGATACAACGCGTAACTTTTGCAAAATCACGATGATTCTAACAAACGCGCTTTGACATCAAACATGCACATAGAGAACTTTTAGAAAATCACATTACTACCAACAATGGATTGGTCCAAATGGTAAATGACTTGAGACCCTTAAACATGTGGTTAGAGGTTCGATTCCTGGCTCATGCGTATGGAAAAAATCCAGCTGAGAGGAGAGAATCCACTTTGTGCGCCCTACAGGTTCCCCGACGGAAATTAGTCACAGCTAAGCGTTGATGGAAAGCAAACCTACCGTGATACAAAATAAGCACTAAGCCTTATTGGACAATCCAACACCAACACTTCAAATTAAAAGTATATTCAATTATTTTGATTTTTCAACTTTCAATATTGTGTCTGGGAATGTGTTGGTGCTCTATAGCTTTTGAGTTACTTGATTTGTGACATTATCTGATTCTGATTGTACCTAACCCAAGTCTAGAATAATAAATATCCATTAAACCATATTTATTCGAGACAATAACTTCTCATCTGAAAGCTGCAAACTTTTGCTAGATTAAGCCATCAAGTTGCGTGTTACTCATGAGTTCCTTCTGTGTCTGATATAGACATCTAGAAACCAGCATTTTCACATCTTTAGATAAGTAATTGAAGAGAAGGAAAGTAAAGAAGTTGTACACTTGTGATTCTTAATACTTTATGGCATACAATAATATTGAACAGCAGCTATTTATACATACATTATAGTCATTAGCCTTGATCTATACACGTACACCGGACACGACACAAACATGGACACGATAAAACTGATAATAATATGAAAAAATGACATAATTCAATGTAATTATATGTGTCAGTGTCAGACATGATACGTATCCGACACCAGGTCACGCCTCCTCCGAGGAGTACCTTTGCTTCATAGCCCTTGATTGAATACGGTCTAGTGCCTATACACTGCTATAATGTATTAGACGGACTTTAGTTAATTAACCTTCGATACACACGAGTGATTACTTTATTTGTTGAGCAATGCAGTTACAAATTATGACTTTTAGTTTATCATATCTTCATCAAATGGTAAATGATATAAAACTGCACTTTTCAGCTTCAAGGAGCAGTAGGATGGTAAATGAGTTAACAAAAACCCGAATACAGGACGGATTTGTGTCATATCCATGGGAGAGGAGGATGCAGGAGTTGTTATCCGTTCCAAATTCTAGCAACTTTCTTTCTATATTACTTCTTCCCAAAGCTTCAGATAGAGTTGCTTCTCGCTACAATGATGTGGAAGACACACTAGCCAGAGCAAACGCATGGCTTAATGCAGCTCAAGCTTCAGGGGTCCCTATTGTCTTTATGAACATTCAAACTGAGTCCTTACTTACAAAGGTGAACCATCAACTCCCTGACTATTTTACAATTGTATCCGAGGGGATTTGAACTCTGTCCCTTAAGATTTTAAGGTCAAACTTTTGCCGTTGAGCAAACGCTTCGTAAAATTTGTTGTTTGTCTTTTAACTGTGACAGATATCTGGAGAGACAGCTTCTTCCACAGTAAATGCAGGATCATTATCCGACTTATGCAACATTGCAAATGCAAGTCTTTATGGTTTCGAAGATTATCACGGAGTAGACATTGGTGTTGTTAGAGCAATTCGACTATGGTATGCTCCAATGGGAGGAGAGTTCTCAGTAGAGATAAAACTTAGAGAGGAAGATACAAAGCTCGGCTTTGCCATTAGTCGTACAGAAGAGGTTTTTCTCCCTCTGAATTTTCCATACATGTTATGATACATTGATATAGTCAGACACCTAACACAACACTGACACTGATAATTTAAGAAAATAAAACTGATCAAGTTTGAAGTGTCGAATACTGACATGTCTTCAATATGAAGTGTGAGACATGTGCTTATGTTACACAAACTCATTTATTGTTGAATGTTTCATCTAATAATTTTGTGATCAACAGGGTTTTATATTCATCTCATCATCAGTAATTGATGAAGGTAAAGAAAGTTTACCAGCCACACGTTCAGGACTAAGCAATCTATACAAACTAGCAACAGAAACTTCAAGGTTATTGGTAGTTTCAAGGCTTTCAAATCAAAGAGTCCTTCCATGGATGGTTTCATCAACCGGAGCAATTCGTTGTTACGATACTGTTTCATTAAGCCAGAAACTCTCCTTACATCGACACACTAAAGTTCCTATTCTCCTACATGTCTTCCTTTGGGACCGAACAATGGCGACTTCAAGTGCAGAAAGTACAAAATCAAAACCCTTGTCTCCCTCTGTGTTGCCATTACCACCTCAAGTTCAATTGGCACACCGTCCTAATGAGAACCAAATACAGCCATTATCATGTGAAGGATCTGATACAGGTAATATCAATATCAGTGATATTTCTCAGCCCACGCAGCTTGAGAGAGGCGCAGTCGGGGATGTCTCATTCAGATTCCAGGACTTCTCCTTGTCCTCCACCAACTGGGTATGAATAAGTATGGTTTTAAACTGCAGTCCCGGATACGCTGCGAACCTTTATATTGTGGTAAAGTGGGAACCAAATAAAATCTGATTAATAGTATATACATCATTTAACAGGCCACTTCGCACAAGTGAGACAAGTATTGCATCGTGCACAGGCTATAGTTTTCACCTTGGATCAATAAATTCTTAAATGAAATATGATATAACTTATTGATCTAACGGTGAAAAAGACACTTGTGCATAGCAAAACCATTTTACTTGTGCATATTAGATAAAGTCCATTTAACATAGTAACATACCAATATCATGCATGTTCTTTTTGTTCACCTTGTTTGTACATACATGATATACTGTATTGCTTTGGTCTTGAGGCTTTTAATTTGTGAGGGTTAGAGTTTGTTTTGTTTCATAATTAATTAGCTTGTTCAGACATAGAAAAGGCATAACAAACTTCTAGAATTGCTTTTTGTGCTACGGTCTTTGTGCTTAGTAGGTAGTGGTTTGAAAGAAGCAATAAGTTATTAAACTTTTGAAAATATTTGGTCAATAGGACAATATATACTCAATATATATATATCATAGAATGGGTTTCTGCTTGATGAAAAGAAAGAGGCATGTTGATGTTGAACGCTAAGAATATTCTATTCTACAGCCAGAGTCAATGACAATACTTGGGCCTACCTGTTGCTTCTTGTCAATTGTTTTGACCTTAGTTTAAAAAATATGTTGGATGATCATGTGAATTAACACTTAACTAAACTCCTAGAACTACTTTATTACATCAACATTAAATTAAGTTGTTTATTTAAGCACAATCATAAAAAAGATACGTGTCATAAAAAACATATGTTGTTTTAGTCGGTAAGGATTCAACTCAGATCTTACAATGATACGAGCGTTTAAATCTTAATATCGATGCAAAAATTTCGTTGGTAATCTATACATAAATTTTATCAAATACACTTGACATATGACACTTTTAGTGTCCTAGGCCCTCGATAATAAATATAATAGAATAAATACATGTTATACTACCTAGATCACTATTTTATTTTATTCTATTTTAACAAATTACATCAAACATTAAAAAGGCGGTATAATGTGGAGAATGATAAAGATCCACAATATGAGTGCGAACTCACTCTTCAATAGCTTTAGGTATTTTTTTTTTTTAAATCTTTATAAACAATCTCTAAATTTTTTAATACAATTTACTCCTTCCGTCCAAAATTAAGTAAGTTATTTGCTCATTTCACACTTATTAAGAAAAATGTTTAAGTGAAAGAGAGAAAATTGATTTTAAGTGCTCTTGTCAAGTATTGATGCATTTACCATTATCATAAATGCAAAACGGAATATATTGAATTGAAAGTGATGAATGTAGTATTAATTAGAGTTATAATTGAAAAAATAATAATTAATATTGTATTGAAAAGTGAAATGAGTCAGTTATTTTATTATAATTTTTTTGATATTTTTTTTCTACGTTATATTAGTTGATTTACTTTCAACACTTCGTAAGTCTTAATAGGACAACCAGTGTTACGAGTTTACAAAATGAGTTCTAAATGTGATTGCATGATCTTAAACGATAGAAAATTGCTCTTCTCACTTTGGATTTTGCTCATTTACACCCATAAGGTCCTCAAGACTTGCATACGTATATCTTTATAAAAGAAGAAAATTAATAAATGAAAATTTGAAATTGTGAAAGGAAAAATGGTCTTACAATAAAGCAATCACCCCTTGTTCTAACTTCTCAAACATATATTCTAACTCTTGATTCTAACTTCTCAAACAATTAACTGATAAATATAAGAATGCGAATTTAATATTATTTCTCGTGTCAAACATATCTTCACCACATGACTTCAATTGTCCCTTTGTTATTTACAATATCCATGGTCCATATCTCCCACTATATTAAAAAAATTGAAGATTGCTTTTCCCACTTCAAAGAAAGCTAAAACACACCTGTAATTTACGTTTTTACCTCGGTGGCCGTTTGTTGCCGATGGGAAGGATCCGGCGGCAACTAACTGCCGATGGTTTCCTTCCATCGGCAGTTAGTTGCCGCCGTCCCCATCGGCAGCTAACTGCCGATGCGATCTGTACATAACCAGAACAGCAAAACAGAACTTGCATCAGAAGCAGAAATTTTCCAAATTTCCAAATTTTGGTCCAATCCTCTCCAATTCCCTTCTCACGAAAATGAAGCAAATCATCTCCACAAAACAACAAGTAAGTAGTATTAATCATTTATAATGTTAATGTTAGTTTGTGTAGGTTTATTTTTGTTAATTTTGGTATATTTATGTGGTTAGGGTTTATGTAAAAATTGAAATTTTTGTTAGTTTATAATGTTATAGATGAATGTTGTTGTTGTAAATGTAATTTAGATTATGTTTAAGTGCAATGTGAATGTGTAGAAGTTGAATTAACACAATGAGGGGTACGGACATGTGTCTCACCCAAAGATTCTGCCACCTATTGATGGATCTCCTCCGAGGCCAGCAAATGAGGAGCAGATCATTGCACGCCATCAGCAGCGGCACCAGGAGAGAGACTCGCCTGATATAGCTGCTCACTGCTCATCGCCTCCTGACCCAAGTAGTCATCAGCCTGGCTAGCAAGTCCACCAACCATGTCAATGGTATGTGTCTCACCCAAAGATTCTGCCACCTATTGATGGATCTCCTCCGAGGCCAGCAAATGAGGAGCAGATCATTGCACGCCATCAGCAGCGGCACCAGGAGAGAGGCTCGCCTGATACCATTGACATGGTTGGTGGACTTGCTAGCCAGGCTGATGACTACTTGGGTCTGGAGGCGATGAGCAGTGAGCAGCTATATCAGGGACATGATCACACCGATACTGTCCAGGAGGTCGAGGAGGCGGTAGCAGCAGTAGCATGATGACCAGGATCAGGATTAGGACATTTTTTTTAGGACTTTTGTTAGTTTTTTTTTTCATTTGTTAGATTTTTTTGTAAATTTATGACACATTATCGTAGTTTTTTTGGTACAATTTTAACATGATTTCGGATTTATTTTGCTTTATTTTGATTACTTCGAAACAACAATAACAACAATTCATTCATGATCCAAACTAAATCATAACTAAAAATTCACAAAATAAGTGTTACGTTACGTTACATTACATTACATTATCCCTAAATATGTTGTATCATCATCAATGATGTTGGATTTAAATTTAATTCTTGAAAGTTTGCGGAAAACATATATATATGCTCTCATGTCTTATACTTAGTGTAAAAATTTACAAGTCTTTTTGAAAACTCAAAAGAATGAAGAGAACACAACACATGTATTCTACGAAATCAGCTATATATGTTTTCACATCGAATTCCCTCATATAAGATGAGTCTTGACAAAAAGGAATGCATTCCAATATATTCTTTTGAACTTAATCCTACTGCCCTGCCAACTGACAAAGTTTCAATTGACAGAGGAGCATGATCAAGTACAAAACAACATCTTAGAACTACATTCCCTTTTGTCACACTCATCCTATACAAAGGAATTCGATGTGAGAACCTATACAGCTGATTCGGCAGAATACATGTTGTGTTCTCTTCATTCTTTTGAGTTTCCAAAAAGACTTGCAAACATTTTGCACTAAGTATAAGACACTTCAATGCCAAGATTTTCCGCAAACTTTCAAGAATTAAAAAAAATCCAACAAATAACGACACAACATAATAATACTACCTAAACATCTTCATCCGGCCGAATCAAACTCTTGAGAATATCTTCAGGCGACCTCAGCAACGTAACATCCATCTCGAGGGGGATCATGTTCGGCTTAGCAAATATCGAGAACATGCTCCTCACGTCGTCGTCGTTCGTTAACTCCGACCGAGTGAACGACAAATTACCGTCTAAGTCAAACGATGGACGGTGATACCAAACGTATTCCACCCTCCTCGTGTCTCCGTGGTTGATTCGTTGGTTGATTTCATGAAGTAAATCCTTCAATTCTTTTAACGTCACATCGTCGTGAACCTTGAAAAAATGTTGCACATGAAAGTATACTTGAGCCATTTTTTCAGATCTACACCATAAGAAATTAAAAACAATCCAATTAAAAACTCATTCAAACATTTCATCAAACACTTGTAGTGCAAATTATACATAAATCCTAAAGCTAAAAATTACAACATAAACATGCAAAGATCTAAACAATTAAGCAACATAAGTCATTTCCATCTAAACAATCTATCACTTCTTGCCAAAAAAATCAAAAATTAAACAAAGTCTAAAACTAAAAAAAAAATTAAATTAAGATAATAAATGTAACATATAAGCATAAAATGACAATGAACTTGATTATGGAAACTTACTTGTTATTGGAGTGTTGGTTGATTTGAGGTTGAAAATTTTGAGATTTTTGGAAGATTTGAGAGAGTTGAGTGTTGGAAGATTTGATTTGAGATTGAAGAGATGAAGTTGGAGCTTCTGGTTGCCGTGCTTCATAAGTAATGATCGCAACGGCATTTAGCTGCCGATGGGGACGGCGGCAACTAACTGCCGCCGGATCATGCCCATCGGCAACTAACTGCCGCCAGGGTAAAAACGTAAATTACTGGTGTGTTTTAGCTTTCTTTGAAGTGGGAAAATCAATTTTCAAAAAAGTTTTACATAAAATGTGGATTTTATATAGCTATCAGAAAAAAAAAGTTGTTCTTTTGAACGAGGCAAAACAAGCTGTTCTTAATTACCCTAGTAAACAATTAAATCAATTTCAAAATTAATAATATATTTTGCAAATAATATTTAAGTTTTGCTAGTATTATTTTAAAAAAAATTAAATAAAAAGGTTTGTACAAAAAAAAAGTTGTCTTCATACTATAGAGTTAAACAATATAACTTTAAAATGAAATATATTAATAGGGTGATTGGGTTGGTTCATATGTAAAGAAAAAGCTAAAGATGTGTTAAATGCCCCCATATTATAGATGCCTAAACTACGCTGAATTTATGGACCATTGTTTTAAGAACTACATTTGGCAGCTTAAATTTGGTTTGGATCCCCTCTCTACATTAATTTTACATATTATTGTAAAAGTAACTGATATAGTTTGGATGGCAAGAAATAAAAAGAAAAAGTTTTTGAAGATAAGGATACACCTGTCCAAATATCGATTCAAAATTCTTGAAGCAACAACACAGATTTCATGAAAACTCAAGAGGATAAGATGGAAGACAGTCCTAAATTCAAATATACGGATTTCAAAAATAACAACAATGGTTCCTTCAAAAAAAAAAAAAACAACAATGGTCGATCAAATTGGAAGCCTTCTCCCAATAACTTTTTTTTTAACAAGCCTTCTCCCAATAACTTATACATATATAATTGTTTTTTTTAACAACATAATTTATTAATAATTAAGTCCCTGTACAAGACGAATATAGATGACAGACAAAAAATACAAAGCAAAGACGCAGTATATAGACGGAACCGAGGGCTACCACCAATACCAAAGTCAATACCTAAATCAAATTCAAACCCCAACACTTCTTCGCGAATGACCACAAAAGCAAAATCCAATCGCCAATCGTCAGTTGAACACCATAACCCCAACCAATCAAATTCTCTGAAAGCAGAACCTCATCTACTTATCACCGCAACTGAGCCCAAAACTTAATCCAACACTTCATCGGATTCCACCACCACTCGACTCCCAGTCCGCTAGGAAAAGACACCATAACAAGGCAAAAAACTTGAGTCAAGAAATTGACTCCCGATCTCGAATCAAAAGCGATCGGCTCACCAGACTTCAGAAACAAATCACTAAGACACCTCTTAACTCCCAAACTACAAGAGTATACACCTTAATCAACCAAAAAAATGGAACTAGACACCAACTCCCGATATCGAAGCAAAAGGGATCGGCGCACCAGAATCTAGGAAACACATCCCTAAGGCAATCAACAGATGGAGCAGTAGCAGAAACAGAACCATATCGAAAAAAGGACTCAACTCAAAAAACCTCCCAAAAACAAGAACAACCAAAAAGCAAAACATAAGCCAATCGAAAACCCAAAACCGGTACAAGCTAGTGACAACGAAGATGGACCCATATCTAAGATCACCACAAGTAGACTGCGGAGAAGGACCAAACCTTTTTTAGCAACACATCCGATTCTCTTCCCACAGTTGAGCCCAAGTAAACACATAAAAATCACCACCACCACTCTTTATGAGCCACCACACAACCTCCAATGCACCATATAAGACACCATAACAAGCTTGAAATCTTGAAACTAGATACTGACTCCCGATCTCGAATCAAAAGCGTTCAGCCCACCAAAATCCATAAACAAATCATTACGACAGCCACCAATGTTGGTTCAATGGCACAAACATAAACATATCGGTGATTGGCCAAGCTAAAAGGCAAAAAACAAATCACCAACTGACCAACACAACCCCACATAACACCAATAGGCCCCCTAACATCCTCCACCAAAACTACCTATAAAGTATCCAAAAAACCCTATACCAATGCCTATGTTACTCTTCCCACATCGTCAAATCATGAACGGCGAACATGCCAAGCATAAACACCAATACCAACAACCTTGAATCTGAGACCCAACAACTACAAAGTAGAGTCAGATACAACTCGAAAACCCAACAAAATAGCCTCACTATGACGACAACCCACCAACCTAGCCTACGACTATGATCCATCACACACCCCAAAAAAACACACCAACCGAATTTTGACGTCCACGAACCCGACGACAACGAGAAAAACCTTCAGCGACTCACAAATCAAAAGCAACACAACAACCCACGTAAGCAGAGGCTAAAGATACCATTGTGATACCACAATGAGTTGTTCTCAAAAGAAGCATTCACGAAAGCCAACAAGGAAAGATCAAAGTATATGAGTTGTCACTATGATAAATAATGTGCATAACTTGAGCCTCTCCTTAAATGCTTTAAGATGCCCTTTGGGGTAGTTTGTAGGTTCCATTATTAGAGATCAATAGAAGTTGTGAAGAGTAACAAAAAAACAAAAAAAAAAATCTGAAAACAACAACAATGAAGGAAAATCGACGTGATTAAAGCAGCGAAAAATAAAATTTTTCGATTTTCTTTCCTTAGATCATTATGAATTTGACATGAATCAGTGATGAAATTGTTACCTCGTGAATTGCAGAAACAGATTTCGATCACAACCAAGAAATCAAGCGAAGCTTCTACTCGTCCACACGAACAGTTCTCCTCTGGTTCCCGGTGCTAGCCAAGCAATCAAAAGTTGAGAGAAAACTAGGGTTTGATTTAGCCTTAGGGTTTCTCAAAAGGTGTAACACTGATTTCAGCACAAGAGTTCTATTTATAGAACTCCTTGTGTGTTTTGAAATCAACAATCACTATTGGGCTTCCGTAAGCCCATTAACCCATCAGCTTTCGCTAACTGATTAGTGTCAATTGCTAAATGCACCCCATCTTATAAGTCTTATATTTCTCCTTTTGACTGTTCTATTGTGTGTGACCCTATAGGTTTTTGTAACATTGACAATAATATTAAATCTTATATTTAATATTATAAACAGTGAGCGGTATCTAGCAACACATCACTGCTACCCAAGTAACAAGAATGTCAAGTGATCTGACGAAACATTTTCCATGATAATGTCTATGTGTACGATTACTCCTTTGTCCTCATATCTTTATTGAACACAAGGCATAGATTGTGTCACCTTAGTATAGCTCAATATTTATATTTCTTGATCCCGAAATATACTGAATAACGAATAAGTCCAATATCTCATATTGACTTAATTCGGCGACCATGCATTTTTACAATCATATTTCATCAAGAGCCTAGAGATATATCTACTGTTATTAAGGAGGGACAAATCCCATCTATGACACTCATGTCCCTTAGCATGATTCTTCAAGTGCCCATTAACCAACGTTATGGTTATCTTGTTACAGATAACGTTTGAATGCCAATAAAACACTCGAGTCCACATCTAGGGGTCATAGTGGTTTCAGGTCTAAGAGTGGTATACACCATTATCATTATGAGAATAATTTATGACAATTTCATAACATACTATGTAGTATTCTCACGGTGGGTCATCCAATATAAATATTACTCCTAATACTTATACCTATGTATAGACTTAATATCTCATATTCATGACCCATGAGATGTGGTCATCAGTCTACATACATAATAGTCTCCACGCTTTATCATTATCCCAATTTATATTAAAGCTTGACTACGGATACTTTTAAGAACAGTGTTCTTTTTGTTAATGTAATCTCATGATAAAGTCACACTTAATATTTCATCACATGAACCAACTATTCTAGGGACTTTATTAATCTCATAACAAGTGTAATAAAGAATGCCATATTTTAGTCAATAATAAAAGTCACAATACATATGATAAGTTTAACATAAACTATTGGCCTCTAGGGCTTACACCAACAAACAACCCCAACTGATCCGAAGACAATGACACCAGTGAACAGGATCTAACAACTCTGTACTAAGAAAATGGCGACCAGACAAAAACTCGACCCCGATCGGGGTTTGGAGCTTGCGAAAACCACTAAAAGACCACCACAAGAGGCCGCAGGAGGGCTGGAGGTGTGGTGATGCGGAGGGACGTGCCTCATTGCTTCACCGCGTTATGGATCCACATCTAAAAAATGGGGGTGGGATTGAGGGAGGCGTTGATTTGACGAAGAGAGAGGTCTCCTGTAATGCTTTAAGGTGCCATATGGGGTAGTTTGTAGGTTCCATTGTTAGAGATCAAAAGAAGTTAAGAGGAGTAACAAAATAATAATAATAATATGAAAACATCAACATTCCCAATTGATTTGAAGACATTGACACCGATGAACAAGATCTAGCGGCTCCGTACCCAGAAAACGGTGATTGGGCAAAAACTCGAACCGATTTGGATTTGGAGCATGCACAAACCACCAGAAAAAGACCACAACAAGAGGCCGCAAGAGGGCTGGAGGTGTGGTTATGCAGAGGGATGCGCCTCATCGCACCACCGCCTTAAGGATCTACATCTCAAAAATTGGGGTTGGATTTGAGGGAGGCGTTGTTTTGGAGTAGAGAAAGGTCTTCTGTAATGCTTTAAGGTGCCCTTTGGGGTAGTTTGTAGAGTCCATTGTTAGAGATCAAAAGAAGTTAAGAAGAGCTACAACAAACAATTTTTTTTTTAAAACAACAACAACTCCATATGATCCAAAGATAGCAACATCGGTAAACCAGATCTAACGACCCTGTACCCAGAAAATGGCAATGGGCCAGAAACTCGACCCGATCAGGATTCTGAGCCTGCGAAAACCACCATAAAAGACCACCGCAAGAGGCCTCAAAGGATTGGAGGTGTGGTGATGCAAAGGGAAGCGCCTCATCGCACCACCGCTTTAAGGATCTATATCTCAAAAATGGGGGTTGGATTTGAGGAAGGTGTTGTTTTGGTGTAGAGATAGGTCACATGCAATGCTTTAAAGTTCCCTTTAGGGTAGTTTGCAGGTTGTATTGTTAGAGATCAAGAGAAGTTAAGTATAGTAACAATAAACAAAAAAAATCCAAAAAAACAACAACTACAACTGATTCGAATACAACGACATAGGTGAACCAAATCTAGCGACTCCGTACCCATAAAATGACAACCAAACAGAAACTTGACCCGATCGAGATTCGAAGCCTACGTAAACCATCAGAAAACGACCACCACAAAAGGCCGCCTGAGGGATGGATATGTGGTTATTCATAGGGACGCGCCTTAGCGCACCACCGCCTTAAGGATCTACATCTCAAAAATGCTAACTTGTCAATAGAAAGTCACTAGGGATAGGAACTATAATTTGTGATGTTGAGGGCCAAGTTGTTGATGCAAGGACTTGGAAAGTTTAAGTATTGAAGATGCAACTATGGCAGAAGGTTGCCTTTGTAAATAAGAAAAATAGATAGAAAAATGGGGATTTGGCAAATAGCTTGAGATCAAAATGCTTCCCTAAAACATATTGGGGATTCATAGCGAGCAACATAGATAGAAAGTTAGGCTGACACAAAGGTTGTCTTTGCAAATAAGAAAAATAATTGGGCCACACATATTCTATACCAGAATGTTTTATTTGATTTTTATCAACCAAAAAAAAAAGAAAATGATGCTTTAGGATTTGGGTCTTATTCAAAACAAAATAATTTTTTTTGGAGTGAATCAGGTATATCGTAACACCCTAAACCCCACAACATATTTTCCAACGGAAATTCAATAATTAATAATAAAGCACCCAAGGGTGTCACATATCTCATCAAAACCAAAGTGTTAAATTCAAAACAAAAGAAACGTCGCAGCGGAATAGTTATCTCAAAACACCTCATAAATACATCACAATTTTAACATCACAACAAGATTTCAAAAGAATCCTAACAAAGTCTGAAAATAAAGACAAAATCCCAAAATCCTATGTGTCACAATCAGAGCATCGACTCTAAAGACTTCCAAAGCAATAAAGCTAGTAGACTCCAAAGTCATCCTCAGAAACTCACAGCTACTAGACTTTCTCTTCCTGCAAATCTACACCCCAAGGGTGTAGGCAGCAAACCCACAACTAGAGGGTGGGAAATATTCAACATAAAGGAAAATACAAACACATGTATAGCTTTAGGATAAACAATACATCACTTATATTTCAACAAATAATCATCACAACAGACAATATTCATACTCTGCATATATATATATATATATATATTCATGTCATAAAGTTAACAAGTCTCAACCAACATTTTATAAGCATATACAAACATCTACGACAATTAAATACATCAAGTGACATTTAACAAAGTGTACATCATTCACACATTACTATCACCGAAATTCATCATCAAATATCACATCTTCATATAACACATCGTCAAATTTCACATCTTCAATAACACATCGTCAAATTTCACATCTTCAAATACACTTGCAATTATGTATGCAATGTACCTAACTCGACTCTATATACATGTGGTACCAAACCTATCACCATCATCAAATATTTTGGACATCAGAGGTATGTTACTGATTTTGTCCACACCATCGTCAAATACAACATCGTCAAATAGACTCGACCTTGAATGCATGAATGCTAAAAGACCACATCAACATTACACATCATTCAATGACTCGGCAATACACATCTTTAAATAGCACCATCGTCAAATACAAGATCGTTATATCTACACATCATCATATATCCACATCGTCACATCAACACATCATTTATCAACATCGTCATATATCAACATCGTCATATCATCGTATAAACATATAATCACATATCAACATATCGACATATGATCACTTCATTATATAGCACATCTTCATTTAATCACATCAATCATTGAATAATTCACCAATTACACTTAATCAAATAGTTCATCATTTACTCTTTGTTAAATAACTCAGCAATTGCAACTCATACTCACATCGTCAAATAATACATCAATAAATATCTTCAAAATTCATCTTCATATATTATCAAATACTCATCATCATATATAAATCAAATGTTCATCACTTATACATCAAATATTCATCACCATATGTCATCAATTATTCATTATAATATATAAATCAAATGTTCATCATTTATACACCAAATAACACGTTTTTACTCATCATTCATCATCTCATCACTTCAATTTATTATTTTAAATCCTATTGTATTACCATTACGTTCCCCTACACCTAATTATTATACTTACATGACTTAATTTGATATTTATATCAAGCCTACAACAATTCAAGATGGCCAAGAACATATGAAGGAAATGGTTTCACACCATTGTGTCGCGATTTTATGCCAAGAAAATATTTTGCCACTGCCAAAAAAATCGTGACACAATTTGACAGGCATAAGCAAACGCAAAAACAGCTTTTCAAACGCGATTTTCACCATTAAAGCTTCTCTAAAGCTCCTAAATCAACCACAACGCACCCAAATCGTCCAGAAACATTATCCATGATCATTACACTTTAATTAAGCACTTATAACACATCAAAACATCAATTATGCATCCAAATTTCATGAATTTCACTCATTTTAACATAAAACTAAAAAACACAACATTAACACAATTAATTCATGGATTTAGCATATCAACATCATGGATTCACAAATAATCACATACCCATAATCACAACAACATACTAGAGCACAAATTCAACATCAATTCATCATAAGAACATGAAAATAAGAAGAATCACACAAACCCTTTTACTACCCATTTCCTCGTATAATCCCAAATGTGAATAGAACTCCCCCATTACCTCTTGAATATCCAAAACTAGCATCCCTCAAGCTTGGGTCTCCCTCTCCTCTTTGATTTCTTGAGCTCTTCTCTTCACTCTCTTAGATCCCATTTTCTCTTCTTTGCCTCTTTCTTCCAAATTGTTCCTTATGAGCTCTAACCCTACTTCTCTAAAGACTACAATTTATTTATATTCTCTTATTTAAGCTTGTTTTCTTACAAACACTTAATGAACTTAGTTTCTATCATGTTTATTCTCTAAAAATAAAACACTACTCATTTACTCACTTAAATTTCCTATTTATTCATACACCTCTATTTCCTAAATTTCTCACAATCTCTTATTTTCTAATAATTAACTAACCCATCAATTCAACCACATTATAATAAATAAATAAACAAATAAATTGTAAATAATACTAATATCACACATAATAATAATATTAATAGACTAACAATAAAAATTGAGATGTTACATATACTCCATGCACAACCGTGGAGACTAATTTTTCAAGTCGAAAAAACAAAAGAACCTAAATCCTAGAATCGAAGCAATGTGTGAATTTGAAATAAAGTAAATGGATTATTTAAAATTATCTGAACAAATTTAGAACATCGTTGTTACAAATTATTTGAAAGAAAAATCATTTTAGTTTAATTATTTTGCTAGAGCTTTTTAAATTTTATATATATATATATATATATATATATATATATATATATATATATATATATATATATATATATGACAAATAAAATCTTATAAGAATGAGGAATTGTTTTTAGTAGCTTCTGAAAAAAAATATATATTAGCGTGGTTGATGAGAGAGAAGATTTAAAACTTGATTTTCACTATTATAGACAAACACAAATCAACTTCTAATTTGAATTCTAGTAAAAAAACTTCTAATTTAAAAATATCTCTAAAATCAGTGTGTAAAATATTTTATCAAATAATTACATACTTTTAGTCTTACACTAACTGACCCTTGATATATTTATTTTAGACTAGACTCTAACCCGTGCGATGCACGGGTTTTGTAGAATTTCGTATATAAATATCAAATTGATTATATTTTTACTTACAGATTCAGTACTTTGTTATGAAACGATCGAAAAAAAAAACAAAAGAAAAGATGCAAAAATTACATCAATTTAAGTTATTAACTTTATTTTGTTACCAAATAATATTACCAGTTTGTGTTTCCGAATTCATTCTTTCTCAACATTCATATTTGATTACATTCATGTTAAAAGAACAACTAAAATAAACAAATTGAAAATAGTAAACATGTTTAAAAAGTCAAAGTGAGAAAACAAAGTAATGTTATAAGTGTAGTGATTTTCGCAAATAAAAAGGCAGAATAAATAACTTCAAGTAATTAATATAATATAGGAGAAACAAAGAGGTAGACAAAATTACACTAAAAAGTGAAGTTTCTAATGATAAGGCAGAATAAATAACTTCAAGTAATTAATATAATATAGGAGAAACAAAGAGGTAGACAAAATTACACTAAAAAGTGAAGTTTCTAATGATAAAATTATCATCTGAATTAGTCAAATTATCAACAATTTTAAAGATGCAACTTTAATATCGTAGCACGTAGTAAGCGTACACCAAGAAACTGATCCTAACCGCAAGGGCCGTTAAATCTATAAAAAGGAAAAACAATTGTTATGTGGTAACCGAAAGAAAAAAATAATAAAAAGGAATTGTTATGTGGTAATTGAAAAAAAAAATAATGAAAAGGAACCGTTAATAATGAAAAGGAACTGCTATCAAAAAAGGAATTGCAATGACGTTAGTGACTTTTAAAAAAAATGACATTTTCATGTGCTACCTGATTCAATTCTTTGCGGACCTTTTTTTCATAAAAATTAATTAGGTCCGTCAAAAAGGACGGAGTTATGGTTATTAGGTTCAATTGAATGATAATGAGAGAGATGAAAGTGAGTGAGAAATGATTTAGAGATTGTGAGATTGAAAGAAAGATGACCCGAGATTTGTGATGAATATACAACGTTGAAGCAATCACATGTCATAAAAAACATCAGTAGCCTGGTGGTAAGAGTTGTGAATTGGAAACATGTGGTATTATAAAGATTATCATATTTATGGGGCTAATCATTAGGAGTTTTTTTCATAAATTTTTTTCAGAACTAAAAATTAGGGCTAATCATTAGGGTTAGGGCAACACTGCCTAACACTTAGAATTATAAAGAATATCATATTTATGGGGCAATCTACCGTGGTATGAAACTTTTGCAAACAATATTATAAATTTATACTGCAGTTTGAAAAGACATTTTTTTCTTAAGCCCGATTAAATATTGATGATGGGGAACTTTGAATTTTGTGGAAGATAGAGCTCAATTCAATGTGGTTTTCCAAAATTGAAGAAAACAAAATTAAAGTTGTAATTATCCTAAAATAGTTGAATAAGGTAAATTAATTAATAATAATTATATTAAAAATTATTGTAAAGAATATACCCTTAGAAAAAAACGAAGTAAAGTATGTTTTTAATATTAATTAAGAAAGTAACTTAATTTTTGTCACAAAAGAATTATCAATTCAATGTAATAAAATGACACATTATAATGATATACTAAACTTGGCAAACATGATATGCTATACTAAAAAAATACAATTAATTATTTACTAAAATAGTTAATGCGTCATTAATTTTTTTTTTGAAGGAAAATGCGTCATTAATTTATATAACAAAAAGGCTGTTATTTAAAAGTAAAATTATAATCATAAAAAAAAATTATGATCCTGGACAGATCGTTGACCTCCGAGTTATTGGACCAATTGATCACTTCAATTATATATAATAGTGTTATGTGTGTTGATATGTACACAAAACAACTTCCACATATCTCTCTCTCTCCCTCTTTCTCCCCCCCTCTCTCATTTTCTTATTCTTGAGCAAGCATGAACCCATCAGTGATGAGAGTTGATTACAAGGAAGGGGACAAAGTTGAAGTGTCCATCAATGAAGAAGGTTTTAGAGGATCATACTTTCAAGGCACGATTGTTTCATGCCTTCAGAATGGACAATACAAGGTTCGTTATAAGAATCTTCTTGAAGATGATGAGTCTGAACCTCTCATTGAGGAAATTTGTCCAAGGGAGCTCCGACCGTTACCTCCACGCGTCCGTAATCCTCCCAAGTTTCAACCCAACCAAAAAGTGGATGCTTTTGATAAGGACGGGTGGTGGTTAGGGGAAATCACCGGTAAGAAGATCCAGGTCGCAAAAAAAGATTCAAAAGACTATTGTTATGAGGTGTATTTTGAATCTACCCAAGAAACCATTTACTACCATTGTAAACGAATAAGGGTTCACCATGAGTGGTCTAATGGAGAGTGGATCTTGCAAGCTTGATTTATCTGCTCACCATGATCATTAATTAAGGCTCTTTGTTCATGTAGTTGAAAATTACGAATTATATGGGTCTAAAAGATGCATTATATATTACATTTGTAGCCATTGGCCCTTTTGTTTTATGTAATTTGATCGGTAATCAACAATATATTACTTACAATATTCTTTTTTTTTTTGTGTGGGTAATTTTGTGTTTTTTCCCATTTCTTTGTGTGTGTATAGCACTTGATCCTTTTCTTTTTATGAACTCACTCCTGTTCTTTAATTTATTTTACCGTGGGTGAGTTTTATATAATATGGTTAATTGCTCATACGAGGGGCTGACTGGGCAACCTTTCTTAAAAACTTGTAAGAAAAAAGATCTACAATGAAAGTTGTTTGTATCATTGCGGGGATAAAGAGGTTAATTTGTTATTATCTATCCCCATTAAACAAGCACGTCGATATTCATATTCTTCAAAAAAAAAAAAAAAAACACGTCGATATATTTTGAGCACTAACGAGCCATGCAAACATGGGTTCATTTGATGATTTATTGTGCTATTTTTATCCTTTTGTAATTTGGTTAACTCCACCTTTTTTTTTTGGGTAGAAGGTAACTCCATCTTTTTTTTTTCATTAAAAATAAAATAATGTAATCTTGTCCAAAAGATACAATCTTGACTGGTTTTGCTTAGGTCAATATAATACTAGTATATCACTGTTATTGCTTCAAAGATTTTTATTCGAAGAGAATGTTTAAAAGTCTAGAACGGTTGTTTTTATCATTCCACCAATTTTGTCACCAAGTTAAGTTGTTACATTGAGGAAATGAAAGCGCATATCCCAACAACGCTAGTACCTCAACTGATGATCCAAGTGACCCGCTGATCCTTCAATTACACCATCTGTGTAAAAATAATAGTCGTTTAAGGTTTGTGTACGATTTTTAAGGGTGAGGTTGCCTTAAGGCTTGACATTTCCGAAGCCATTGATAGTATTAGTTGGTCCTACTTAAGTGTTGTTATAAAAAAAATATGGGGTTCTGCGATCTTCAGATTTCTTGGAAAATGATGTGTATCACTTTTGTTGAGTACCACGTCCTTTTAAATGGTGACCATATTGTTCCTATCAATCCGGCAAGAGGACTTCGATAAAGTTGTCCTCTATCTTCTTATTTCTACATTATATGTGTCGAGGGCTTCTCAACTCTAATCAAGCATCACGAACTAATTTTGAGGAAAATTCATGGCGCCTGTATTTGTCTATCATCACCTCCCATCATCCATCTTTTGTTGGCAATGATAGTTTTATCTTTTGCAGAGCGACTACCACTGAAAAAAATTGTCTCCAGGATATACTCGTATGCTACGAATATGCTTCCGGTAACCATGACATTGCCGCAACTATCTCTAATTTATTCGTTGTCACAAGAAACATTGAGAGTGGAAAATATCTAGGTCTACCTTCCATGGTTGGTGGGAGTAACAAATCTATCTTTAACTATCTCAAGGATATAGAAAAGGAGGAACTGACAAGACATGGTATGAGAGACTGACACAGTTTCTTGTTACTCAAGGATATAGAAAAGGAGGAACTGACAAGAAATTGTTTGTGAAAGATGAAGATGGAAGTCTAATGATAGCACAAATATATGTTGATGATATTGTTTTTGGTGGGATGTCCAACAAGATGGTTCAGTTATTTGTTCAGCAGATGCAATCAGAATTTGAGATGAGTCTTGTGGGTGAGCTGACATATTTTCTTGGGCTTCAAGTCAAGCAAATGGAAGAAACTATATTCATTTCACAAAGCAAATATGCAAAGAATATAGTCAAGAAGTTTGGGATGGAGAATGCTAGTCATAAGAGAACTCCTGCAGCTACTCATTTGAAACTGACAAAAGATGAACAAGGTGTTTCAGTTGATCAAAGCCAGTACAGAAGCATGATTGAGAGTTTGTTATACCTGACTGCAAGCAGACCTGACATTACTTTTGTTGTTGGAGTGTGTGCAAGATATCAAGCTGATCCAAAGATGAGTCATTTGACACGAGTGAAGATGATTCTGAAGTATGTGAACAATACAAGTGATTATGTGATCATGTACTCACACAATGCAAGTTCTGAGTTGATTGGGTATTGTGATGCTGACTGGGCAGGAAGTGCAGATGACAGGAAAAGTACTTCTGGTGGATGTTTCTTTCTGGGTAACAATTTAATCTCATGGTTCAGCAAGAAACAGAATTGTGTGTCTTTGTCTACAGCTGAAGCGGAATATATAACAGCTGGTAGTAGTTGTTCTCAGTTGGTGTGGATGAAGCAGATGCTGGAGGAATACAACATTGAACAAGGAGTTATGACTCTATTCTGTGATAATCTCAGTGCTATCAACATTTCAAAGAACCCCATACAGCACAGCAGGACCAAGCACATTGATATCAGACATCATTTCATCAGAAACCTTGTGGAGCAAAAGATTGTGCAGCTTGAGCATGTGGATACTGAAGAACAGATTGCTGATATTTTTACAAAAGCTTTGGATGCCAAGCAATTTGAGAATCTGAGAAGCAAGTTGGGAGTTTGTCTGCATGAAGAATTATAGCAATTACAGAATGCAGAGGGTGAGCAAGCTGGAAGTGAGGGAGATGAAGATGTTGCAGATGCTGATCCTGAGTCTGATAAAAATTTAGTTTTTGTTCTCCATATGCAGACTGTGTTTTGTCAAAATTATTTGGCTAAAAAGGGGGAGAAAAACTTGTATTTGATTTCAGAATGTAGCTGTTCAGAGTGTGCTAAGTCTCAGAGTTCAGAAGTTGTCTTGTTCAGAATTCAGATTTTTCAGAAGTTGACAGAGTTATTCAGAATTCAGAAGCAATACAACAACTGCTATGAAGATGTGTTTGAGGGAGAGTTTTTATCTCAGGGGGAGTGTATAAGTGTTAAGTTCCTGAGTTGTGTGCTGGTTCAGTTTCAGAAGCAATTTTTCAGAGCTTACTGCAGTTCAGAATTAAGGGGGAGAGTTGTTTGTGATGTGCTGAGTTGCAGGGGGAGTTTTCTGGATGTTTAGAAGCTGGTGTGTGTTGCTGGTATGTGTTTGTGCTTCAGGGGGAGTTTATTTGTGGACTTCAGAATATAAGAAGTTGTGTTGTGTGCTTCAGGATGTGTTGTGATTTTTCAGAAGATAAGCTGAAGCTGTTTGGTTTGAAGTGTGTTGGTTTAACATAGCTTGTATCCGCTGCTGACTCTGTGGCTATGTTGGATTTGTGTAGTTCTTCATGGTTGATTTACTTTGAAGATTGAAGAACTTATCTTTGTGGTTTATTTGATTTTAGCCAAAAATTTGCCAAAGGGGGAGATTGTTGAGTATCTATGTGTTGGCTGCATGTTTGGTAAAATCAATGTGTGCAAGCAAGCGTCCTCAGATGTTAATTTAAGTCTTCAGAAGCTGGAAATTGGTTTTAGCAAGTATCAGAAGCTGAAATGGCCTTCAGACGCAGGAATGACCTTCAGACGCAGAACCGGGCTTCAGACGCACTGTTCAGATGTTGACTGGCGTTGACCTTCAGAAGCTGCCTTCAGACGTTGACTGACGTTGACCTTCAGAAGCTGAACTTCAGAAGCTGTTTTTCGGAAGCTGTTTTTCAGAAGCTGGTTTTTTCTGCATTAATTCTGTGCGTATCTTTTGAAGATTTACTGAAGAATTATCCAGGCATTTGTTTTCTAGAAGGCTGATTATTTTGGTGAAGATCTTGGTGAAGATTGGCTTCGTGTTTATGAATGAATATATTTCAAAGGGATCTTTGCATTATATGATTCAGAAATATATGTTTCCTTTTTGAGCTTCAAAGAATTTCAGTATTGTATTTTGAAGAAGATATTATTTAGAATTATGTGTGCCTGCTGAAGACTATATAAGAAGACGTGCTGCTGCATTGAAGATCAGTTAATCAAAAACCAGAAATTTGAGTCTTAGAGTTTTTAAGAGTTTTTGAGTTTGTAAGCTTAGGCTTTGTTTGTACACCACTCATCTGAGTTGGTTTAGATTGTTTTTGAGTTGTAAATCATTCTAAGCTTTTAAGTACGAATGATGTCTGTGTTGTGTTGAAGAGTGTCTTCATCGTATTTGGTTTTATTCAGAAGTTGCTAATCACTGGGTTGTGGTTACATAATTGGGAAGTAAGTAGTGTCTTATACTTAGGTGGTGTTCCTGAGTAGAAGTCTAGACTAGTGGAGATTGATTGCTAAGGCTGGGAACAAGGGGTCTGTGTCTGAGTCTTTGAGTTAATTCCTCATAGTGGATTTCCTTCCTGGATTGGTATCCTCCAGACGTAGGTGTTGTTTATCACCGAACTGGGTTAACAAATACTTTGTGTTCTTTACTTTCTGCACTGTTTATTGCTGCTTCTGAACCTGTTTGTTTGTGCTCTGTTTTACATTCATTGTACTTTGTTTCTGTGTTCTGATTCATACCTGCCAGAATTTCAGAATGATATTTTGTTGGTCAAAAAGATAAGAATTTATATTATATTTGTTATATTGTTTGGTGTCATTGAAAAAGATAAATATAGTTTGTTACAATATGAAAGTGAAAAATATCTATTATCTATACCTGTAATTTTAATCAAAATCAAAATAATTTTAATCAAAGTTTCATAGAAACTTCTGTTCTTAATTCATATACATTAGCGCAATAAGGTACCGTTTGAACCGACATTTTTTTTCTACTTCTCTACAATTTTAAGAAGAAGGTAGGTTAAACACAATATCTATTAAATACTTAATAAAAAAAGTACTTTTTTTAGAATGCATAAAATTGTATGAAAGGAGCTTTGATCAAAAGTTGTTTAAATGAACTTTAGAACTATTTAACACGGCAAACTTGAATTCTTCTCCATATTCATATACCCTCTTTGATTCACGCTGACACCATTTCTTTTATTTTTTAATATTATATTTCATTTTTTCTTCCATTTAATTTTATTCATGTTGGACATCTTTACTCCATTTACGTCTAATATATATATATATATATATATATATATATATATATATATAAAGAATATTTGGTTATAAGAATGCTATATCGTTGGTGTCATTCAAAAAGATAAGAATTTATATTATATTATATTTGTTACATTGTAGGTATCATTGAAAAAAAATATTTATCGTTTGTTACAGTATGGAAGTGCTATATATATATTCTTCAGCTCCAGAAAAAATATTTTAAACATTTTTTTATTTATTATGTTAATTCATAATAAATTCAAAGCTTTGTACAATATTTTGGCAAACAACTTTTAACTTAAAAATAGGTTTAAAACAAAAAAAAAATAAAACAACCAAACAACTTTAACTTCTTTCTTAAAGCCTATAATTTTAAGTTTGTTTTAAAGTAGCTTTTAGACTGTAAAAAAGTCAGGTCAAACGATGCCTAAAAAGAGTATATATACGGGCACGGAGTGCCCGTTTGAATGCTAGTGTGTGTGTGTCTATGTATGTGTGTGTGTGTCTATATATATATATATATATATATATATATATATATATATATATATATATATTACGACAAATAAAATCTTATAAGAATGCCTTAAAAAAATCTTAGAAGAATGAGGAATTATTTTTAGTAGTTTGTGGAAAAAAAAAATAGCGTGGTTGATGAGAGAGAAGATTAAAAACCTGATTTTCACTATTATAGACAAACACAAATCAACTTCTAATTTGAATTCTAGTAAAAAATACTTCTAATTTGAAAATATCTCTAAAATTAGTGTGTATAATATTTTATCAAATAATTACATACTTTTAGTCTTACACTAACTAACCCTTGATATATTTTTTTTAGATCATCATATTTATGGGGCAGTCTAATGTGGCAAGAAACTTTTGCAAACAATATTATAAATTTATAGTGCAGTCCGAAAAGACATTTTTTTCTTAAGCCCGATTAAATATTGATGATGGGGGAAGTTTGAATTTTGTGGAAGATAGAGCTCAATTTGAATATGGTTTTAAAAAAAATGAAGAAAACAAAGTTAAATTTGTGATTATCCTAAAATATTTGAATATGGTTATTTAGTTAATAATAATTATATTAAAAATAATTGTAAAGAATATGCCTTTGGGAAAAAAAAACAAAATAAAGTATATTTTTAATATTAATTAAGAAAGTAACTTAATTTTTGTCACAAAAGAATTATCAATTCAATATAATAAAAATGACATATTAGAATGCCATACTAAAATAAAAAATACAATTAATTATTTACTAAAATAGTTAACGCGCCATTAATTTATATAACAAAAAGACTGTTATTTAAAAGTAAAATTAATAATCATAAAAAAAAAGAAAATTATGATCTTGGACAGGACTTTGACCCCGGGTTCTTGGACCAATTGATC
Source organism: Medicago ruthenica (assembly GCA_018208015.1). Taxonomy (NCBI): domain Eukaryota; kingdom Viridiplantae; phylum Streptophyta; class Magnoliopsida; order Fabales; family Fabaceae; genus Medicago; species Medicago ruthenica. Next base: position 46,652,804 of record CM031374.1, read on the forward strand.
ACTTCAATTATAAATAATAGTGTTATGTGTCTTGATTTGTACACAAAACAACTTCCACATCTCTCTCTATCTCTATCTTTCTCATTCTCATTTTCTTATTCTTGAGCAAGCATGAACCCATCCGTGATGAGAGTTGATTACAAGAAAGGGGACAAAGTTGAAGTGTCTATCAATGAAGAAGGATTTAGAGGATCGTACTTTGAGGGCATGATTGTTTCATGCCTTCAGAATGGACAATACAAGGTTCGTTATAAGAATCTTCTTGAAGATGATGAGTCTGAGCCTCTCATTGAGACAATTTGTCTAAGGGAGCTTCGACCGTTACCTCCACGCGTCCGTAATCCTCCCGAGTTCCTACCCAACCAAAAAGTGATCATTTTTTATAAGGACGGGTGGTGGTTAGGGGAAATCACTGGTAAAATGATCCAGGTCGCCAAAAAAGATTCAAAAGACTATTGTTATGAGGTGTATTTTGAATATACCCAAGAAACAATTTATTACCATTGTAAACGAATAAGGGTTCACCATGAGTGGTCTAATGGAGAGTGGGTCTTACAAGCTTGATTCATACGCTCACCATGATCATTGATTAAGGCTCTTTGTTCTTGTAGTTGATAATTATGAATTATATGGGTCTAAAAGATGGATTATATATATTACATTTGTTACAATTTGTAGCCATTGGCCCTTTTGTTTTATGTAATTTGATCGGTAATAAACAATATATTACTTACAATATTCTTTTTTTTTTGGGTAATTTTGTGTGTGTGTGTGTGTGTTTTTTCTTTTCATTTCTTTGTGTGTGTATAGCTCACTTTTCTTTTATGGATGGACACGCTCCTGTTCTTTTATGAACTCACTTTTGTGGGTGAGTTTTATATAATATGGTTAATTGCTCATACGAGGGGATGGCTGGGGTACGTAGCTTTCTTAAAAACTTGTAAGAAAAAAGATCTACAATTAAAGTTGATTGTATTATTGATATATATTTTTTTCTTTTTCCTTTTGGAGCTTTTGTGGGATAAAGAGGTTTATTTGTTATTAAACAAGCACGTTGGTATATTTTGAGCATAAACGAGCCATGCAAACATGGATTCATTTGATGATTTATCGTCCTATTTCTGTCCTTTTGTAATTTGGTTAACTCCATCTTTTTTTTTTGGGTACAAGGTAACTCCATCTTTTTTTTATTAATGATAAAATTATATAATCTTGTCCAAAAGATACAATCTTGACTGGTTTTGCTTAATTAGGTCAAAATAATATATCACTGTAATTGCTTCAAAGATTTTTTTTTTGAGAGAATGTTTAAAAGATTATAACAGTTAAAATGCATTATCTGATGCCAATGAATCTTATTTTTTCCATTGACAAATGTAGCTATATGTATTACTTGTGCATTATATATATTCTATAAATTTTACATATGGACTTAGAACCGATAATCTAATTTCTCGAATCTAAATTTGTTTCCAAGTACTCAATTTATTTAATTTTTGACACCAACCAATTATCTTGTTTTCAATATTCTAAATCCTCCAATCTAAAATTTTGTGTGATGTACAATATATATTTTTTTTAAGAGAATGTTTATGGCATTTCACTGGGTAGCTATTAGAATTCCAGTTTCTATTTTTTTGGGGATTAATTAGGGTTTAAAACCTTTGAATTGGACTTTTTAATTTCCCGAGATTTTGTGTAATTGGGTGTCTTGTGATGTAATTTTGTTTAAGATTGATAAACTGATAGTAGAAGTAAGTCTGCTAAGGGCCCGTTTGGTGCACATGATAAAGAGACAGGATATGATAAAACTATCATATCCTATCTAAATCTGTTGTTTGGTGCACTAATATGATATGATAAATAAAACCTATTACTAATCATATCATATCTCTCATTTGTTATTTTTATCCTTAGTTTTTGGTGGGTTAGAATTATCCTATCATGATTAACACTAAAATGTTTATTTTTCCCTCTCTCTCAATTCATCGCTCATGTTCTCTATGCTCTCCATCCATCGACCTCTATCTCTTCCTCCATAACTCTTCAACTTCATCTCTTCTATTTGTTACAAACCTGACCTGAATTCCACCCTACAATCACTTTTTCCTCAATCTGTTTAATTGTCTGTTTGTTTCTTTCTTGATTGTCTATTTTGTATTCAAGTCAAATTTGAAAAGAGATGAAACAGAGAGTTTTAGAATTTTGTATTATTTTCAACATAGACACCAATTGGTTTGGTTAAGAGCTTGAATTGTAATTGTAAATTTTTTATAGGTTGCTGTTGGTGTATGATTTTTTTTACAGGTTGAAGTTACACAAATGAGTTTTGATAGAACTTTGTAATTGAAGGAAGAAGATTGAAGAAGGAAGAAGACAGTAAACAATTTTTTTAATTGAAGAAGTCGTGATTTTTTTAATTGAACTTTAAGAATAGATTATGGCACCCCTAGAAAAAAAAGGAAGAAGACGATTGACAATAATAGCTTTGTATCTAATTAATAATAGCTTAATTATATTTAATTATAATTAATTACATGGTTGATTATGTTATTTAATTGTGATATATATATGATATTATGTTTGTTATCATGTGTGCAACAAACATGTGATAGGATAAATGATTATCATGTTCATATCTTTTCCTATCTTTATCTAGTTTCATATCATATCATATCTCTATCATATTATGTGCACCAAACGGGCTCTAAATGTTTTAATATTGGATTAATATGTTTTTTGTAGTTGAATTAATTTACACTTCATCCATCTGTTTTTATGATTTAGACTTTTCACTTTAAAAGCATATACGCAATTCTTTTTTCGTATATGAAAATGCATGTTCTTTATTGAGCGTTAATATGTAGAAAAGTTGGCTATGTTTATCTTCTTGATTAAGTCTCAATCTATCTGCATGTTGTGCCTTGTCCTTATTCTCTTTTTTTGCTTTCAACCATATTAAAATAACCTCAACTTTTGTTTTTTATTCGATTCTAAATGACTTAGTTTAATAATGTAAATTCTTAAAAATAGTCTTTTTTTAAACCTTATTTGTGAGAATGAAGATACTCGCAAAATATATTGGGTTCGATGAGACAAAGTGTCTTTATTTAAAGAGAAAGGATAGGAGTGTGAAATTAAAAAAAAAAAATTTTAGCACTCTTAGTGAAGTGGTGTTGGAGGGTAAGTAGGAGCAGTGCGGTTCTCTTTGGGTGCCCATGGTAGCCATGGCACCCCCTACTTCAAAAAAAAAAAATTTACAAAGGAAATTACCAAAATACCCTAACAAAATTAGGGATCTCACACCCACTTTCTCACTCTAGCACCCCTTCTTTCCCAGACCCTCTTTGTCGTTCTCACTCACTCCCAGCATAGCCACTCTTAGTTGTTTGTGATTCGTATAAACCGTGTGTTTTTTGGGATTGGTCAATTGTTAGATCTACCTAGATCAAAGTCCATGGTGCAATCATATTCAATTGTTGGAATTACAGAGTCCATACATTTCAAGAATATAAATAGGTACCACATGAATAAGTTTATGTAGTTATATACCTTCATATGTAGCCATTATTAGGAACAAAAAATGCACTTTAAACTCATAAACTAGACCATTTATCTTTACGGTGTGTATGATATTTAAGAGCGCAATGACAAGTAATGGTGGTCTTCAATTGTATTTTCAGTAAGAAATAACTCATTGACAAAAATGGTAGCAAATCATATAAGTCTGTGTCCATAATCAATTGATATGCCATACCTCACTTGATGTTAAATCCTAGTTAACTTGATTGGTTATTTGTAATTGACGTAGTGGATTTGATATAGTGGACTTGAACAAAATGTAATCCAGTTGTATTTGATATGGTGGACTTGTACAGACTCTGATGCTTTATGTTATTAGCAATTGGTGTGTGAATTGTGTATTTTGTAGGAGCAATATAGGGGTCAAACATAAGAAATTGATGCATTTTTTTTGAGAAAAATTAGCTTCAACATCGACACTTGAAAAACACCTTTTCAGTGATGCATTTTGTTGATTAGATTAGTTTTATGTGTTTTTGGATTTATGGATTTGGATTTAGTGGGGAGGGTTTTTGTAGTGTCGTGTTTGAGCGTTTGTTGTTTTGGTGGTTGATATTATGTGGCATTTTGGCCTTGTATTGACTCTTCGGAAAAAAAAATTTATCCACTCTTTGCAAACCTTGTATATAGTGTAGTTGTTAGTAATATTTTAATTAGTATTTATGGCTCCCCCCAATATTTTAGGCAAGATCCGCCACTGAGTAGGAGGGGGAAACAAAGATTGGTTTGGTGGAAAGAAATTTATAGTATTGGGAGAGGTGGTGAGGTAGGTGAATGAATGGAGTTGGTTTGGGAATAATCTTACTAAGAAAATAAGGAATTGTAGTAAGACGCTATTTCGGCATGAGTCGTGGGCCGGTGTGGATGTTTTAAAGGAATGCTTTAGTAGGTTGTTTAATTTAGCATTGGTGAAAAATATTTTGGTGAGAGATATGGCGTTAGGAAGGGGTATAGAGGGAGGTTGTTGGAGTTGGAGAAGAAAATTGTTTGTTTGGGAGATTTAGGGTGTGGAAGAGTGTAGAGTGATTTTATTTAACATTATTTTGCAAGATAATACGGAGGACACTTGGATTTTGGATCCTAATCCCGAAGGTTTGTTTTCAATTGAAGAAGCTTATGATTTAATCTCTAATTTTGAAGAAATAGAAATTCTTCTTTGTTTAATATTACTTGGAATATTTTAGTTCCAACGAAGATATTGTTGTTTGTTTGTAGGTTGTAACTGATCATCTTCCAACCAAAGATGATTTAATTCGTAGAGAGATGCATAACTTAGCATCACCTTTATGTGTACTTGGTTGTAATTTTAAAGAATTATGGTTGAAAGTTTTGTCTTGGTTAGGTTTTAGTAGTGTAATGACAAATAATTGTTTTTGTCATGTTGTTATGGTAAGAAAGTGAAGGAGTGCTTTCATGCGATTTGGATGGCTTGTATTTGGTCAATTTAAAAGCAATGTAATTTTGTGGTGTTCAGCCAACATGACCGTTTAAAGGAACATCTTTTGACATGGTTAAATTGTTGGTGTGGTCATGGATCAAGTCCAAAGCTAAAGGATTCTCATATGAGTACTCGACCTGTTACATGTTTAGGAGTGACTCTATTTGTAGTATAATTTTCAGTTTTCTTTTTGGGTGTCGTTGTTTTAACACCTTTTGTCTTCTTGTTAAGAAGACAATCTGAAAACACAAGTATGAATAAAACACAAGTATAATAGTTTTATCAGTATCTTAGAAAGTATACAATAAATAAACAGTAACCATTGATTGAGAAGTTACTAAAGTTTAATCCCATCACAACTCTCTTTGTATTTGTCAAACTATTATTTACAATTTCGTCAACAAACAACTTTTCTTAACTTGATTTAGAATTTCTGCGAATTTAAGAACAGTCTAAACTAAGTGTGGTCTCTGTGGTTTGATACAATTATTTTTTATAAACGGCACAATACTTACTACTGTGTGAAAGGATACTGAAAACCTCTCTTTATTAGTCTTGCAAAGGAGTAGGGAACAGAGGATCGTTGAGCGGTTTGGGCACTTGATCTTGGTTCAAGATCAAGGAAATAAGAAGAAAGTTCATCATCATAATCATCAAAGTATTGAAGTTTCAATCAGGTTTGATTTTTGGTGTATCTTTTCTTCTTGTAAACAATTTTTTTCATCTTTTGGGCAAACGTACCCATGGTAAGGATGGTTGGAGAACTACATAAACAAATTCGTGTGTTCATCTTCTTCTCTCTACTTTGCATTGTTATAATATGTGCAGAAAATATTCCAAGTTGTGCTAAGTTTCACAAACAATCTTTTAAGTGATTTGAACGAGAAAGACTTAATCTTTAGGTGGTGAAATTTCTCTACAATTACTTTGTACAAACTAAGTTACAAGGTGCTTTCGATAGGGTTCAAGATAGCTGTTGTCGATCCAGAAAGCCTTCGCCAAAAATTATTTTCAAAATCTCTAAATTTTAAACAAACAATTTATTCATCCCTCTAGATCGAGCCCATACGTGTAACACTTATATTACATTACATTTGTTACAATTGGTAGACATTGGCCCTTTTCACGTAAAAAAAACAAGGGTTAAATAAGTAAATAGTCCCCATAAATATACCAACATTTGATTTTAGTCCTCCTAAAATATTCCTTAGGCTTTTGGTCCCTCCAAAAATTTTCATCCATGAAATTAGTCCCTGCTCTACATTGAGAACAAGGACTAATTTCATGGATGAAAATTTTTGGAGGGACCAAAAGCCTAAAGAATATTTTAGGGGGACTAAAATCAAATATTGATATATTTAGGGGTACCATTTACTTATTTAACCCAAAAAACAAAATTGACCCTTTTGTTTTATGTATTTTTTATCGGTAATCGACAATATCTTACGTAAGTCTTTTTTTGTTGTTGTTAATTTTGTGTTTTCTCTTCCCATTTCTCTCTCTGTGTGTAGCTCTTTTCTTTTTCGTTTTATTCTCTCTTTGTCTTTAATTTAGTTTAATGTGGGTGGGTTATATATAATACGGTTAATAGATCGATCAATTAGGGTTGATTGTATCATTGTATTGTATGTGTTAACAATACATATCCCTTATTATAAAAGCTTAACCAGTCAAGCAAATGCTTAACCCTAATCACCAAAAGTTTTCCCTCCTAAGATGTCATTAAATGCAACCTTAACTACCCACTTCACACATATCCTAAGCCATCAATCCGGGCTTCCATATTTCAAACGTGTTTTAATGATGATTTACCATGCATTTAAATTTGATCGGTTTCCAATGTCACTCCAAATGGTGCACATCTCATCTAGACCCTTTCCAAAGCATTGGAACCCAAGTGTTTTCTAAAAAAGAATTCTCTCTCTTCTTCCCTCATCACTCACCACTCCGTACTCTCTTTCTTTCTACTCATACTCTCTTGCTTCTACAATAATTTTTCAGCAAGGAGCAACACACCATTTTTGTTACCAAAAACTGCCACTCCTACTTTTCATCTGTGTGGCGGAACTCAGAGGTTGATTTGTAGATCTGAGTTGTCGCGGTCACAACAAGGCAACCTATTACGACGCTCAAAGCAATTCTTCTCCAATGAGTGGGTAATTGTTGAGCCTTTGGATTCTTCCACACTTCATGATAGCATTTCGCGACAATTGGGTTTCCACCATTGAGGTAGTGCTGAGATATGCTTCTCTAATGATAGCTGAATTGGGAGCAATTAAACTGTTTACTTTTCTTTGATTTTTATTGTTCTTGCTGAATTGTATTTTTTTCTTTTCAGATCCTATCATTAGCATTTATCCTTGGATTGAGAAATTTTTTGGGTTGTCTTTGAAAAAAAGGTTCGTTTCTTTGGGTATTTGAATCATTTTGTGTTTTATTGTTTTCAATGGTCTTATTTTCATTTTGTAAGCTTTGTAATTAACTAGAGTTGATGCTTTAAAAGAGTTTAAGAGTAATCCATTATAAGTTACTTTGAGAAATTTCAGATCTTTTAGAACAGTACAAATATCTTATTGATTTGATATTTAGCTGTAATGGATTCATTGCCAAAGACAACACTATATTGACCAGTTGACCAAATTTGATCTACACATTGTATTTTCTAAGCAGTCATTATGATCAAAGTATATGACATTGAAGACAAGATATTGTTGAGTTAATAATTTCCTGCACTTACACCTGTTTTGTATGTTTGCAGAGCTTAAATTCGTAGTTTGTGAGTATTTCAAAATCTATGCACTGTGAAGGACAATGTTTGGAAGAAGAATGTGCGTCAATTAATTCACTTGAGGTTATTAAAGAATGAAATATGAGTGCAATTTATTAGGTAATGAAATAAAGAAACAAATGTCTACCAAGGATTTGGTATGGATCAGTTTGCAAAGTAAAGGGGCTACAAGCAGGTGATAAGTTTAACTTCTCTTTCTGCAAAATATTTATTTATATCAGGCTTTTTTATTAGATATTTAGGTATCAATTTGTTAATGACGATTATGTTTTAGTTTGTGATATTGTTGCTTTGTTTAAAAAAGAAGGCATTGATTTGTTGCAATGTGATTTTCAGTTTACATTGGGCATGGCTAAAAAGAGTCAATGAAAGATATAAGAACCGACTGCTCCATTAGCACTTATAACTTACAGAGCCAATTATGTATATATGTTGGAGAAGTAACTAGAGTTCAGGGTAAGATTTCCTTCTCATGTTTTTTTTTTGTTTTTTTTGTTTGGAATATGTGTGTGCATTAAAAATTGATGCTTGAGTTAGTTGTGGTGCATATCCTACCTCATACTTACATTTTATCATGTGTGCTTTCCTCTTTACTGTGTTTAAAAAGTTAAAATATGGTAGGTAAGTCGTAACAAACCTTTTGGCTATCTGACATGAGTGATTAATATGTGTACTATATGCAGGCATCATAACTACTGATTGTTATATTGCTTTCGATTTGCAACATGGCCAAGATAACCAGGTTCTACATCATTTTTTATTTTGTTATGACTTCCAATGCTTTTATCTTATTGCCTTGATGTAGCACAACCAAAATCTGGATATAGTAAGAAAATAATTAGTGTGTTTCTTAAGAATTCCATTACGACATTATTCTAATTGGATGTTTACATTTTTAGCTTTTTTTCCTTTGTAACGATTCTACGTCATTAGATTATGTTATCTCTAAAATAACAAAAAAACAAGTTTATTTAGGGGCCTTTTTCTTCATATCATTTTTTAGCATATCTTAATTGGTGACTGTGTGAGACAATGTTTTTTCGCTACTTAATTACTCACTATGTTTCATATGCCTTTTAGTTTCGCTGTGTTTTTGCTGCTTAAAAATCATGCTTATATTTTGTAGCTCCTTTTTTTTTTCTTTCTATCTTCTGGTTTGGATGGCGATAGTAATTAGTTCATCCTCCCTGACTATTTGGTCATCTTAATCGATGGCTAGGCTTTAGAGCATGATGTTTTGTCCCTCAGTATATTCATTGTTTCTTGCTACAAGTTCATGTTTTGCTCTTTTCTCTTTCTCTATGACAATTGTTCTCTCCATATGCACATCGAAGGATCAAGTATCTTAGGAGGGTTGGTGATTGTAGATCCCCTTTCTTGGTGATGTGACACTGGCTTTAATAAAGAAAATCAGTTGGATGCACATTTGGCCATTCTTTGCATGGTGAGTCCGACCCAATAATATATTTTGCTAATCTCATTGTTGCCTTTAGTCATGTTATTTTCTTAGAGTTTTCCTTATCATAAATCAAATTTGGTTTTTTCTTTGTTGAAAAGTATGCTTTCAAGGTGATATTTTTTCCTTTAATTTTTTTCAATCATGTTTGATTGAGTAACAACTGTGGAGATTTAAGATAACTTTTAATATGTTACAAGTAGATATGATTATGTTGTTGAGTAATAATCACAAATGCCTATATTATTTTTTCCTTAGAAACTTTGGTGCTTGAACTGGTCTCTTAAAATAGGTCCACAGAACCATTCAAGAATACGATTCAATTCATCACTTAACTAAAAGGAAGCACTGCTTTTACCTTTAATTGCTTAACATGCTCATAAATGTAAAACACTTTAATTGCCTTATTTTATTTTCAGGCCATTTTGAAAGGTTGTAAAAATCTTATTCAGTACTAATGTAGATTTATAGAACAAAGTCTACATTTATGCTTATGTTTATGATTTTGGTAGTAATTTATTTTGTTTTCCTTAGTTTGCTTCATTGATAGATATGGAACTATATAATATCTCATTTTGTATATGCACTACACCAAGTTGTGTGACTCTAGAATATCTTTAAGTAATGATCCTCTGCACATGGTTCCTTCACTTCCTTTAGGGAAAATCACTACATCCCCTAGCTTATTCAATCAATTTCTAGATGTTGGTTGATATCTGCTCTTTACATGAAAGTTGCACAACTTTAATTTAGTGAATTTGCTTACTATAAGTGGCAACACTAATTTTCTTTCACATGCAATTTCTGTCTTATGATTTTGGTATTTTTTCTTTTATGATTTTTAGCATTCATTCAAGGTATTTTGGTGGCTATGAAATTGGCAATCCTTTAAAAATTTAAGGTCAATCATTCAAGCTATTTCAATGATTCTTTCAAAAAAAAACTATTTCAGTGATATCTTCAATTTGAGCTGCTACAATGATATGGAGTGCATTTTCTATCGCTTTTTTTTCTTACCAGTTGTTGGTATATAATGGTTTGAGAGGAACATCGTTGAAGGGTAACTTTATTATTGATATTTATTTGTATATTTATGTTTGGTTTGCAATTAAATATCGGTGTTGTGCTTACGACATACAACCTTAATATAAGATAGACTTTTATTAATATAATTTTGATAGTGCCTATGCCACATGCTTCTAATTTTCTCATGACACTAAAATAACTTCATGAGTATTGGTAGGTATGGCAAACAACATGAAAATCCTGTAAATAATACCAATGTCCCTTTGAGATAATGCGTCATATTATTTCTATTCAATTGTATAATGATATTGTTTGACAAAAATATGTATATACACTTTTTCCCTATCAAATATGTTTGTTAAGTAGTTGTATAATCATAATCATTTTTGTACTTAACTCACGCACGCACGCGTGTGTGATCTAGGTTTTCATACCATTTGATACTAGATTATAGTCTAACATCAATGAAAATATATGATATAACCTATCGGTCTTTATTACAGTTGATGGGACCTGTGCATCGCACGGGTCGAAAGTCTAGTATAAAATAAAGAAAGAGAGAATGAGAACAATGGAGGCTAGAGTTTCATAGAATATCAATAGTTTAACATTACAAAAGGTTACAACTGAATATATAGAAAACCTATTAGACTATTAACTTAGTAATATAAAGGTTCAATAGCTTAAGCTCAATACTTTATTACCTAACACCTACGCTAAAACTCATGATGCATCAACAAGAAACATTATGAGTGTCAAACAAAATATGAAAAACATACTAAATAATATAATGTTCTAACACTACCCCTCAAGCTAAAGTTTATTAAGCTTTAAGCTTGTTATAAATTAACCCTGAAAATAAATCAAATTGGCTGATAGCATAACCAATGATGAGCATCAACCAAAGTGAGTTATCACCAAAGTGAGTTATCAACGTATTGGGAGCCAACAACAAGAACCATCAACCAACAACCAACCAAAGAGAGAAATAATTCAAACAGAAGAACAAGTCAAATCAAACCAAACAAAAGAACCAGTAGAAAGAGGAGCAACCAAACATAAGAGCCAGTAGAAAGAGGAGCAACCAAACAGAATAATCAAAAGGGAGATAAACGATCAATCCGAAGAATCAAAAGGGGGAGAAGCAATCAATAAGAATCAATAAGAAGAGAACAAGTATCGAAATTGCCACTCTTTTTTTTTTCTTGCACCGAAACCAAATTAACAGAAATCGATAACCATTATAACTTTCAATTCCAAATCAAAACTGTGTGCTTTACATAAACAAGTTGCCTTTAATTATTGATCCAAAAATAACGACAAGCCAATAAAAACAAAGATGTTACCTTCACAATCCATTCTAATCGCAGATCCGTAAAACCGAATATCTAAACCCAAATAAAAATTGGCCAGCACCGATAAGATGATCACTTGCAGAAAGAGAACAAACCAAAATAGGAACCAAACTTCAATCAAAAGAACCGATCAAAAACAAAGTAAACACATTTCCAAACTTTTGGGAATCCACCAACGAAAGCTACAAGTAATTCAAGGGGGTCAAACAATACTCTTAATACCATGTTAACAATATACAAAATAAAGAAAGAGAGAATGAGAACATCGGAGACCAGAGTTTAATAGAATATCAATAGCTTAACATTACAAAAGGTTATAAGAGAATATATAGCAAACCTAATAGACTATTAACTTAGTAATATAAAGGCGCAATAGCTTAAGTCCAATACTTTATTATCTAATAATATGCATATTATATGCGCGGTCCTTATATGCGTAACAAAGACTCTGTGCGTGCGATTATGCGATTCAATTTTTGTTAAACGCTCTGGCGATTACAGCAAAATGATTCATAAACATTGATCTTCTGCGATTATGCGATTCAATTTTCGTTAAACGCTCTTCTGTGATTATGCGATTACTTCTAGCGATTATGTGATTCAAACACAAAAATATATAATTCTGGTGATTACAGTAAAGCGCTCTTCTGCGATTACTTCTGTTGCAAACACGATTCCAACTATTGCAGTAAAACGCGATTATAACATGTTGCAAACGCGATTCCAACTACTGCAGTAAAACGTGATTCCAACTATTGCAAACGTGATTACTTCTGCGATTACTTCTCTCCATCGTTGTGAGAGCTTTTGCGTTTCTCTTCCTGTAAGAGCTGATATTTTTTCAAGTGCGGGTACAATGACAAAGGTGAATTTGGAAGACTTATCACTGAGTTATGATGAGGGACTGAGTTTCGACATTGAAGAGGAAGAAAGTTCTTAACATGATCATCACCTATGTTTGGTTGGACGTTTTCTTGTCAACCGTCCTGTTCGGCTTAAAGAGACGAAGATACGGATGTCTGAGGTGTGGCGACCGGTGAAGGAAATGCAACCAGGGCTATTCTTGTCCCAATTCTTTCACAAACTGAATATGGAGGAGGTACTGAACGGCGGTCCGTGGACATATGACAATCATTCTTTGGTTTTGGAAAAGCTGCGAATAGGGGTGTCGTTGAAGGATATACAGTTGAACTATATGAATCTTTGGGTTAGGGTTTACAATTTGCCAACTGGTATGATGCAGGAGAAAGTCGGATTGGGGTTAGGAAACTATATTGGAGAGTTTTTGGAGTATGATGGAAATAACAATTCTAGCTTCTGGCGTGAGTACATGAGGTTGAAGGTGAGGTTTGATATCAGACAGCCATTAAAGATAGGAAAGAATATCAAGGCGAATGGAGGAGAATGGTGTGTGGTGAATTTCAAATATGAGAAGTTAGGAACCTTCTGTTTTGTGTGTGGGGTGCCAGGGCATAGTGAGAACAAGTGTGAGGTTAGGTTCTCTCAGCCAGATGTTACGATCCCAAAACGGTGGTCAAATGCTATTGATGTGGAAGGCAGGAGCGGTGGGTTGGCAGTGTTTTGGAAAGATGTTTCTAATTGTTGTGTGCTAAATTACTCTCGAAATTTCATTAATCTGATTGTGGAGGATAGAGAAGTTGGTGATTGGAGATTAACTTGTTATTATGGCTTTCCTGAACCTGCTCGTCGTCATGATGCTTGGGATTTACTTCGGGAGCTGCGGGATATGTCATCTCTTTCGTGGTGTATCATTGGGGACTTTAATGATAAGTTGTCTCAACAAGACAGCCGATATTTATCCTCATCCTCATCCTAATTGGTTGTGTATGGGTTTCCATGAAGCAGTTGATGATTGTGCCTTATCCCATATTAAATTGCATGGTCACCCATTTACGTGGATCAAGAGTCAGGGTACCAATCGAGTGCTGGAAGAAAGATTAGATATGGCTATGGGAAACTCCGAATGGCTGCAACATTTTCCCGAAGTCAAACTTACAAACTTGCTTACTTCTCACTCAGATCATACTCCAATACTGCTTGATATTATACCTGTACTGGCAGTGAGTACAATGCTTCTAGAAACTAGGGTTTCTGTGCTCTGTTTAGGTCATGCCTCGGGAATGGTCCCGAGGTTACTATTTGTAGCCTTTTTTGGGCCTACCCGGTCATGGTTTTGGGCCTAAATCGTAAAAGGGCCAAAACCATGACTTGGGCGCCCTCGTCAGCTGCTGAGGGCGCCCCCAAAGGGTTATGTGTGATTGTCAAGTGGGCCCTATGCCCTCTTGGAGGACGTCCAGCCCTATTTTAAGGGTTCACACCCTTGGCTTTGGGGTCTTAATTCCTAGATAGTGAGAACTACGGTCCACAGCCCAACAAGCACGAGTCTTGGTACAAGGCGAAGTGATTAAACTGTTTACAGGGGGTTTGTCTATGACCTTTTGCCCAGCAAGTGGGACTTAGTAGCTACGAAGCCATGTGAAAAAATTTTATGAATACCAGCCCAACATGGGTGTTTAAACCCTGCATGGGTACTAGCCCAACATGGATACTAGCCCAACGTGGGTATTAGCTCCATGTTTTGTTTCGAGAACCTTAGTGGGCGGCACTAGCCCTACGAGAGTGTTGGGCGCCAGCCCAACAGGAATATTTATGCTAGCCCAACAAGCACAAGTCTTGGTACAAGGCGAAGTGATTAAACTATGTGTAGCTCGCCGCGCCCTTTGGACCGCGTGTTGAGGACGCTTCTTATCGGGATCCGACGGCTGGCGTGAGGCGACCGTTCGCTCTTGCTGACGTGTCCGAATCGTAGCGGTTCTCGGAAATCGTGCCAATTTAAGTGACGTCATCTGCGCGTTTCCCCAGGCTTTTTCGCTTTTAACTGAAACAGATTTACTTTACTTTGTACTTTCAGATTCTCCTTATCTCTTTTTCTTCCTTTGTCTCCGTCCTTTCCTTCCTATTCGTTCTCTTTTTCTCGTTCAAGCGGTTGCGGTGTTCGTGGAGAAAATTGCGGCTTACTTTTTTACAGATCGTCCGGAGTACTCGTTCGCTTCTCAAGCCCTTCATTTGTCTAGATCCAGGTACCTTACTTGATCTTGTTCTTTTTGCTTTAACATTCGTAGTATGGTGAGAATTAGAGAGTGCGATGCGGCGGGTAGGGAGTTATCCCCAGCTAATTCGGAGGAAAGGTGTAGGTTGTGGGGGGAGAGCGTTAGGTATGCGAGACGCTCTGATGGAACCATGGATTGGGTGGTGTTCGATAAGGCCTACTATGGCCACTCCCTTGAGACGGAGTCTTCGATTGGTTTGGACAGGGGTGAAGCGGGAAGTATTAGTGGAGATTCATCTGACGTTATTGTTCGTTCTGTTCGCCCAGGTCCGTTCTGTAGGAAGGGAATTTGTTACATGGCGTCTTCTAGTGATTCAGAACAAGAGAGTTTTGCCGACGAGGTGCTTCGTTCTGAGTCTGTATACTTGGACTCGCAACGGGTGGCGTTTTTCCGGAGTAAGCTGCACGTGTCTTCTACGGGATTTGAGGAGGACGTGGTTTTGGAACCTTGCCGTCCGGGCGAGAGGGTATGCGCACAGAGGCCGAAAAGTCTGAAGAGTGAGATGTTTCATATGTACACCGCTGTTTTTGAGGATCTGGGCGTGAAGTATCCCTTCACGCCCTTTGAAGTTGACATGCTCAACTGTCTCAATGTCGCGCCTTCTCAGCTGCAGCCGAATAGCTGGGCTTTTATCCGCGCCTTTGAGATACTTTGTGAGGGATTGGGCTTCCAGCCCTCGGTTGGGTCCTTTTTTACTTTCTATGGCACGAAGGGGGTGGATAAACAGTCTTGGGTGTCTGTCAGTGCGCACCCTGGTAAGAGGCTATTTCCGCCCTACGCCTCTCATTACAAAAATTGGAGACAAACATTCCTTCGGGTTAAGGGGCGAAAAGGTTGTGAGGCGGCCGCAGTATGGGTGGACGGTAAGCTGAAGTTTCCCACATGTTGGACGAGTGCTCCGGCGTCCATCATGGGTTTTGACTATGAGAAGTTGGACGCGTACGACCAGGGCGTCGTCTGTTTTTTGGACAAGATGTTGCCTATGAACATCCGGGAATTATTGAACAGGGAAGGTGACGTAGATGGCCTAGACGAGTATTTACGTGAGTCACATTTATTTGCTCAAGCCTATGTTTTGTATTTATATTGTCTTGTTCTTGATCTTTCGCTTTATTTTTTGTAGAGGATATGGCGCCCATGACTGCGGCAGAGAGGAAAAGATATCTTGAAGAGATGAAAGCAAAGAAGGCTGCTGAGGGGACGGCGACTACTGATCCCGCGGGGCTTATTACCCGCAAACCAAAGAGGAAGGCTGATCATCCGATCGAAGTCCCAGTTGAGAGCATTCCGGCGGCTCCGCGCGATAGGAGGTCGCCCGGAAAAGACAATAAAGGGAAGGCAGTATCAGAGAAGAAAGGGAAGAAGACGCCCTCTCCATCCCTGATTGGCGCCGTCAAAACCAGTAGCTCGGTGCCGTCTTTCTGGGACAAAGGTTTTGACTACGGTGCTTACGTGAGGGAGAGGCTGGTATTCAATCCTGAGGATGCAGAGTCGGGAAGTCAGGGTGCTGTGCCCTTTATGATGAAGGATATGGGGATCCATTGTCTGCGGACTATGCTGCTTATAGACTCGGTTGATCGCAAGTATGAGGAGGTGGTGCAGAATGAGGAGGCCCTTCAAGCTACGGTGAGGGCGTTGGAGAAAGAGTTGGAGGAGGCCGGGAATGCTAGGGAGAAAGAAGTGCGGGAGGCTAGGGAGGCGGTGACGCTTGAGTTTGAGAAACGCATCTCCGATTTGAAGATTGGTTATGCGGCAGATCTCGCCGGAAAGGACGGTGTCATTGCCAAGCTACAAAACGATGTCGCGGCTGGAGCGGAAAAGGAGGCTCAACTCAAGGCCGAAGTTTCTGAAGCGAAGGGCGAGCTGGCTCTGAACTTTGATGCTGTCTTTGAAAGGGCCAAGGCACAATTTGCCCTCCTCCATCCTGGCGTCGATACTTCCGCTTTTGATCCTTTTAAAATCATTGTAGATGGCGTCCTAGTGGACGAACCCTAATTTGTTTATTGTAATTTTAACTCCTTGACTTATTTTTAAATTCATTACTCTGCTTTGAATTTGTGTTCGTGACGTATTATCTTCGCTTTTAAACTTTTTATTTTCCTGCAAACTTAAGCATTTCGGAAGGTCTCTCCTGGGCGGTGATTCTATTTATTTCGTAACGGCGTCGATCGTCGTAGGCGTGTTTTCTTTTATCGCTCGATGCTACAGGGTTCCTTTATAAAGTTTTCCCGACGATCTTGTTTTGTGCTCGTGACGTCTTAGAGCCCTCTTGGGGGTTAAGGAATTAGGCGGCGATCTTATTTTCGTCTCGCGACGTCTTAGAGCCCTCTTGGGGGTTAAGGAATTAGGCGGCGATCTTATTTTCGGCTCGCGACGTCTTAGAGCCCACTTGGGGGTTAAGGAATTAGGCGGCGATCTTATTTTCGGCTCGCGACGTCTTAGAGCCCACTTGGGGGTTAAGGAATTAGGCGGCGCTCTTATTTTAAGCTCACGACGTCTTAGAGCCCTCTTGGGGGTTAAGGAATTAGGTGGCTCTTTTATTTTAAGCTCACGACGTCTTAGAGCCCTCTTGGGGGTTAAGGAATTAGGTGGCTCTTTCATTTTAAGCTCACGACGTCTTAGAGCCCTCTTGGGGGTTAAGGAATTAGGTGGCTCTTTCTTTGTGGTTAACATATCATACGGCGAGCTCATTTGAGATTCGGCAATGGCGATCTGCTAAATGCAATGAGAGTAAGACGGACAAGCAATATATATATGACATTAATAAAAAACCGGGGCCTCATTAAAAACCCCCATTACTGCGGGGGGAAAAGAGTGCCCCTTACTGTCTTACTACTTAACTGTACAAAAAGAAAGCGAATTCATAAGATAAAAAACGGTAAGAACTAAAGAGGCTTTGTCTTCCCTCCAGCTCGCCCTTGAGTTGTCATGGCGAGTTCTGTCCTGCGCTGCCCTCAATCTCTTCCATCACCCTGCGGTTAGCTGGTTCTGTCCATAATGTCAGCTCCTTCTTGATTTCGTCACATTCTACTTCTTCCTTCCTGGTCCTGAAAATAGAATTGGCCGGCTTTGGGCGAAGCGTCAGGAAAGGAGTACTAGTTTCCTCAACCTTCCTGACCTCTCCGTGTTCTGCATTTTCTTCATCTGCATTGGCTCTCGAATTGTCTGGCTTCAAGTGGGGTATCGAGAAGGGAGTACTTTCTTCCTCGACCCTCTCGATCTCCTCGGGCTCCGTATCCTCTTCTTCAACATTACTATTTTCTCCCTCGACTTTCTTGATTTTCTGGACATGAATTTCTTCTTCTAGGCTGGATACAATGAGGTTCACTCGGTGCACTTTTAGGTTACTGCTTCCTTTCTTCTCCTTCTGAATCTTCAAGCTATTGTGGTAACACTCTCGGGCTGCTCGCTGGTCTGCTCTAATGGTACCAACCCGCCCATCATCCAGCGGGTATTTCATGACGAGGAATTTGGTGGAAAGGTAGGCGTCGAGGGCGTTAAAGGCTGGGCGGCCTACGATGACATTGTAGGAACAGGGCGAGTTGACTACCAAGTATCTAATCCTGATGGTCTTAGCATTACTACCTGTACCGAATGTTGTTTTCAGCGTGACGTATCCCCGGACGTGCACCTGTTCCCCTGTAAAGCCGGCCAGTATTCCTTTAAAAGGCTGCAACTGTTCCTCGTCTAAACCCATCTTCTCAAAAGCGGAATAATAGAGGATGTCTGCAGAACTGCCTGGATCAATCAACACCCTCTTGACGTCCCAGTTGAAGATTTGGACAGTGACGACCATGGGATCGTCATCGTGAGGAATTACCCCCCTACGGTCTTCACTTGAGAAAGTGATATCCACCTGACGCTCTGATTCCTTCCTGGTGTGGTCATCAAGCAGCATTATTTGTCTGACGTACTTCTTCCGGGAGGTGCTGGACTCCCCGCCTCCTGCAAAACCGCCAGATATGGTGTTCAAAGTGTGGCGCTCTCCTTCTTTCGCCACTTCTTTTTCTCTCTGGGGGTCTTCGTGGGGGCGCCTGTCCTCTCCTCTACCTTCCTTCACATAACCCCTCAATCTGCCGTTCTGAATCAGCTTCTCTATTTCCCTTTTCAGATGTATACAATCGTCTGTAGTGTGGCCCTTGATGCGGTGATATTTGCACCAGGCATCCTTATCGTTCCCCATGATTGTTCCTCTCGGTGGCTGAGGCTCAGGGATGATTCTGGAGTGGCAAACTTCTCTCCAGATTTGTTCACGGCGGGTGTTGAGGGCCGTGAAGGATTCTGGAGGGGGTGGGCGCCTATCATGACCCTGGCGTTTGTATGGCGCTCGGTCTCTGCTACTGGACGGGTAATAATTGCGTCGATGATCATATCCGTAGGGAGCACGCTCCCTGGAATCTCTTGCCTTCTTCTCGGCGTTACTTTCTTCTCCCTTTATATAACACTCTGCTCTAGACATGATTTCTTCCATGGAGTCTGCTGGTTTTTGTGCCAACGACTCGTTGAACTGGCCAGCGCGGAGACCGTTCTGGAAGGCTCCCACAAACAACTCTTGGTTAGGGTTAATGACCTTGATGGTGGCGTCATTGTAGCGTGCAAGATACTCGCGGAGAGTCTCGTTGGGTCCTTGACGGACGTTGAAAAGGCTGGTAGACGAGACTTTGCGGTGGCGGCTTGCTGAGAACTGGTGCGTTAACTTGCGCGTCATATCCTGGTAGCTGACTACGGAAAATCGAGGCAGGTTCATATACCACCTCAGGGCGGCGTCTTTCAGGGTCCCTGCTAACAGCTTGCACTTGAGAGAATCGGCCGCACCGATGACGGCCATCTGAGTGTTGAAGGCGGTCACATGCTCCACTGGGTCGCTTTTTCCATCGAAGGAGGACAGAGATGGCGGCTTGAAATTCTCTGGCACCGGCGCGTTCCAAACTTCGGCGGACAGTGGTTGAGGGTCGGGGTCGGCCGATTCATCTTGCTGAGACCCATTTCCTTCGGCGTGTTGCTGCTGTTGGATGGTTTCCATGGTTGCTTGCAAGGCTTCATTATGGTCGCGAAGCTGCTGGATCTGTTGTTGTAGAGCCTCTAAGGCCGCAGGGTCTGCCATCGCGCCGACGACGACGGTAGTTTGGGTTTGTGTGTTGAGTTTATGATTGGTGGTCGGAGATTTGCACTCTAAACCTCGAATCCTAGGTTTAGATCAGGGTTTTCCGAACAGATGTGGGTCAGTCGTTTGATGAGAGTTAGGTCTAGGGGTGAATCGCGGCGGATTCGAAGGTTTTGAGGTTGCTCCTGGGAAATATGGGGATGCACGGCGCTCTGAAGACTTTCAGGGACCGTGGATCGGCCGTTTTTCTCTAGGAGACGGTGGCTAGGTCTGTTTTACCGTAGCCCCACGGTGGGCGCCAACTGTACTGGCAGTGAGTACAATGCTTCTAGAAACTAGGGTTTCTGTGCTCTGTTTAGGTCATGCCTCGGGAATGGTCCCGAGGTTACTATTTGTAGCCTTTTTTGGGCCTACCCGGTCATGGTTTTGGGCCTAAATCGTAAAAGGGCCAAAACCATGACTTGGGCGCCCTCGTCAGCTGCTGAGGGCGCCCCCAAAGGGTTATGTGTGATTGTCAAGTGGGCCCTATGCCCTCTTGGAGGACGTCCAGCCCTATTTTAAGGGTTCACACCCTTGGCTTTGGGGTCTTAATTCCTAGATAGTGAGAACTACGGTCCAATACCTACGGTTAGTCAAAGGTATAATTATTCTTTTAAATATGATAACAGTTGGCTCCTATAGGACGATATTGAGGAGGTGGTGGTGGCTGGCTGGCTGGTACTATGGGGTTGGAGCTCGGTGATAGAGTTGTGAATTGTTCTACGAAGTTGCAAAGCTGGGATAGGAGGAAGAGCGTTCAGTTTAGGGAAGAAATTAACCAAAGTGTTCGTATTCTAGAGGAGCTTTGTGCCCAGCCAAATGGTATGATGCGTACACAATATGTCGAAACCCGTGAGAAGCATGCTCGACTACTTGTACATGAGGAGGCCTTTTGGAAGCAAAGAGCGAAAATGCACTGGTTGAAGGAAAGGGACATGAATACTAAGTTCTTTCATCCATCCGCGGTACCCCGTGGCAAAGTGAAGAAGGTTAGTAAGCTCCGAACGGATGATGGGAGGATTGTTACGTCGTAAGAGGATATGTGTACTGTGGCACAAGGTTATTTTGATTAGCTATTTCTTGCGAATGCGGGTGTCCATGAACTGGTGCTGGATTTGATGAGCCAGTGTGTTTCAATGGATGGCAATATAATGCTTACAACATCTATTACTAAGGAAGAATTGCGTCAAGACCTTTTTTAGATGCAACCAGACAAGTCCCCAGGTCCAAATGGTTTTAATCCGACATTTTATCAAAGATTTTGGCATGTGTGTGGTGATGATATTTTTCAGGCAGTGGTTTATTGGTTGGATCGCGGTTACTTCCCTTCAAACCTTACAGAAACAAATATTTGTTTGATCCCGAAGTGCGACGACCCGGATAATATGAAGGATCTTAGACCTATATCTCTTGGTAATGTGTTGTATAAAATGGTGTCGAAGTTGCTAGCTAATCGACTGAAACGATGTTTGGATAAATGTGTGTTGGAGGAGTAGTCAGCGTTTGTCGAGGGCAGCTCTATATTGGACAACGTGTTAATAGCTACCGAGATAATCCACTCAATGACGAGGAAGACGAAGGGATGGAGAGGGGAATTGGCTCTCAAGATTGATATTAGCAAGGCTTATGATAAAGTGGATTGGGGGTTTCTTCGTGGCGTGCTTATGCGAATGGGGTTCAGTGAGAAATGGATCCAGTGGATGATGATGTGTGTTAGTTCTGTTACTTATTCGGTGCTTATGAACTTTGACAGGGTGGGGCCTATTGTACCCGACCGAGGATTGCGCCAAGGCGACCCGTTATCACCATATTTATTCATATTGGTGGTTGAGGGCCTCTCGACCCTAATACATAAGGCAGTTAATAGAGGTGATATTCATGGGGTACAAGTAGGTCATGGCACACCAGTGGTGTTCCATTTGTTGTTTGCAGACGATTGTTTCTTATTTTGCAGGGCCAATGTGGTGGAAGCACAATGTTTACTCACTATTCTTAAAACTTATGAGGCAGCTTCTGGACAAGAAATTAACTTATCAAAATCTGAGGTGTTTTTCAGTCACAATATGAGTGAGGCGGCGCAGGAGGATTTGTCACACATTATTGGTGTCCGACATGTGATGGGTACTAGAAAGTATTTGAGATTACCTTCAAAGCTTTTAATCTCGCTATGGTAGCTAAGCAAGGATGGAGCTTTTTGTCTAAACTTGAACCACTGGTTGCTAGAGTCTTTAAATCGAGGTACTTTCCCTGTTCTTCATTTTTGGGGGCTAATCTCGGATATAACCCGAGCTTTGCTTGGCGGAGTAATTGGAATTCGCGTCAGTTACTTTAATATGGATGTAGATGGACAATTGGAAATGGGTAGCATGTCAGCGTGATGAATGATCCATGGGTTCGAGGTGTTCATGGCAGCTGGATTCAATCCCCACAAAGCCAGGGTGTGCATAGTTCGTGTGTGTCTGATTTGATTGTTGACGAGGAACGGGTTTGGGATATTGATAAGCTTGAATCTTTGTTTCCAGATGAAATGGTGCAAGCTATTCTCGACACACCACTGTTTCCGAAAGTTCAGAATGATAGAATAGCGTGGATGATGGAACGCAACATGAGGTATAATGTTAAGACTGGTTATAAACTGGCTATGGTGAAGTTGTTACGTACTGATTGGTTCCATGTTGAAGGAGAGTGGCATAGAATCTGGAAGGTGAACTCCCCTCATAAAGTACGTAATTTGTTATGGAGGATTTGCAGGGGGTGTGTTCCGACGCGTCTCCGACTACAATCACATCATGTACAATGTGAGGTAATCTCTCCCTGGTGTGATGCGACCGTTGAGGATGATTGGCATGCTTTTGTGGCTTGTACGGTGGCGCGTGAGAGTTGGTATTGGGCATGACTTTCGACTGTGTTGCATTCGCGAGTTGGCACTATGAGCAGTTTGACAGATTTTGTTTTTGACATATGTTGTTCCTAAAGCCGAGACATTGTTGGTCGGGTGGCTTTACTTCTTTGGCAAATTTGGGCTGCACGTAATGATGTCATTTGGAATGACGCTCATCATACTTCAACAAGCATTGGTAGGACATTATGCATGGCAGCAATGGCAGGAGGTTCATAAATAGCCCTCATCCCCGGTTGTGCAACACATGCAGAATAGAGTGCAAGGTAACAACTCAGTTTGGGAGAAACCACACGAGACGTGGGTAAAGTGCAATGTGGATGCCGCGTTCCATGAACGTAACCATATTACATCTTTTGCGTGTTGTGTTAGAGACTCCCATAGGTAATTTATTCGGGCTCAACCGAAATGGCAGCGGGCAAATATGACAGTTTTAGAGGGGGAGGCAGTAGCCTTACTCGATGTCATTCACTTTGCTGATGGGAACATATGGGACCGGGTTGTCTTCGAGTCCGACTCAGATACTCTAGTGCAAGCTCTATCGTCTCTGGGCCATTATGATTCGGAATTCTATGCTATTGTTTCTAGTATTATTTACCAATTATCTTTACATTCCAACTTCGAGGTGAAGTTTGTTAGGAGACAAGCGAACATGGTTGCTCATAGTTTAGTTAGGGCGGTCTGTTCTTAGGCTAGTCACTGTACTTTTTATTCTTATCCTTCTTGTATTGAACATTGGTTGATTAATGATAATAGTTAACTTTGCTTTGGTAAAAAAAAACATGCATATTATAGTTTTTTTTTTATCTTCTTGTGGAGATAAAGAGATTGATTCGTTACTATATGTCTGTCTGTTTATCTCTCTATCTATATATCTATTTATCCTATCAAATAATCATGTCGATACATTGAGCATGTATGATGAACCATAAAGGAGTCGTGCAAACTTGGGTTCATTTGATAATATATTGTGAATTTTTTTTTTCGACCCCCTATCCAAAAAAAATTATTTTTTTGACCCCCTTTGAAAATTATTTACAAAAATGACCCACTTTCATTTTTGGGGTGTTTTTTTTTGTCATTTTGTGTCATTACTGCCATTTCAATTGGCGGTAATGACATTTTTTTCAAAAGGGGTGCAGGCGCTGCACTGTTGGTGCAGGATGAAGCAGCTTTTTGGAACGGCGGTAATTGGAACGGCGGTAATGGGGGGACCCACTTTTTTTTTCGTTTTCTTTATATCCTACCCCTATAAATACCCCACAACACCCCTTTCATCCAAATTCACTCAAATTTTTTCTTACATTTTTCTCACTTCTTCCACATTATGTATGACTCTGGTTCAGATACAATTTCTCCTGCTTCTCCTCCTCCTCCTCCTCCTCCTCCTCCTTCCCCTTTAAGATTGGTCACCGTTAAATTTGATCAATATATACGACCTTTTGAAATGGTAGTAACTCCATGTATGACTTTAGTGGAGTTGAAAAATTATCTCAATCATATTTTTCGTCTAGCTAATGAGCCTTTACGAAAAGTCAGTGATATTTATTACGGAGAGCGGTTTATCGATTTGGGATCGCATAAAGACTTTGATTATTATTACGAATACAAACTTCTGAAGAATGATGCTGATGTTCAAGATATGTTTTCGTCTGAAGAAAATGCACAAGGTCCATGGTATCTTGAGATTAAGTCAAAATAGTCGATACGTGGAGAATCAATTGTTTTAATGTTGTTTGTTTTCTTTTTTAAGTTCATGTAATTTGGTTTTAGTAGTGTTTTCATTAATTATTATATTTTCGCGTTTGTCTTATCTCGTCTATTATATTATTTAATTAACGTAATTAAAATAAACATTAAAATCATAATACGTGAACGTGAATATTTTTTAAACGACTGATAGGTGGTTACGGGCGTCATGGGTGGTGACGGGCAGCCCGTCATGGTTGGTGACTTTCCGATGACTTTGACTTTTCTTCCTTTTTTCACCGTTTTTTCATCATTTTGACTCGTAGGGGCTTTTAATCAAGAGATACCTGAAATGGACGCACAATACCAACATAATGTTGCAAAAAAAAAAACTAAAACATCAAGGTTAAAACATGTGTAAATCGAGTCAAAATATTAGTGCATTTTACGTGTTACCAACGACGAAATTTGATTAAAGATTAAAAAAAAAGTAACAAATATTATAAAAGTTTGGTTGAACACATAATTGATAATGAAATTAACTACTGGTTATTTAGGATCGGACAATTTCTCCTAATATCTCATCTGTTTCGAGATAGTTGAAAGGCATCATACAGATAGAGTGAGACTTCAATTTGGCTTACCTCAACTTCCACCTGTCATGCCAGAAGATATGAAACATTTCCACAAGTTATCTTTGGCAAACACAAGAATAACAGGCTCGTGGGGAGATCAATTTTAGTTTCAAATCCAAAATTGGAATACTCGTCTTCAGTTTGCACTTGACAGAGTTAAATATAACCATTTGGTTTATCCAAACTGTCAATATTTTGAATGGTATTGGACCTTTTTTAGAGATCATCTGTGGATTTCTAGAGAAGCGCTGTTGCGAAACCCAATGGTAGAATATTCAAGAATTTTACAACAATTGCCGTCGGAATATCCCGCAGCACCAACAACCTATCAAACACCACCAGACCCCTATTTTGTGCCAGATGCAAACATCTGGTCAGATACCCCTCCACCCTTTAGCCAATTCATTACACCTACACCCACTTACTTTGACCCAAGCTTCAACCAATCCACCGACTACAACTACAGCCAAACCTACCAATCCCCACCACAACCCACAAACCAGTTCCCACAACACTCCCCATTACCATATCCAAGCTACTCCCAACAGAGTCATCATGGAGAAAGCTTCCGAACATCAAACTATTCCATCGATGACTTTAATCCAACCCAAAACACACCCCACAACAGTTACCCATAATACTCCTCTTTCAACCTACCAACCCCTCCAACCATTGTAAACTATCCAGAAACAAACTACACCCCACAATGGCCACAAACACAAATCAATCCCATAGAAACACTGGCTGCGGGGTTTAACGACGACGATTTTGTAAATGATATTTGGGCAAACTCTGTCCCACCACAAGTGCAAAATGAGGCGAATTTGGAAACAAATGAAGCTGAAATAAACGACGAGGAAGTGGAAGAGGAAGAGGAAGACCAACAACAACCCCAACGACCCGTACGAACTCAAAAAAATAAATTTTGTGCTACGAGAAGTCATAATTTACATTGGGGTAACTGGTTTAGAAGAAAAAAATAGCATGGTCTAAATGATGTAATTATTTTATTTTAAATCAATATATATATTTTTTTATTATTTTCATCTTTTTAATTTTATTACCAAAATAATGTCGTATATATTGATCAAATTTAACAGTGACCAATCTTAAAGGGAAGGAGGAGGAGGAGAAGAAGAAATTGTATCTGAACCAGAATCAGACATAATGTGGAAGAAGTGAGAAAAATGTAAGAAAAAATTTGGGTGAATTTGGATGAAAGGCGTGGTGTGGGGTATTTATAGGGGTATGATATAAAGAAAACGAAAAAAAATGGGCCCCCCATTATCGCCGTTTCAATTGACGGTAATGGGCTTAATTAATTAAAAAAAAAAAGCTGCTTCATCCTACACCAACACTGCAGCGCCTGCACCCCCTTTGAAAAAAATGTCATTACCGCCAATTGGAATGGCGGTAATGGCACAAAACGATAAAAAAAACACACCGAAAATGAAAGTGGGTCATTTTGGTAAATAATTTTCAAAGGGGGTCAAAAAAATAATTTTTTTTGGGAAAGGGGGTCACAAATTTTTTTTTTTTCATATATTGTACCATTCTTTCTTTTGTAATGTGGTTAACTACATATTTTTTTTTGGGGTGCAAGGTAACTCCATATTTGTTTATTAATAAGAATATAATGCAATCTTTGCTGGTTTTACTTAGGTCAAAATAATATATCACCGTGATTGTTTCAAATATTTTTTTGAGGAGAGTGTTTGTTTTTTTTTTTTGAATAATTTTGAAGAGAATGTTAAAGAGTAACAATTAAAATGCATTATGCCAATGAATCTTATTTTTTCCTTAGATCGATGTAGAAAAATTGTGCATTATATATGTTCTATAATTTTTTTTTGAGAGGCTATAAATTTTATAATATCTACACTAAGAACGTATAATCTAATTTCTCCGGGTCTAAGTTTTTTTCCTATACTCTTGTTTTTTTAATGTAACCAAAACTTTGTTTTTTTTTTGAATAATGTAACCAAAACTCTTGTTTTCAATAATCTAATTCCCCCAATCTACAAGTTTGTGTTATGTACGGTATCTTTTTTTTTTTTTTTATCACAAACTCCCTCAAAATTTTGATTTTAAATAAACAAGTTTCACATTTTATGATGAAATACTTCTATTTAAAAATTTCAAACTATTATATGGTATGCAAATGGGAGCTATAATTTCTACTCCACTGAATTCTTAAAATTCATACCTCTCTAGATTGGTCAATCTAGATGTAGGAAATCATTGTTTTCTCTCACACCCAACTAGGTAAATCCGAACAAAATGGTATTTTTTTTAATGTCTAGATTGACCAATCTAGACGGAAGTTGTTTTTAAGAATCATTGAGACAGGAGAAGAGAATAAGCTCACTTTGGGTTAAATTGAAAGTAATTAAAATTCAATTTGAAAACAAATCAAACGTACATCCAATAGATAATTACCAGATATGTATTTAAAGGACCTTGAAGATATTAAGGGCATAAAGAGAAACATTCGTTTATTAGAAAGCAAAGTAAACCTTATTATCTATTCACAATGCAATCTATTTTTTGACAAATTGTCATGTAGTTACCCTAATTTTATTCAAGTGTGAATATTCCTTGCTCATGCTTAGTGTTAAATGTTTGACAATTGAACCTGAAGTCACTATAAACAATATAAGACTTATGGATTAGAAATCAAAATTTTCTCTCTCTAAATTGAATGATCCATATTATCTCTAGGCTTAATTGTCTCTTTAACTGCAAATATTGTATGTTAGGGATCTAATTTCGTTGACAACTATACCTACCTTACCTATAAATGTAGCTTGTTGGATGTACCTTTCTAATATTCAGCACTTTTTACTTAACGTTAAAGGAACCTTGTCCTTGGCTAAATATGGCGTCATTCATGACATGGTCCTCACTTAAAGGGATCAGGACCCACAATTAGCCCATTAGAGACAGTGACTTGTCCATTTTGTCCAGCTGTACCATATCCATAAGCCATTTTTCTATGAAAAACTTGTTGTTCCCATTTCAACTATTGCTATGAAACATCAGAAAATCGCATATTTACCCTCATTGATAGTTAACTGTCACCGGATCTATATGTTAAAAAATATCATAACGGCAGTTAATTGCCATTGAACAAGATATAGCGGCAATTAACTGCCGCTGAACAAATTTTTTAGTAATTTCAAAAGTGGAAATAGCAACTTTTCCAAAGCAGATCAACTTCCGAAAAGCAGATCAACTTCCAAAGGGCCAAAACCCATTTACCCTTATGTACACGTATACCCAACCACGTTATTTTCTTCAAAATGTGAATAATAATTGCAATAACAATGAAAGAAAAGGAAATAAGATAGCTCTGTTTGAGTAATAAATGACCAAAGACAAAATACAAAAAAAAAGAGAGAGAGAGAGAGAGAACGATGAATTAACCCTAAAAATGTTTTAACCTTTATTTTTGTTTATGCATATTGCATAGAATCATTATCTTTGAAAAATAGATTATAATCCTTTTTATCAATCACATCATTAGTTGAGAATAATGCAGAAATATGCTATACAATTTATAATAGATAATAAGAGTTCAAAAAGAAATATCAGTTCTTGTAAAAAAAAATTAATATAGGAAAATCCATTAGTTATTTTAAAAGATACATTTTTGCATGTTCAGGTAGATACCAACTTCAACAAAGGATTTAACTATATGTGCTAACCTCATTAGCCACGTATATTTAGGGGTGGACAAAAAAACCAAAAAACCGAACCGAACTACTGAACTGAATCGAACCAAACCAAAAAAAAACTAAACCATTACTAACATTTCTAGAACTGAACTGAAACAAT
Organism: Medicago ruthenica; assembly: GCA_018208015.1. NCBI lineage: Eukaryota > Viridiplantae > Streptophyta > Magnoliopsida > Fabales > Fabaceae > Medicago > Medicago ruthenica. The sequence goes on from CM031374.1 coordinate 46,681,783, forward strand.
TCAGTTCAGTTCAAAACAGTTCGGTTCGGTTTTACCTTCTAAATTTCGATTTTGTTTGGTTTTTTTTTCAATGATACCAATAATAACAGTTCGGTTTGGTTTGGAACAATTTGGTTCAGTTCGAAATCCAAACAGTTCAGTCCGGTTCAGTTATTTTAAATTTATCAAACAATTCAGTTGAGTTTTCATCCCGAACCAAACCAAACCATGCTCACCCCTACATATATTAACATCATGAAGGAAAAAAGAAAGGCAAAAAACAAAATAAAATACACTACACTCTACCAATATAAGTAATAAAAAAAATGTCGGTTATGGTCCCCCATGTTGCCACGTCATTTTTTAATGCTAAATCAAACCTACACATACCATCAATTTAATTTAGTGTTCCATCATAACCAACACTCCATATGAAAATGCAAAATCCTCCATTCCCTCAAAATGGGGGCCCTAGAGTGTAAAGGCAACATAATAAACTTGCTTCACCAAATTTTGTACACAATGCTTTGCATATGTGACATATGTGACATACATCATCATCAAATTATATGATCTTATAATAAAAGTCAACTTTTATGATCTCATTCCCCACCATTCCCAAACAACCATAGAAGAAGTGACAACATCATAAATATTACTATATCAGAAAATTAAGCTGCTCTAATTTCTAGACCATATTATTACAACAAAATCTGTACAAAAAACTCTGAATCTTTTTTATCATCATCCTTTAATTCTTTTCCCTTATTGCTGTTGCTTGTGTGAGCACGTGCACTTGGCTCGATTGTCTGAAAGAGTCTATACATACAAAGTATATATTTATAGAAAGGAGAAAATAATGAGTAACAGAATAATGTGTAATGATGTATGAATAATTATGGAATATATTGTTTGAAACTTGTAGAGAAGTGAGAATGAGATTGGTCAATTGTTTGTACTGTACATACCTCAACTTGGTTTTGTAGGTCTTTAATGTACTCAACAGCCAAGTCCAACATGTCTGATGTGTTTGTTTGCTGCAAAAAGTGAGAAACAATGTTTGGTTTGTTAAGGCAGCCATGATTCAAAGTAGTTATGTAGGTTGGTAAGTGTGCCACAAGTCAAAATCTTTACCTTATCCATGTTTGGCACGAGATCCTGTAGTTTCCTCATTCGCTCGCTAATTTTAGTTCTTCTAACCTGAAAATAAATTCACACAAAGGTGAGGAAGGAGATTTGGTGCAGTACGTCACGCAGTTTTCAATCTCAATTGTCCGATTTCAAATTAACTGTTGAAACAGTTTAAAAGTGTTTTATTGTGTTATCTGAATCGTTTGATATCTTATTAAAGACTTCTTCGATAAGGACTCTGGATCCGATAAGGTAAACATTGAATAAAAATCTCCATCGTGGATGCCAATTTTTTGTCAACTAGTGAAGTTTTCGTGCAAGATTGTAAAGATGTGGAGAAAAATAACAGAAAATAGAAGTGTGAAATTACACAACATTTCATAACAAAATGACTTTTCTGACTCTTTGAATCGAAAAATTACTCAATCTCAACTATGAGTTTTTTGTATTCATTCCAAACCATGAATAAGTGACTGAGAAAAATCAGATTGTCTATTATAGAATCAAGAAATTAGTGAAAAATAAAATGGAATAATTTATAACTATAATAGAATTAAAATAGATACCCTTTCTGCAATGCTTCTTGGGTGAGTGGCACAGCCACGTTTAGCACGAATTTTGCACGGAACAGAATCTGAGAACTGCAAAAACTTCTCAATGGCTGCCAATTCGGCCGTAGTATTTGGCATACTCATCTGATGAGCCAAAGGAGCAGAAGCAGTCTGGCCTCCTGTTTCATTCTGATCAATGCAACAAAACTATGTCAATAGTGATAAATTATACACCAAATGTAATCAGTGTTGTCAATTGCACATCACAGAAAGATAGTGTTTTTTTTTTTCAAATTCTGCTACAGTTCAGTGATATTGTGCCGCACTAACAACACTTTGCACAAAATAGGGCATTGCAGAACATAGCTATAAATTCAATTTCTACTACGTTATAGTAGAGCTATTTGACAACACTGATGTTGATAACCAAATTCCGATAGTACAATTCAACTACCTTAGTTTCAGCTGGATTTAAACCTGGAGGAAATGGTTTTACATCATCATCATCTCTGTATCTTTTTAGGCCAGTAATATTGTCAGATATCATCGCAGTATCCTCCCATGTAGTACCTAAGGGGAAACCCGGGATAAAATCGTTACCCCGGGATTCAGCAAAACCTTCGGGTTCAAGATTGTTTTGTGGAATGCTATTGCTCCCAATTTCAGCTCCTAACGCTGAGGCATAGTTTGGAGCATTCTTTAACCGTACCGCAGAAGAAGAAAAATTTGCTTCTTTGCTAGTGCTATTAGCAGCTCCCATAGTTCCTATTCTTCTCATAGCAGCAAAACCTGCCAACCAAGCTAGCTAGCATCATTACAACAACCTATTCGTGACTAAGAAAATGAAAATTGCAATAAATATTAAGCCTATTGGATTTCTAATTAACTTTTTTCTATCACACTTTCATGAAATTCCTTTTTTTTAGGTCAAGTAGTAGCCTAGTGGCAGGCGTGGAGAAGTGGAGAATCCTAGGTTTGAATCAAGTCCTCTGCATATCAACTTCCCTGCACCTACCAATGAGTTGTACTTTCATGAAATTATATTAAGACAACCATTATGTTTTCGTTTTCCAGCTAATTGGATTGAGAGTCGGTTCGGCGAAATCATGATGTCATTGTGATTTTATTAAAGCTCTAAAGTGTATTTCCTTAATAAAATTACGATGGCATATCTTGACTCGGTCAAATTAACATTTTGTGCATATTTGGATCCACAGTGAATTCAGTAAAATCACATTGAGCCACCGTGATTTTGATATAAGCTACACTTTAGAGCTTCAATATATGATCACCTTGTCATTCTAATCCTTAGTTATTTAAAAAAGTCACTAATAGCAAAAAGCCTCTATAATAACAAAGTTAAAGCTATTCAGGCTACAATGTAAAACAAAGAAAAAGGGAATCACAAAAAAAGAGGCAATGGAAATAGGGAATGAAAAAGAAGAAGAAAAAACACAATATAAAGTGATGTTTTATTTTTTTTCATGATAATGATAAGAAAAAGAAGAAAAGAAAAAGAGTATGGACACATACCAGTATCAATGTTAATGTTTGAAAACAATCCAGCAGGTGAACTACCATGTCTAATAAGACTAGAACGACCAGTCTTCATTTGATTTGGCAGAGGTGGTCTTCCTGAACTTTGGTAAAAATTCTGAGGAGCAGCAGAAGAACCATAATTACTCATATTATTACTTTGTTGTCTTTGAAGCTGTTGAAAATCCACAGATTCATTATTATTCATTGTTTGCATAGTTTGAGATTGTTGATCAATCTCTTCCTTCACAATAGGAAGCTGTTGTTGAACTGTTGATAGATTCTGAGTCAATGGATCAACTACTGAATCAGCTATAGGAGCTATAGAAGCTGTAACAGAAGCACTTTCAGCATCACCACCACCACCACTACCACCACTTCCACTAAGACTATTCATAAACCTTGCAAAAACTCGTTCTGTTTCAGGACTTGAAGGTCTATTGAAAAGATGCTCATAAAACTCTTTATCAATGATATTCGAAAAATATGAACTTGGAGCAGATTTAAACCGTGTTAACCCTGAATTCATTTGTTGTTGATGATGATTTTGATGATCTAGAAACATAGTTGGATGCTGCTGAAGATCTGACTCCATTTTCTTCTTCTTCTTCAACAATTCCTGTAAAAATAAAAATTTGATCTTTACTCAAATTTTCAACACAATAATTTCTAATATCTAATAAAAATCAATAATAAAGAAAACCCACCAAGGAAATTAATTTATTTCACTTAAATTCTTCAAAATCAGAAAAAGAAGAAAGGGGGTGTAAAAAGTAAAAAAACAAAAAAAGACAAGAAAAACATGAGCTGTTTTGTGTTATGGTTTTCCAAGTTTCTATCACTCAGCATCAAAACAAAAGGCAAACCGTTTAATTATGACAAGACATGACCAAAAACAACAAAGACAATAGTTCGAAAGAAACCAAGTTCGATTTCTGATGAAACAATTTTTCATTCGACTTTATTTACCTCTGCCGAATTCCAGATTATCAGTGTCTCAGAAGGCTAAACAAAAAGCATAGACAAAGATATGAACTATGAAATATGAATACTATGAAGTTAACAATAACAATAACATAAAACCAAAAAAAAAATATTAAAAATAAAAAAATACCTCTACTGCAACACTTTTTTTTTTGTTGTGTTGGGGGTTGGATTTAATGTAGCGTGTAGGGAAGAGAGTGGTGGTGTAGAAATGAAAGAGAAGAAACCTCTATAGGAAGGTTCAAGAGAGAAAGGGATTGAATATAAAATAGCATTGGATTTTGTTGCTGTAGAGGTGCAGCCAATAAGGAGTGAACAGAGTGATAATTCCAGCTTTCAGATTTGTTGTGTGTTTCACAGTAACTGTTTTTACTAGAATACCCTTGAGAAAACCAAATATCAATGGAACGTGGCACAGAGAAAGTTTCTGAAGAGAGAAAGAAAGAACAAGGTTAAGACTATATTTAGAAGTAAAGAGGTTTGGTTTTGATAAATTGGGAAGTATACTAGGTGGTGAAATTACTTTTTTGTCTCACTTTTATGCAGTAATAACTGCTGTGTACGGTTTATCTTTTTGGTTCATATCACGAGTTGAGTGGTCTTCAATGCTGAATGCACTTATTGAAAAGACTTCAATTAATTGAGTTTTAAATCCACACAAAAATTATTCTATGTCTAGAATACAATACATTTAACTAAGAACATTTGAATCAGACGAATAGGAATTTCCTCTCGTTTAAACAAATGTCTTGAGTTCAAATTTCATCCCGAGAACACAACAACATCAAATCTCTTAGATTAAACTTTATCGTTCATTGTGGTTCTATTCAACTTGAGATACACGATTCATAAGGATACACGATTCACATCAAAAGAATACAATTGATTAGTTTTAATTGTATTTTTTACTAAAAATAAACGATATTCATTTATTTAAATTTAAATTCAAAGAATAGATTAATACAATACAAATTCAAAGTCATTGAAAACAAAAGATGAATCTACAAACAAACTCACATTTTCAAGTTAATAGCATAAAACAGAAAGATACATAAGTTTACAAATATAATTATATTCAAGTGTTAGGAGTATGCATGGCTCCAGATATGTAATGTTAATAGGGCTAAAGTTATTGATTGGAAAAAATTGCGATAAGACAGAAAAATACCACTCATAGAAAGAAAATCAAAACAAACAATACCGCGCTAAGACGGTGAAATCACAACACTAGGCAATTTCAGCTTCATTTATTTCTCTCATTGTGATTTGGCAGTTCACTCTAATTATTATTTTTTATCAAATTTATGATGAGGCGACATTATGAGTGTTCATATTCAAAATTGATTCAAATTAAAATCGAAAACCGAAGAAAATTGAATATTACTGAATGTCATTTTGTAAAAGTCGCTTGGAACATATTATTTTTACAAACTCAAACTAAATCGCTTTCATAAATTTTAATAATTTCAATCATTCTTTTATGTTTAGTCATGTGAAAAGCGCATTTTTGAATGATTTTTTTAATGAAGAGGTCTATGATCATCAACTTACCTGTTTTATCAACAAAGAAAAACTTAACCATGTTTTCAAAATTATAAACGCTTTATATGGACTCAAATAAGCTCCTAGGGTTTGGTATGAGAGATTGAGCTCTTTTCTAAAAGAAAGTGGTTTTTTTTAAAGGAGAAATTGACACAACACTTTTCAAAAAATCAAGTCAATATTGTTTTTTGATAGATCAAGTCTATGTTGATGATATCATCTTTGATTCTACAAATGGAAACGTGTGTAAGGAATTTCCTAACCTTAGGCAAAATGAATTTGAGATAAGCATGATAGAAGAATTAAGTTTCTCTTTTGGCTTGCAAATCAAGCAACCTATTGATGGCATCTTCATCAGTCAAGAAAAATATGTCAAAATCTTCTTACAAAGTTCAAAATGAATAAAACAAAGATCCTGACAATCTTATGCATCCATCATCTAGTCTTCACAAATATGAGAATGGGAAACTTGTCTCTAAAAAAGAATTTAGAGGCATGATTGGATCACAGCTATACTTGACTGCAGGTAGGCCTAATACAGTCTTTGCAGTAAGGTTATGTGCAAGATTTCAATCTTGTCCAAAAGAATCCCATCACACTACAATGAAGAGAATTTCTAATACTTGGTAGGTACTACTGATGTTGGTCTTTTGTACAACAAAGGCTCTCATTTTGATATTGTAGGCTACTGTGAGGTTGACTATGTTACAGATAAACTTGAAAGAAAGAGCAAAAGTTGAGCATGTTAATTCCTTGGTGAAGCCCTCATAAGTTGGTCATGCAGGAAATAGAACACCATTACATTATCAACTACAAAAGCAAAATATGTATCTACTGCAAGTTGTTGTTCTCAAGTCCTTTGGGTAAGAAATCAATTGGAAGGTTACTCTTTAAGGTACATAAGCATTCACATCTTTTGTGATAATAGAAGTTCCATTAATCTTTTTAAGAACCATAATCAACACCATTACTTAAACCTTTTTTATCTTTGTAGAATGGCTAGTAATCATTACTACCTAGTTCCCTAACAAACTTCTTAGGTCCATCACACTTCGAAAGTATAAAAAGAATCCATTCCTTCTCCCGAACTCATATGCTCATCTCAAACTCATCTCCCTCTCACACTCTCATTCTCACTCAAACATGAACACTCTATTTTTTCCATAAACCCTCATTAAAAAAATGGCAGGAATTTAAGGTTTGAATGTTACTAATCCATTACTGGACAACCAACCTTCTGAACCTAGCCCACATAATTCAGAATCCAAAATCATTCTAAGTCATCAACACAGATTGAAGCTCAATATGATTATATATATATATATATATATATATATATATATATATATATATATATATATATATATATATATATATATATATATATGTTGGAACAAGAAGTGTCTTGGACAATTCCTATAAGGTTTTGATGATAATAAAGTATTGAATAACAATTGGAATACTAACATATGTTCAATGTTCAGAATCATAGAAAGATCTATCATCAAGGAAAAACATATGAAGAGCATCAGAAAGGAACAAGAGAAGCTAAAAAGGCTATGGTAGAAGACTAAAGGAAGGTCAACCAGAAGTCAACATTCTTATAAGACGGGCACCACATAGATTCTGGAGAGGTAACTCAACAGACTCTGTGATGGTCACCAGACTCAGAAACAGACTCTGTAGACTTGGATCACCCTTAGACTTGAGTAAGTTATGAGGGACCCAAAATCCACGTAGGCTCCGTCTTGTGAAATGTCACTATCAAGGTTTTGATAGGTGCAGTTCTTTTGTCGTCTTCTGTCTACGTGCACAATCAGACAAAGGACATCAAGAACAAGCAAGCAACAGATAATTCTTCTTTCAACAAAGAGAAATTCAAAGTGAATTCAACAGGATTATCCATATCATGCAAAGGCCCAACGTTCTTGATCAAAGCTTCTCAACGACTCTATTTGGGCTGACACTCTTCTCCAATGTCTCTCAAATCCCTGCCTATAAAAGGAGCTGAAGACCACGAAGAAGATTAACAGACTCTGCTATTTCAAAGTGTCAATACTCTATCAAAATCAAATAGAGCAAAACACTTAGGATTTTTGTTTTCAAGTTTATATCTTAGAAATCCTAGGGTTGTAGAGAGTCTGTTCATTTGTTCATATACACCAAACATTGTTAAATCAGGTGTTAAACAAATTAGAAGTCTTTAGTTGCAAAGCTAAAACGTATAAGTCTCTTGATGAAACCTTGAGCAACTAGAAGTCTCTTAGGTGAGTCCTTAGAGCATTGGAAGTCTCTTGCCTGCATGCTTGAGCACTTGTAAGTCTCTTGGAGTAGCCCTTGAGCAAGGAAGTATTTAGGAGTGTCCTAGAGCAGGAAGTCTTAAGTTGTGTGCTTAAGCAAGGAAGTCTTAAGTTGTGTGCTTAAGCAAAGAAGTCTTTAGGAAGAGTCCTAGAGCAGGAAGTCTTGAGCAGGTGTGCTTGATCATAGGGAAAGTCTCTTGGAGTTGTCCTTGAGCAATATGTAATCATGTGTGATTATAGTAAAATCCCTTGGAAGTGCATGGGGACTAGACTACTCCTGAGTTATAGGAGGAACCAATATAAAATTTCTTTGTGTCTGCTCTCTCTCTCTGTCATTATCTTTATCTTTGTGTTTCTGTACTATTTCCTGCACTCAGATTCTGTACACCGAATATTCTGAACAGCTTGTGAACACCAAGAAAAAGAATAAGAAAAATCCAACACAATTCAACCCCCCTTCTTATGTTTTTCTCACCTTTAGTTGGTATCAGAGCACGATATGTGCTTTGTCACTTAATCGTGCCACAGAAAAAGATCCAGAGAGAAAAACATGTCTTCCACCATTGAGACTTCCACTCTTGATATCACTAACACCTCTACCAATGATACAAATAGTTACTCTGTCAAACCTCCGTCTTTTAATAGAGATGGTACACAATTTTCTTGGTGGAAAAGCAAGATGTACAGTCACATTATAAGTGTTGATGATGAACTCTGGGACATTATTGAAGATGGAATCAACTTCGAGGTTGATGAAGAAGGTATGATGGCTGACAGAAGGAGACTGACAGCTACTCAGAAGAAGATGTACAAGAAGCATCACAGGGTTTGAGGAATACTTATGTATGCTCTGCGTCACGCTGAATATTTGAAGATACTGGACAGATCTACGACAAAGTCAATCTTTGAATCACTATGCTCTACATATGAAGGGAACCAACAGGTCAAAGAAGCTAAGGCAAACCAATTGGTTCACCAATATGAACTCTTCAGAAGAAAGGATGACGAAGATATTAAAACCATGTATTCAAGGTTTCAAACTCTTGTGTCTGGTCTTCAAGTTCTGAAGAAAAGTTATGGTGCCTCTGATCATATCAAGAAGATTCTCAGGAGTCTCCCTGCCAGGTTCAGACCAAAGGTCACTGTCATTCAAGAGGCAAAGGACCTGGACAAGCTGAGTCTGGAAAATCTGATAAGCTCTCTTGAGAGCCATGAGATTGAGCTCAATGTAGAGGAGCCAGATCATAAGTCTAAATCCATTGCCTTGACCTCTTAAGACAAATCTGTCAAATTCCTCCAAACTGCTAAATTAGAAGAAGAGAATCCAGACGAAGAATCTGGTGATGATGCAGACATTGAGGAAATGGCGTATTTGACCAGGAGGTTCCAGTACTTGACCAGGAAAAGAAGGTTTCTTGAGAAGAGCAAAAATTCTAAGAGTTCAGGAGTTTCCAACAGAAGAGAAGACCAAGATGGCTGCTACAACTGCAAGAAGACTAGACATTTCATTGATGACTGTCCAGAGTTACAGAAGACCAGACCAGGGAAAGAAAGATCTAAGCAGGATGCCACCAAGAAGGTGAACCTCAGAAGCAATATGAAGGAAAGTCTTATGGCCACATGGGATGAATTTTATGAGAAGGAAGAATTTGATAAAGTCTAAGGAAACTTGGGTCTGATAGCTATAACTATCTCGGACACTAAGTTTGAATCAGATTCTGATGAAGAAGATCTGGACCTTCATGATCTATCCAATAAGAAGTTGGTGAATCTCATCAAAGAGCTTGAAGAAAGATGCATATACAAATCCAAAGAACTCTGTGAGCTAAGGAAAATAATTGATTATCTCCAAGCGAACAACTGTCTAATGAAAAAGGAGTATAAACATCTTCTGATAAGGAATAGAAATTCTGGAGAATGAGAATCTAGCTGAATACAACACTGAAGATACTAATCTATCAAGGAAGGCTGATACTGCACCAGAAGATCATCAGATGTTGAGAGATCACATCAGCAAACTTGAAAACAAGATTGAAGAACTGGAAGCAATTTCTGAAGACAAAGTAATCAAGGCCTTGACCAATCATGAACCAATCTTTCTAGAATATCTAGCCAGATCCATTGGAAAATCTAAGCTAGCTATGATGATTTATGATATGGTCAGAAGTGCTGATGAAAGAGTGCGGATTTGGGATATCTCAGAATCCAGAATCTCTGAATCTCATGATCTGACTAAGCCAGAATTTAAGACTGAAGAATCAAAAGTTCTTGTGCGCACCTCGTTTTTTTCCTCGGGAAAAAGACGCGCAGATTCCTCCGAGGTCGTCCTCGAACGCTCGGAGGGTGCCTTTGTGAAGCCGCCACCAAAGTTTTTGTGTAAAGGGAACGTTGATAAACCCTTAAGTTTTTTTTGTTTGTAAAGGGAAACGATAATAAAACCCTTTTTGACGATGAGGATAAGGATTAGGTCATCGCAACCATTGTCGGGTTCGGGAGTCGGTTACGCGAGGGGAAGGTATTAGCACCCCTCACGTCCGTTGTACTCAACGGGAACCTTCTATTTGGTTAAAGATTGAATTGCTTTTTAATACTTTGCGTGCGTGTTCATTTATGTTAAAAACATAATAAAAGGGGGGAAAAGAGACAAAAACAAACGAAAGAAAGGAAAAGTTTTTTTTTATTATTGTGCTTGACAAGATGTCGATCTTGCTCCTACGTATCTCCCGGTAGTCGGAGAATTCAAAGCATACGTAGTTCTTTGGTAGAAAAACGTATGTGTGTTGGTTGATTTTAATTGGACGATGTTTTAACCGAATTCTTGCGATTAAACGTAGCTTGTATGCTCGCACTTGGAGACTTATTAAGCGTTCGTTCGCGAATCACATTAGAATCGTTAAAAGGTACGTCCGTTAGGGTAGAGGGTTGAATTGGTCGCTATGGGACCAAGAGAGGTACAATGGACTCATACAAGTCAAACATTGACCGAGTGGACTCCAAAGAGTCGGGCGATCGTTCGATTGATCCATTGAGATCAAGAACGGGTACAATGGACTCGGACGAGTCGAACATTGACCGAGTGGACTCTAACGAGTCGAGGGGTTGAGTCTAATGGCCAACGGGGGACCAAAAGGCTTGGATTGACCACAAGGGGCCAAGATTTGGTTTGGTTAGGGTTGTACATATTAAAAGGAATGACGATTGTCCGAGCGACGAGACATACGTCACGCATTCGTACAATCGGGGCGATGGAGAGACATACGTCACACCATCCCTTTTTCATTCATGTTTTTGGATTGAATTCTTTAGAAATCCCAAGGTAAGTCAAAACATATGGTTTGAAAACCCAAAATGGGAAGGTTTAGCAAAATTGCTAGAAAACGCGCAAGTTCGTCTCATTTTGCGAAAATGCGCACATTACCGGTGTATGTTCATTTTTGAGTTTTGAACATCATGAACAATATTTATTGTTCAAGTTTAGATTGAAAAGCTGAACATAGCTTGTTGGTTCATGTGGTTTTGAAAATTTGGGAACATAACTTGCTTTGCAAGTCATCCACAAAATGGCTATACGAACTTGTGATTTGCCAAAATTAAGCAAAAAACCTTGTTATGATTTGAAGAACATAGGTTTAAAAACTCTTAGGTTCTGAGCTCTGGGGCTAGAACCTCAAAAATTGGTTGTTTGGACACAAAAACTCAGGTTCTGAGTTCTGTCATGGTCGCACTGCGACCATGACTTCGCACTGCGAAGCATGCGAAATTTTGGGTTCAGAAGCTGTTTCTGAACATTTGTTCAGAAACAACTTCTGAACACACTCAAGACCTTATAGATGGGTGAAAAGCTTTGAGTTTTTGAGGTGAAAAAGGTTGTACAAACCAATTTTGATGTTTTGAAAACCTTGGGATTTCTTTGAAATTCAAAAGGGGTTTTTTAGGACCAAAAGGTTTTGAGCCAAAATAGCTATGCAAACACAGTTAAAATGCAAGATAAAGAGCTTAGTAACTTACAGAACTCCTTAGCAAAGCTCCAGCTGCACTTGGTTTGATTTGGTTGAAGGCTTGTGCAAAAGGTTTTGAAGATTTGTGATGAACTTGAACCTTTGAATGGATTGGTTTTTTTCTGGTTATTTGTGGAGGTTTGTGAGTTGAAATGAGTAGAGTTTCTGCTCTTGAAAATGCTGTGTTTTCTGTCTTTGGACAAGTGCTTGTAACCTTGGGCATTGCCTCCTATTTATAGGCCAAGATCAAATCTTTGTCATCATTACACAATCCCTTGATTCAGCTGATTTGTGGCCAAGATTAAGCTGAATCCCTTTGCATTAAATGCTAATGGATAGAGGCAACCTTGCCTTGTACCAAGGGGCAAGTTCCAGCTTGATTTCAGCCACAAATTCAACTTATTCTAGAAGGTAATGATGAAGAACAAAGCTGATTTGCAAATGGCTAATGCTTGGGGATCAATCCTTGCAATCTCAATGGTTGATAACTGAAAACGTGCACTGTATTGTGCAGAGATTGAGGGGTGAAAAGGCTACTTATGGCTGGTGTGAGGGGGTGAAAAGCTGCTGCAAAAACAGAGTAGCAATCATGGCTATTCAAGTGAAAAAACCCAGCTGGTTTGACTGGTTTTAGGGGCAGCAAGCAGGAGGAAAGTCCTCAAGCAGGTGGCTGGCAACCTTGTGGTGGTTAGCTGGTCACCTGGGAGGGACTAGAGCTGCCCAAGGGCAAGCCCACTTGCTTGTCACATGCTAGGTTGGAAGAAAAAGCTTCCAACCTTGGCATTAATGGCAAGTCCTTCAACTCTGGCTTTGCTTGGCCCAATTAGCCATGAATGCTACCTAAAATAATTATGGAAATGATATGCAACAAATTCTGGAATTAAATCCAAGAAACCAAAAATCTGCAGAAAAATCGCAGACTTCGCAGTGCGAAGGGAGCTTCGCATTGCGAAGTCATCATTTTTGAAATGTTGACTTTTCTGTTGACTTTTGTTGACTTTTGACTTTTTCCCCTCTTTGAATTTTTTTGATTTTTGTTTTAAAATGCGTAGGACAAAATTAGGGTACTACAGCTGCCCCTACTTAATTGTGTCTTCGCATAGAGTGCGTGAGTGCCGAGGGCATCTCATGAACTCTTTGCGGAGATCAATTAAGTAAAAAGAAAAAGAAGGACCCGAATTTTGTCCTTCGCGAAATGTAAATGCAATGGTTGGTAGGGGGTTGATCGTATCCAGCCGCTAACACTGGAGGTAGATCCCCTGGGGGATGAAGGTAATCTTATCTAGGCACTGCTTCTAGAGGTCGATTCCTGAGGGTAGTGGTTTACTCTAGGCACTGTCACTAGAGGTGGAACATTGATGGAGGTGATCTTCTCTAGGCACTGTCACTAGAGGTTGAATATTGATGGCGGCGATCGACTCTAGGCACTGTCACTAGAGGTCGATACCTAAACTGGTGATTTACTCTAGGCACTGTCACTAGAGGTGGAACATTGCTGGAGGTGATCTACTCTAGGCACTGTCACTAGAGGTCGATACCTAAGCTAGGTGATCTTATTCAGGAACTGCTTCTGAATATCGATTCCTAACGAGCTGTGATCTTATTCAGCCGCTAACACTGAAGGTCGATACACTGGGGGGAGGTGATCTATTCTAGGAATTGCTTCTAGAGGTCGATACCTAAGCTAGGTGATCTTATTCAGGTACTGCTTCTGAATATCGATTCCTAACGAGCTGCGGTCTTACCCTAAATAGGTGCCCCTGGTTGAATGTTGATGGATGCTAGTAAATATGTGATACTCACTGGAGGATCCTTGCTGAGGATGCATGCTTTATGAAATGAAATGCATATGTATGAATGGTTTTAAATATGCATGCATGAAATAAAATAATGTTGGTTGGGTGCCGAGCAGAGTCGGTCTTTGTTTGTGGTTGTGTTCATGACAGTTGGGCTCTCTTTTTGTGTTAGTTTTTTGGTTGGTCGGTTTGGAAGGACAAGGTCCTTTGCCTACATACCCAAATGGGATCAAAACCGGTGTAGTTCGCCAATAATGATTGGACTTTTGTTTGGTGTTGAGACTCCCTGGGGGGTGTCAATGAGATTTGGGCTTTATTGTGGGCCAATGTAAATTGGGCTTTGGTTTGTTGTGCTTGACAAGATGATGATCTTGCTCCTACGTATCTCCTGGTGGGATGGAGAATTCAAAGCTTACGTAGTTCTTTGGTTTGCCAATGAAAATTGGACTTTGGTTTTGCCAATGATTATTGGACTTTTTGTTTGGTTGCCGAGCGAGGTCGGGCTTTTTGATTTTGGTTGCCGAGCGAGGTCGGGCTTTTTGTTTTTTGGTGTGATCTCACTGGGGATATAAGGATCATTTTGGAAGCATGATCGATATCCGGCCTTAGTGGATGAAAAAGATGTATGGGGGTGAGCTTTATTTGGGAAATTTGTTTCCTCCGACACCCGGGATCTTTGCGTTTTACGCGTCGTGAGCTACGCACTTGTTTCTGCTGAAGAGCATGAGTCTTAAAATGACTGATGCAAAGCTTCAAGTTTTGAGTCCTCTGATGCAATACCGGGGACCAACGAAATTCTTTTGACATTTAAAACGTCCAAGTAAAAACACACATTTTCTTTTGCAAGTTTTTTTTTTTTTTTTTTTTTTATTTCCCATATTTCAATGCATTATCTATCATGAATAAAAACACATTTTATGAGCAAGTAAGGACGCATAACAATGAAAAGGTTTTAAATGATTTTGATTCAACGAAACTTAGTCCCTTGTATGGGTAGCTATTCGTGAAAATGTAATCCCTATAAGAGGTGATTACTGAGATAGAGAAAAAGGAAGAAACAAAAAGGCAAATGAAAATTTGCTTGGGTTTCACGTGCTACTTTCCCTATGACTTCGAAATAATTTGTTTTTGAAAGATGATAATGAGGTTGACTCTTTCCCTCTTGAATTCTGTCCGGACCTCACGTGCCGCAGTCTTTTGCCTTCTTTCTTTTTTTGAAACCCCTAACTTTTACCTGGACCGCTCTTTCGAGTTTTCAATCCACCGGGGTATATTTCCTTTTTTGATGTCCTTAATTTTTGCCTAGACCGCCTTTTCAGGTTTTCGATCTAGCAGGACGCTCTCTATTGCCTAAACCGCCCTTTCAGGTTTTCGATTTAGCGAGCTCTTTTTTTTTTTGGCATATATATTTTTTTTTTGACTGCGCCGGAGTTTATTGATAGGGGGATCCTTGTGGATGGGTAATACCTTTTTCAAGCATTAAGTCTTCTTCTCTAAATTCTTGAGAATGAACTTTCTTGTCGAGCTGTCCATGCCCCAATGCTGTGAGGTGTTTCTCTTTTATGGGGTTTAGTTGGTCGAACCTTGTTTGTGTTTGAATGCCAATGGAAATTGGGTCTTGGGTGTTTGGATGCCGAGCAAGGTCGGACTTTTTGTTTTTGGTTGCCGAGCGAGGTCGGGCTTTTTGTGATTGGAGTGGAGATGCCAATGAAAATTGGGCTTTATGTGTGATTGTGTTTGTAAGGGCCAATGAAAATTGGGCTTTTATTGGAAATGGTATTTGGGAATATGTTTGTGAATGCCAATGAAAATTGGGCTCTTGGGTGTTTGGATGCCGAGCGAAGTCGGGCTTTTATTGAGATTGGATGCCGAGCAAGGTCGGGCTTTTGTTTTTTTTGGATGCCGAGCAAGGTCGGGCTTTTATTGTGGGATCCCGAGCGAGGTCGGGCTCTTTGTTTTTTTTGGATGCCGAGCAAGGTCGGGCTTTTATGATGGGATGCCGAACAAGGTCGGGCTTTTGTTTGGATGCCGAGCGAGGTCGGTCTTTTGTTTTTAGTTGCCGAGCGAGGTCGGGCTTTTGTTTTTTGGCTTCCGAGCAAGGTCGGGCTTTTGTGTGTTTTTTTTTTTTTGGATGGGAATGCCAATGACAATTGGGCTTTTATTGTAAGTGGGGTTTGTGATTGCCAATGGAAATTGGGCTTTTTGTTTGGAAATTGTGTGTGGAATGCCAATGATGACTTGGCTTTTTGTGTTTGGGGATGCCAATAAAAATTGGGCTTTTTTGGAAATGGGTGATGTGAGGAATGCCAATGACGACTTGGCCTTTTGTGGGAAATTGTGGGGAGTGCCGTAACGGCTTGGCTTTTTGTGGGAAATTGTGGGGAGTGCCGTAACGGCTTGGCTTTTTGATGAGTTGGGCAACCACTTGTTTGGTCGTGTTTGAATAGGAAGCTGCTTCGACCCATTTGGTGAAACAGTTGATGGCAACTAGTATGAACTGGTGCCCTTTTTGAAGCCTTTGGATCAATCATTCCAAACATGTCTATGCCCCACATAGAGAAAGGTTAGGGTGATGTCATGACATTCAGAGGTGTTTGTGGTATGTGCCCCTTGTTGGCATAATTTTGTCACTTGTGACATGTCTTGGCATGGGTTGGGAAGGACTCCTCATGGATTTCTTTGGTGAGCATGACTGCTTCACGTTTATCCGCACATCTGAGTAAGACCTAATTTCTCTTGTAGAGTGTGCCCCGGCAGAGGGAAAACTGTAGTGCCATTCTTTTGAGGGCTCTCTTCGTGAGGTTGTATTACCCCATCCTCTTGATCCCCAAGTCTGGACAATCCTTCAGGAGGTTCAAAATCGTCCTTATTATCATCTTCCGTTTGGTTAATTCGAAAATTGAAGTCAAAAGGGATCGTAGCAGTGTTATTTTTTGGTGGTGTATTTATGTGATTTTTTTTTGTAGGGTTTATGAAAATTTATTTGAGAACGAAAGAAAACGAACTCTTTTGAACATAAACCGCAAATTTATTAATGACGGAAATGATTTGAAATATGGGGGTCCCATAAAAATTAATCATTTGCCTTGGGAAGAGCAAAATGATTGTTTGTTTTTTTTTTTGAAAAACAAGATAAATTACTTGGACAAAAAAAAAAAAAAAAAAAAAAAAAAAATATTTCCGAAATTTCGATGGCCCTCCGGTTGCTCGGATCTCTTCCGAAACGCTACTGTACACCGGGTCGGGTACTTCCCCTTTTTTTTGGTGTTTGGTGAGGGAATGATGTGAGGGTTTTTCTTTGAAATGAAAATGCATGTGAACGTATAAATGCAATGAGTATGCAAAAATATGCCCCTCTTTTTTTATGCAAAATTTTTTTATGTATGCAAATGTTATGACATGCAGGGGTTTGGTATATGAAGGTTCGGAACTTCCCCCCATCCTCACATGTAGGCTCTAAAGATGATATCTCCTAAGAAGAGGTCCCTAGAGTCATAGATCTCACATGGAATTAGGGTTGTCTATGGACATACGTCGACATGACTTCAATTAATTCCACATGAAAATCTCATCTAAGCGGGGTTGGACATCCCACCTCACGGACATACGTCAACGCGGGCTTCCGCACACAACCTCCTTCTAACTTAGTGTTTTTCTCAAGCTCGGGTAGAGAGCCTCACACGTCCGGCATTAACCCGAACAATGTGGAGTAACATCACTCAAGTAACCCCCGCATTTGATATATATGATATGAATATAAAGCAGATAAAGCAAATATAAACATAAAGCATAAATATAACATGCATGAATAAAATAAATAAACATGGCACGCAAAGAAAATAAAGCAATTGTCTTTAACCCAAATAGGTTAGGCTTGACTCGCTAGTGGGAATAGGGTCCCCAGTGAAGTCGCCAGCTGTGCGCACCTCGTTTTTTTCCTCGGGAAAAAGACGCGCAGATTCCTCCGAGGTCGTCCTCGAACGCTCGGAGGGTGCCTTTGTGAAGCCGCCACCAAAGTTTTTGTGTAAAGGGAACGTTGATAAACCCTTAAGTTTTTTTTGTTTGTAAAGGGAAACGATAATAAAACCCTTTTTGACGATGAGGATAAGGATTAGGTCATCGCAACCATTGTCGGGTTCGGGAGTCGGTTACGCGAGGGGAAGGTATTAGCACCCCTCACGTCCGTTGTACTCAACGGGAACCTTCTATTTGGTTAAAGATTGAATTGCTTTTTAATACTTTGCGTGCGTGTTCATTTATGTTAAAAACATAATAAAAGGGGGGAAAAGAGACAAAAACAAACGAAAGAAAGGAAAAGTTTTTTTTTATTATTGTGCTTGACAAGATGTCGATCTTGCTCCTACGTATCTCCCGGTAGTCGGAGAATTCAAAGCATACGTAGTTCTTTGGTAGAAAAACGTATGTGTGTTGGTTGATTTTAATTGGACGATGTTTTAACCGAATTCTTGCGATTAAACGTAGCTTGTATGCTCGCACTTGGAGACTTATTAAGCGTTCGTTCGCGAATCACATTAGAATCGTTAAAAGGTACGTCCGTTAGGGTAGAGGGTTGAATTGGTCGCTATGGGACCAAGAGAGGTACAATGGACTCATACAAGTCAAACATTGACCGAGTGGACTCCAAAGAGTCGGGCGATCGTTCGATTGATCCATTGAGATCAAGAACGGGTACAATGGACTCGGACGAGTCGAACATTGACCGAGTGGACTCTAACGAGTCGAGGGGTTGAGTCTAATGGCCAACGGGGGACCAAAAGGCTTGGATTGACCACAAGGGGCCAAGATTTGGTTTGGTTAGGGTTGTACATATTAAAAGGAATGACGATTGTCCGAGCGACGAGACATACGTCACGCATTCGTACAATCGGGGCGA
Source organism: Medicago ruthenica (assembly GCA_018208015.1). Classification (NCBI taxonomy): domain Eukaryota; kingdom Viridiplantae; phylum Streptophyta; class Magnoliopsida; order Fabales; family Fabaceae; genus Medicago; species Medicago ruthenica. Next base: position 46,700,494 of record CM031374.1, read on the forward strand.
TGGAGAGACATACGTCACACCATCCCTTTTTCATTCATGTTTTTGGATTGAATTCTTTAGAAATCCCAAGGTAAGTCAAAACATATGGTTTGAAAACCCAAAATGGGAAGGTTTAGCAAAATTGCTAGAAAACGCGCAAGTTCGTCTCATTTTGCGAAAATGCGCACATTACCGGTGTATGTTCATTTTTGAGTTTTGAACATCATGAACAATATTTATTGTTCAAGTTTAGATTGAAAAGCTGAACATAGCTTGTTGGTTCATGTGGTTTTGAAAATTTGGGAACATAACTTGCTTTGCAAGTCATCCACAAAATGGCTATACGAACTTGTGATTTGCCAAAATTAAGCAAAAAACCTTGTTATGATTTGAAGAACATAGGTTTAAAAACTCTTAGGTTCTGAGCTCTGGGGCTAGAACCTCAAAAATTGGTTGTTTGGACACAAAAACTCAGGTTCTGAGTTCTGTCATGGTCGCACTGCGACCATGACTTCGCACTGCGAAGCATGCGAAATTTTGGGTTCAGAAGCTGTTTCTGAACATTTGTTCAGAAACAACTTCTGAACACACTCAAGACCTTATAGATGGGTGAAAAGCTTTGAGTTTTTGAGGTGAAAAAGGTTGTACAAACCAATTTTGATGTTTTGAAAACCTTGGGATTTCTTTGAAATTCAAAAGGGGTTTTTTAGGACCAAAAGGTTTTGAGCCAAAATAGCTATGCAAACACAGTTAAAATGCAAGATAAAGAGCTTAGTAACTTACAGAACTCCTTAGCAAAGCTCCAGCTGCACTTGGTTTGATTTGGTTGAAGGCTTGTGCAAAAGGTTTTGAAGATTTGTGATGAACTTGAACCTTTGAATGGATTGGTTTTTTTCTGGTTATTTGTGGAGGTTTGTGAGTTGAAATGAGTAGAGTTTCTGCTCTTGAAAATGCTGTGTTTTCTGTCTTTGGACAAGTGCTTGTAACCTTGGGCATTGCCTCCTATTTATAGGCCAAGATCAAATCTTTGTCATCATTACACAATCCCTTGATTCAGCTGATTTGTGGCCAAGATTAAGCTGAATCCCTTTGCATTAAATGCTAATGGATAGAGGCAACCTTGCCTTGTACCAAGGGGCAAGTTCCAGCTTGATTTCAGCCACAAATTCAACTTATTCTAGAAGGTAATGATGAAGAACAAAGCTGATTTGCAAATGGCTAATGCTTGGGGATCAATCCTTGCAATCTCAATGGTTGATAACTGAAAACGTGCACTGTATTGTGCAGAGATTGAGGGGTGAAAAGGCTACTTATGGCTGGTGTGAGGGGGTGAAAAGCTGCTGCAAAAACAGAGTAGCAATCATGGCTATTCAAGTGAAAAAACCCAGCTGGTTTGACTGGTTTTAGGGGCAGCAAGCAGGAGGAAAGTCCTCAAGCAGGTGGCTGGCAACCTTGTGGTGGTTAGCTGGTCACCTGGGAGGGACTAGAGCTGCCCAAGGGCAAGCCCACTTGCTTGTCACATGCTAGGTTGGAAGAAAAAGCTTCCAACCTTGGCATTAATGGCAAGTCCTTCAACTCTGGCTTTGCTTGGCCCAATTAGCCATGAATGCTACCTAAAATAATTATGGAAATGATATGCAACAAATTCTGGAATTAAATCCAAGAAACCAAAAATCTGCAGAAAAATCGCAGACTTCGCAGTGCGAAGGGAGCTTCGCATTGCGAAGTCATCATTTTTGAAATGTTGACTTTTCTGTTGACTTTTGTTGACTTTTGACTTTTTCCCCTCTTTGAATTTTTTTGATTTTTGTTTTAAAATGCGTAGGACAAAATTAGGGTACTACAGTTCTGACCAAACAAAAGTCTAAAGCTGAAATAGCAAGGACTTCAGTGAGGACAAAACTAAAAAGGCGAAGACTCAAAATTCTGAACAACTCAAGATTTGGAGCTAAGAAACATTCAGGATCAGAGATGTATAAATCAAAAGTCCTGAATAACTCTCAAAAATGCAAACTCAAGGATGTAGCACAAAGGAAAATGAGACATTGGGATTCCAGAGGAGAACACTTGAAGAGAAACCCTTAAGTCAGGTACCTATATTTTTATCTACTGCTTTAATAAGATAGATTTTGTTGGATATTTGAGTGTTGGCTACATGTTTTGCAAAAATCAAATATACAAGCATTGTGTCTTCAGAAGCTAAAAATCTCATTTTGTTAATTCTCACAATATCTTTTGAAGATTTAATTGAAGATTTATCCAAAGCTTCATTTCTAGAAGGAAGTATTCTTTGCGCAAGATTTGTTCTGAAGATTTGTTTCAGTTATTCGTAAATATATTTTCAAAGTAATCTTTTGGAAAATATATTTCTGAATAATATGAGAGCTTCTATTTGCTTCTAAGATCATATCTTTGAAGATTTGTTGAAGATTTATCATGGCTGAAGTTTCCAGAAGACTGATATTTTTATGAGAAGATCTTATTTGAAGATTGGCTTCGTGTTTATTGTTGAATATATTTTCAAAGGATCTTTGGAAAATATAATTCAGAAATATGTTTCCTTCTTTGAGCTTCTATAATATTTTAGAATCATGTCAATTGAAGAATATTTGGTTCAAATTTATGTTGCAGCTGAAGACTATTTAAAGAGGACTTTGCTATTGGAAATTTCATGTGTCAAAAACCAGAAATTTGTTTTAGAGTTTTTGTGTCTGTGTAAGCTTAGGCTTTGTTTTGTACACCACTCGTATGTTTTGAGTTGGTTTAGATTGTTTTGAGTTGTAATTCATTCAAAGCTTTTAAACACGAATGATGTTTTTGTTGTCTTGAAGTGTGACTTCAATTTGTGTGTTTTTGTTAAGTTTACAATCACTGGGTTGTGATTGCTTGGTTAGGAAGTAAGTGGATTCTTATACCTAGGTGGTCTCCTGGGTAGAAGTCTAGAAGGGTAGAGATTAAGTGATAAGACGAAGAACAGGGGCTGTTGAGTCTTAGAATTAATTCTACTTAGTAGATTTCCTTCCTGGATTGGTATCCCCCAGAGTAGGTGAAGTTTGCACCGAACTGGGTTAACAAACTCATTGCGTCCTTTACTTTCTGCACCTTATTTTTCTGCTTCTGAACTTTATTTTTTCATACTCTGTTTTTAGTTCAGAACCAGTTAATTGTCAGAATTTCAGATTTGTATATAACTTGCTTAACATAAATTGTATGTGTGATAGCTGTTATAATAAATATGAGTATATGCAGACATCTGTGCGTCAAATTTATAAGCCTGAAATATTTCTCCAACTGAGGCATATTTTTCAAATTCAATTTTCTCTTCAAAACTGTCGTATGAACCAGTTGAAAGGAGTAAGTTTGGCATATCTCATCTTCATGAGTTTAAATATACTAGCTACATTCTAAACAGTCAAATCTGTCCAAATTGAAACTGTCATAATCCTCTAGGCATATTCTTTAAATGAATATTCTGAATGATTAAGGCATACAAAGTATATATAATTCTGAAATTGTCTTAGTTAAAGAATATATATATACAATCCACACATCACATTGGCTGACAATACAACTTTATAAGGGTGTCAAAGATAGTTGTAAAGAATTGCAGGTACACAGAAGACATAGATTCTACATTAGGATAAGTTAAGAAGCAAGGAACTGATCAAATGAGTGATCAGAAGAAGATCTTAAAGAATAAAATGCACAAGGTCATTGCAAAGGTATAACAGGCTTCTGAAGTCACTTCTTAATAGTTAGGATACAATTGAAACTCATAATCTGATAGCCCTCTAAATTAGAATTCTTGAAATTTCAAAACAGATTAAAACTAGCCCCGACGTTGTTGGAACAAAATGTATGAACAAGTCCCTTTTGAGTTTTGATGATAACAAAGTGTTAAAAAGAAAATTTGATATGCTAATGCTTGTTCTAGTGTGCAGGACCATATACTGAAAGTTATGTATCTAACAGTGGTTCTGAAAGATCAAGTTAAGAGCAGAAGGAAAATATTGAAGCTTGTGTTGCTTTTGAAGACCAGCGTCTGATGAACAGTGCGTCTGAAGACCAGCTTCTAAAGATGTGCGTCTGATGAACAGTGCGTCTGAAGACCAGCTTCTAAAGAAGTGCGTCTGAAGAGTGCGTCTGAAGACCAGCTTCTGAAGAAGTGCGTCTGAAGAGTGTGTCTGATGAACAGTGTCTGAAGACCAGCTTCTGAAGAAATGCGTCTGAAGAACAAACTAGGAGTCTGAGTCTGAAGGAAACGCAGAAGTCAACAACTGTCACTGTCAACAGTAAAGTACTGTACAGTCAGAACCGCTCTCTGCAACCTTTGTCTCCTTAGACGAAACACTCACCCTACAATTCAAAAACGTATTCCTCTGTTCCTCTGTTTCGCACACCATAACAGGAAGGAATTAATGTTGGCTGAAGCTTCAATACCAACGGCTCTAATTGATGACCTGGCATCTTCTCAAATGGCTCTTTGTTCCTCTATAAAGGATTGAAGATTTGAAGAAGAAAATAAGACTCTGAAAGCGAGACTCTATTTTCTGGAAACACATATTCTGCCAAATTCGAAAGTCATCAAATAACTTAGAAATTCTTACAAACTTTCTTATCTTAGAATTTCTTAAGTATAGAGTCTGAATTTTTGTTGTATTTTGTGAACACCACTGATAGTATATCAAGTGTTCAACTTAAACATATTCTTTTGTAAATCTGTTTGATTCAAAGTCTCTCGCCTGTGTGCTTGAGCAATCAGAAGTCTCTTACTTTGTGTTTGAGCATAGAAAGTCTCTTACTTTGTGTTTGAGCATAGAAAGTCTCTTACTTTGTGTTTGAGCAAAGAAGTCTCTTACTTTGTGTTTAAGCATATGAAGTCTCTTACTTTGTGTTTGAGCATTGGAAGTCTCTTGATTTGTGCTTGAGCAATTGTAATCTTTGTGATTATATTGAAAAATCTCTTATAAGTGACAAGGGGACTGGACTACTTCCGGGTTGTGGAAGGAACCAGGATAATTGCTTGTGTCCTTATCTCTCTCTCTCTCTCATTTACTTTATATCCGCTGCAAAACAACTCTGAAAATAGCTTCAGAATCTGATCAATATCAGACTCTGAACTAACATAAGTTTTTGAGAAAGAAAAAGGCCAACACAATTCAACTCCCCCCTTCTTGTGTTTTTCTCACCTTCAGACGTGTCACATAAGTGGAAAGGTTGTTCATTTATTTCAATGACATCTGGCCCACTTAGATGGCATTAAAGGCAAAGTTATGTCTGACATGTATCTTAACTATTGGACGGTAACTTTTAAAACCTGTAAGGTCTATGTCTCAATTACTGGAATCTCTTGCCTCACTTTTTCATTAATACCCTTAATTGACATTATTGCATTTCGTGATTTTAATTAATTGAAAAGTTTACTCAAAACCACTTTTGCCAAAATTACACACTTGCACTATCACTTCACAAAGTTTCATTCTCAAAACCTTCCAAATTGAAGCAATTTTGTGTAAAACCAAATCCTTTAGAAAAACTTCATACCATAGAATCATGGCTTCAAAAGCATCAGCGTCTAGTCAAGCATCGACATCTCTTAAAGGAATAACGATGAGAATTCAAGAAAGGGAACTCAGGTTAATTAAGGAGCAAATAGTGGATTTCGATTCATTTGCGCTAAATGGTTTCAACATGAAGGAGAAGTTTGAAAAGTTGAATGGATGGCTCTCTTCAGCGTTCTGAATGGGCCATGCTACACAAAACTGGTAAAAGATTTCTGGGTAAGAGCTGAAGTCGTAAAAGCTGCTGATAATCAACGAGAAACAGAAGTTAAGTCATCTGTTATGGGAATTGAGATCTCCATTACTCAATCCACCATAGCTAAGCTGATTGGTTTGGACAATTCAGGGTTCTATGAGGTCAACAGGGATGTCATCATTTCAGACTTTGGGAAAGAAATCAAGAGTACTCTGTACAAGAAAATGGAGGGTGAAGATAAGGATGATAAAGAAGAAAAGGCTCTTACAACATCAAACATGCATGACATGGAGAGGATCATGTTCAAGTTTTTCATTCAATGTATTCTTCCTATGGTAGGAAGTACTGATCAACTGAGTTGGAGTTACAGAGCTATGTTGTTATAACTCAACAAGGGCAACAAGGTCAATCTTGCTGCCTATATCTTCAATCATCTATGCACGTCAATAGATAATTCTTGGAGAAAGCAACACAAGCATGTACCCTATCCAAGACTTCTGTCCGAACTCTTTCATCAGAGCAAGATTATCCAGAAGCTGGAAAATCTAGGCTACATTGACTTTGGACAGGGACAAGTTATGACTGTAGAACTTCTAGGGGAAATGTTGATTATACCCAAGAAGGATTTACCGAAATCTGCTGGCATCACCATCCAGAAAGGAAGAAATCCTCTAATTCAGGAATTTCCCTCAATCACCAAGGAGTTAAGTGCACAAGAGCTAGCAGATGTGGTGAGGATAGCCATGGCGGACTTCGATTCCTGAAGCACCAGAAGTTTGTGATGGAAAGAAGAAGAAAAGGAAAGCATCCAGCAACGCATCCAAAGGTGACACACCCTCGTTCAAGAAAAGAAGCAAGAAAATGGAGATTAAAAAGGAGGTACAAGAGATTTCTAAGGGAGTAGAAATCAAGGAGTCAAAGACCAGAAGCGGTGGTAGTGCAAAGGAAACAGTTCGAGCAACTTCTGGAACAAAACGAAAAAGTACTGAGAAAGTCACTAGGAAATCAAAAAGGCCTAAATTTAATTCTGACCAATTCAGGTACAGAAATAGAGTCTGATACTCCGGTAGTTGTATCTCGTAAGATATCACAGTTGTCCAGAAAGCTGCCTAAAGAGAAGTTGGAAGAAGCTTTAGAGCATGCTCAGTCTCTGTTAAAGTTAGCTGAAGAAGAAGCTGTAAAGGTCAGTTTGATAACAAAAGAAGAACTTGTTGGAAATGTATGAGAAGTGGCTGATGGAAAGAAATTACTTGAAGATAGTGCAGAAGAAAAGTCACAGACCCCACAAAGTATTGTTCTTAATCTAAGAATCGACAGTGTTGATAATTCTCCAAACCCCTCCATCATCATTCCCACACCATCATCACCTGAAACCATCTCTTAGAATGTTGACAATTTAATTAAACATTCTGACAATGATCATCATACCACTCATATCTCACCATCACCCTCAACCAATCAGAAAGCCATAGAGATCCCTCAAGAAACCCCATAAATCTGCTCACCTCCATCATCACCAAATCCAAACTTCATTCTCTCCTAACTTGATGCATGGGCGACATATGCATTGAGTATCAATAACTCTGTTGAAGATGCTCATGTTATCACAGAAAAGCCCAGTCACATTGTTTTGACACCATTGAAGCTAACAGAAACATTCAGCTATCTCAAGCTGAGACAGATTGATGACCTTGAGTCATGTCTTAGTTTTAGCCATCTTTTGATGTTGTTTTGTACATTTTAGAGAGTCTTTATTGGTTTCTCATGCTGATAGTAAACATATTTAGAAGAGATGTCAAAGGCCAAGCAATTCTGGAACATGAAGATTTTGCAAGATTTTAAGAAGTTTTGAGATATTTTGATACTGGAAGTATCGTGCCACGATGGACCTGTGTCGTGGCATGATGAGAAGATGGTCAGAAGCTGAAGTTCTTCACTGGAATTTTTGTGCCACGATGGGGCATCCCTCGTGCCACGATGGAGCTTTAAAAGAGTTGACCTGTGTCTTAATGAGGCCATCGTGCCACGATGGACTTGTGTCGTGGCACGATGGGTCAGTTTCAAACTTGGATTATAAAAGCCAGGTGCGTTTTTAGTGCAAAGGGTTGGATTTTTAGACGAAGAAACTGAGTACAATACTGGAGATTGACTGTGGAAAGGAGCTGTTCGATTCTAGGACACTGGAGTTGAAGCTTTCCATCCTCATTATTATTGTGTAATGTCTCTTATTCTTGCTATATTGTGTAATCGAAACATGAGTAGCTAAATCCTCTATTGTTAGGGATGGGATTAGCTAGATGATGACTTTTGCTTGTGACCTTAATTTGATCATTGAATAAGTTTATTGAATCATATTTCTTATCTTTGCGCTTAATGCTTTTATTGACTGATCACCTTTAAATTGATGTATGATTCATATTGTGAAACGGAAGTTGAATGTATGAATGCTTTAAGATAAGAAATTCTGGCCTTTGTAATCTAGGAATAGATACAAACCCTTGAAACCGTTTAGTAATTCTTGTTTGTTCATGCTTAATTCTAATTTGTAAAACTTACTAAGAAATTAGGGTTTACTTTAGAATTAAAGATTCTGTCGCTAAGGAATTAGGACAAGAGTAATTCAGAGAATTAGGTTATGATTCGTTAAACAAGTTCACTGATCATAATTAAGTAAGTAGCTTTAGTTCGTCGTCTAGTGAAGCTCATCCCTGACAAGCTTTCTAACCTTGAAACTCAAACAAGTTTTATTTTCTGCAATTTTCCATTAGTGTTATTAAACAAATATCGTACCCTTTTGTTCAATTAAGTTCTAAAAATTACATTCTGATAGTTTAATGCAGTCCTTGAGTTCGACACTCGGTTTACCGTTTTACTTTACTACTTGAACGATTTCGTACACTTGCGAATATCGCCATCACAGATGCTCTACCAGAAGCATCTGAATGTGATCAATACCTTGGACCACCCAGTGTACACAACAATGTCCAACCAATTCTGTATAGAATGAGAATCCCATGCCAATTCTTCCCCTCTACCTCCAAAAAAGACCTTGAAGAAATGTTCAACAAAATCAGTGGATGGGCTAAAAGTATATTTGCCAGAAGCCATGAATCTGTCTATTCAGGGATGATCAATTACCAGTGGCCATGTATACGTGACTATGCTCTTGCGCCAGCTGATCATCTGTTGCATCAACTACACTTCCATCTGACAAGGAATCAGTTGAAATGGTTGGAAGATGTTAGGAAAGTGATGGAACATGTGTACCTCAGAAGAAATGCACTGGAAGCTGCACCTGAAGAAGAACCAGCAGAAGTATCTACTGAACCTACAGAAGTAACTACTGAACTCCCTTTTACCATAACTCAATCTCTGCAATCTTTTCTGGAGAGTCAGCAACCTGTAATGGAGATCCACATTGCGAGTGACAGAAGTAATGTGACTGGTGAAGAGAGGCTAGCAAGACTGCAGGAAAGGGAAGAGAAGGTGTGGAATGACATATCATCTTTGAAGGAATCACATGAACGAATGGATGCAAAAATGGAAAATTTGACTCAAGCTCAGATAAAGGTGGAAGCAACTTCAGAAGAAATAAATGAAAATGTCAAGAAGTTGATTGAGATGTTGGCTGCCAAAGGACTATGAATAAGATGTTTATTTTGATATGTTTTTGCACTTAATTCCTTAAACAAAATGTGTTGTACTATCAATTCTACACTCCTATTTCTGTTTAATTATGTTTTATGCATGTTTTTCTCATTAACTTGTTTAATCTGCTATAACTGTTTAAACTTGTATATATTTTTGTTGATGACAAAAGGGGAGTAGAAGAAAGTATTTGAACACTGAGCCAAAACAGAAAATAAGGAAACCTTATATTTTTCTGTAAATTTTTTATGTTATAAAATTGAAAATGAAAAAATATTTTGCTTAAATGTTAATCTTATCAGAACTGATGGGATATCAGACTGGTCTTAATCGGAGCTTACAAACCTCTATGTGATCAAAGTCTGATGTCTTGATGGGATATCAGACTGGTCTTAACCGGAGCTTGCAAACCTCAGTGTGATCAAAGTCTGATGTCTTGATGGGTATTAGATTGGACTTAATCGATGCTTACAAACCTCTGTGTGATCAATCTGATATCTAGTTGATGTTCTGATATGCATGATTGATTATTTGTTCTGATACGCTCAAGAGTGACTAAGAATGAATTTTATTGACTGGGAATAGGACTTAGGGGAAGCTTGCAAACCTCACCTTAATGGATCTATCACAGACTTAGGGGGAGCTTGCAAACCTCAACCTAAGACTGTCACACTCAAGGGGAGCTTGTAAACCTCATACCCTGAAGTCTATCTGTTAATTAGATTAACAACAATTGTTCAAAATACTTGTGTTTGTCATCATCAAAAGGGGGAGATTGTTGGAACAAGAAGTGTCTTGGACAACCTCTAAGGTTTTGATCATAACAAAGCATTGAAGAACAATTGGAATACTAACATATGTTCAATGTGAAGAATCATAGAAATATCTATCATCAAGGAAGAACATATGAAGAGCATCAGAAAGGAACAAGAGAAGCTAAGAAGACTATGGTAGAAGACTAAAGGAAGGTCAACCAGAAGTCAACGTCCTTAGAAGACAGGCACCACACAGATTTTGGAGAGGTAACTTAACAGACTCTGTGATGGTCATCAGACTCAGAAGCAGACTCTACAAACTTGGATCACCCTCAGACTTGATTAAGTTATGAGGGACCCATAATCCACGTAGGCTCTGACCTATTTTGTGAATTATCACTATCAAGGTTCTGATAGGTGCAGTTCTTTTGTTATCTTCTGTCTATATGCACAATCAGATAAAGGAGATCAAGAACAAAGAAAGCAACATATAATTCTTCTTTTAGCAAAGAGAAATTCAAAGTGCATTCAATGGGATTATCTATATCAGGCAAATGGCCAACATTCTTGATCAAAGCTTCTCAACGACTCTACTCAACAACTCAATTTGTGCTGGCACTCTTCTCGAACGTATCTCAAATCCCTGCCTATAAAAAGAGCTGAAGACTACGAAGAAGATTAACGGGCTCTGCTATTTTAAAGTGTCAATACTCTGTCAAAATCAAATAGCGCAAAACACTTAGGATTTTTGTATTCAAGTTTATATCTTAGAAATCCTAGAGTTGTAGAGAGTCTGTTCATTTTTTCATATACACCAAACATTGTTAAATTAGGTGTTGAACAAATTAGAAGTCTTTAGTTGCAAAGCTAAAGTGTATAAGTCTCTTGGTGAAACCTTGAGAAACAAGAAGTCTCTTAGGTGAGTCCTTAGAGGATTGGAAGTCTCTTGCCTGCGTGCTTTAGCACTTGTAAGTCTCTTGGAGTAGTCCTTGAGCAAGGAAGTCTTTATGAGTGTCCTAGAGCAGAAAGTCTTAAGCTGTGTGCTTAAGCAAGGAAGTCTTAAGTTGTGTGCCTAAGCAAGGAAGTCTTTAGGAAGAGTCCTAGAGTAGAAAGTCTTGAGCAGGTGTGCTTGGGCATATGGAATGTCTCTTGGAGTTGTCCTTGAGCAATATGTAATCCTGTGTGATTATAGTAAATTCACTTGGAAGTGCAAGGGGACTGGACTATTCCTAGGTTGTAGGAGGAACCAGTATAAAATCGCTTTGTGTCTACTCTCTCTCTCACTCTCTCTCTCTCTCTCTCTCTCTCTCTCTCTCTCTCTCTCTCTCTCTTTGTCATTATTTTTATCTTTGTGTTTCGGTACTATCCGCTACACTCAGACTCTGTATCAGAATCTGTACACCGCAGATTTTGAACAGCTTGTGAACACCAAGAAAAAGAATAAGAAAAAGCCAACACAATTCAACCCCCCCTTCTTGTGTTTTTCTCACCTTTAATATATATATATATATATATATATATATATATATATATATATATATATATATAAAGGAGAAAACTCCCAAAAGAGTATAGGCATATACAAAACCACAAACAAATACAAAAATGAGCACAAGAAGTACTCAAGCCAACCCAAAGCGAAACAACATGATCCTTCCCTCCCTCAATAAAATCAAAGTAATAAACTGAAACAACACAAGAATAATAGAATACCAACCTAACCACTATCTTCTGCTTTAAAAAGATGCGAGCATTACGAGATCCCCATAAGGACCACACAACAATTTGTCAGACTAATAGGAAGTCTAACCTCTCCTTTTCCCCCCACCTAAGTCCAATAAAATACTAAGCAGACTAACTAAATCTGAAGGTAAAATTGATTCCCACCCTAGTCACATAAGCACATGATACCACGCCTGACCTAAAAAAGGACATCTAACAAAATGTTGACCAGCCGACTCACTACAAAATACACAAGAAATACCCCCATGATCAATTATGATCCTTCTTGAAAAGTGAAGAGTCGGGATCCTATCTTTAAGCCATAATTTTAAAACTCGGCTCGGTCATCGGCTCGGCATGACTGAACCGGATTAAACCGAATAACTCGGTTAGATGACCCGGTCTTAAGATTAAATTTTTATAGGTATTTAACGAGATTAGATCAGATTGAATTGATGACTTAGACACTTAAAAACTAAAAAAGTGACATGTAATATGTAAATTAATATATGTATAGCTATATTTTTTTAAAAAGTATATATTTTGTCAAAAAGAAATAGATTTTATTTTGCATATCCATTAATATTAATATAATTTGTAGATTTTCTAAAAAAAAATACGATATGTATATTATTTTTTTAGGGGAGAGATATTATTATTATATTATTATTATTATTATTATTATTATTATTATTATTATTATTATTATTATTATTATTATTATTATTATTATTATTATTATTATTATTATTATTATTATTATTATTATTTTTTTTTTTTTTTCACTAATGGACACAAAAAAGTAATTGCTGCAATGGTTATGGTTTTAGGGAATCATTCTAATGTGTTCGGTTCGATTCCCATAACCACCAGTTTTTTTTCAGTGCCGACAAATCCACCACATGACATAAATAACACATTTATCTTGTCAAAAAAATAAAATAACACATTTACTGTAGCTAATTGATATTAATTAGTATTAAACATGCATAAATGGATCTTATTAATTATTAATTATGATAATAAAAATAAAATATTAATAAACCGGATTGGTTCAAAAAGTCGGCCGAGTCATCGGTTTTAACCGATTTTTAGCGAGTCTCGCCGGTTTACACCGGTTTAATTACATGACCGATCTGATATGTGGCTCAAACCGGCATACCCACCGGTTCCTGGTCGGACCGACTCGATCGGCCGGTCCGAGCCGGTTTTTAAAACTATGCTTTAAGCAGCTGCCAAGAAAACACCTTCACCTTGAGGGGAGGCCAAAAACCCCCACACCTTATAAAGAAGCTGCACCACTACACCTGATCTCCTATTCACCTCACTAGCTCTCATATGAATGAAGTTATAAGATGACTTCACCGAATATACACTTGAAGACTCATTGCTCCAGACCCAAAATTCTACACCTTCATAGAAGATTGGATTCTCTAAAGCCCGGAGCATCTCACCCAAAATCTCAAGCTCCCACATAAAAAGATCCATCCTTCACCTAGGATCCCACACCCACCCAGATCTTACTCTCACGGTCAAATTTAATACTTTTGCTTCTCTTTGGATAGAAACATGAAACAATCTGAGGAATTGAATCCGCAGAGGGATACCACTCAACCAAGGATCGTTCCAAAAATTTGTAGACCTATCATCTCTTACATTTCTAGAAATACTATTAGAGAACCAATTTGGAGACTCTGTCAGGTCAAATAAGGAGATATCCTTCCACCAATTTGAAACACCTCTTATGCCCAATGCCCGCCCACTTCGATGATCCTATTGAGACCCTTTAGCACACCTAGCTCCAATGATATCTTTACACTGTGTCTCTCCTGAAGGTGAGAAAAACATACAAGAAGGGGGGGGTTGAATTGTGTGGGCTTAACATCTTTTCTTTCTCAAAACTTATGATAAGTTCAGAATCAGATTCTGAACCTTTTTCAGAGAGTTTATGTAGCGGATATAAAAGTAACGAGAGAAGGAAAGAGAGACACACAATGTTTTTATACTAGTTCCTTCCACAAACCGGAAGTAGTCTAGTCCCCCTGTCACTTACAGGATATTTAACTATAATCAAACTGATTACAATTGCTCAAAGCACAAAGCTAAGAGACTTCAATGCTCAAACACCTAGTAAGAGACTTCTAATGCTCAAGACACACAATCAAGAGACTTCCAATGCTCAAGACACAAAGTCAAGAGTCTTCCAATGCTCAAGACACAAAGTCAAGAAACTTCCAATGCTCAAGACACAAAGTCAAGAGACTTCCAATGCTCAAGACACAAAGTCAAGAGACTTCCCTGCTCAAAGCACAAAGCTAAGAGACTTCTAATTGCTCAATACACAAAGTAAAGAGACTACTGGTTGCTCAGCACGCAGGCTAAGACTTTGGGTATTAAACTGATTTTACAATAGAAAATAAGTTTGTGTTGAACACTTGATCAAATATCAGAGGTGTTCACAAAATACAACTCAAATAAGACTCTAACACTTAAGGAATTCTAAGATAAACAAATTGTAAGAATTCCTAAGAGTTTTGTGACCGATACGTAAAAACAGAGTGTTAAACTTCTGGTTCTTGCAGTTTGTATTTCTGTACAGAGTCTTGGCAAATCCTCTTCACAACTTCACCCTTTTATAGATAATAAAAGAGCTGTTGAGATTGCCCAGTTTTGTAGCAAGGAGCCGTTGCAAGTAGATGCTAGGTCCAGCTGAGTTGTGTGCGTAAAAACAGAGCACACAAAGTTTGAATAAGTTTCCTTAAAAGATGGGGAATGTTTCTGAGAATGAGGCAACCAATTGCAAAGAGTTGTTCTGACATTGCAGGCTTTACTGTTGACAGAGACAACTGCTTTTCCTTAAAGAACTCAGACTTCAGAAGCTTCTTCAGGAACCGTACTTCAGAAGCTGGCTTCAGACTCAGGTCTTCAGACTCACCCTTCAGAAGCACTATTCATTAGACGCACTTCTTCAGACGTTGACTTTTGTTGACCTTCAGACTCAGCCTTCAGACGTTGACTTCTGTTGACCTTCAGACTCAACCTTCAGACGTTGACCAACGTTGACCTTTAAACGCAGTCTTCAGACGCATTCTTCAGACTCAGCCTTCAGAAGCACCCTTCAGACGCAGTCTTCAGACTCAGCCTTCAGAAGCTGCTTCATACCCAATTTTGCTTCAGACTTGCAACAAAGGCTTCAATGCTTTCTTTCTTGCTCTTAGCTTGTTCTTCCAAAACCAATATTAATTACCAAACATTAAGGACATGGTTCTGCACACTTAGAACAAAGCATTAGCAATTCCAATTTTCTTTTTAACACTTTGTTATCATCAAAACCCAAAAGAGAGTTGTTCATACATTTTGTTCCAACAATCTCCTCCTTTTTGATGATGACAAACATAAGTATTAATAGAAAATTGTTGTTAATTTAATTAACAAGTTGACTACAGGGTGTGAGGTTTGCAAGCTCCCCCTGAGTCTGATCCAGGTTAATTAAATTCAGTTTAGATAAAAAATGTGAGAATTTCAGAATTGTAGTTAACTTGAATTAACAAGTTGACTTCAGGAGAGGTTTGCAAGCTCCCCCTTAGTCTGATAATCCTCTAGGTTAGGTTTGTAAGCTCCCCTTGATTCTTATCCATGTTAATTAAATTTAACTTAAAACAATAAATTGAAATTATCACTCAGAATTGTAAATAACAAGCTGACTTCAGGTTGTGAGGTTTGTAAGCTCTCCCCCTAAGTCTGATAATCCACAGGATGAGTTTTGTAAGCTCTCTGAGTCTTATCCAAGTTATTTAAATTTATTTCAACTCACTAAGAGTAATTTATCTCACAGAAAATTAATTCAGAGGCAAATAGATATTAAACTGTTCTCATAAGTTAATTTTAATCAGACTTTAACTTATGTTCTGAGCTCAGGAGTTGATACCTTTTACTCCCTCTCATAAGTTAATTAACTGACAGAATTAAACTTATATTCTGAGCTCAGGAGCCTTAATACTTGTTTACTTTTTCTCCCCCTTTTGTCATCAACAAAAAGAAAATTTTTAGAAATTTTTAAGGGAGTTTGAAAACATGTGAGATTAAAATTGCAATCATATAGGTAATCAAGCAGCAATGATAAGCATCAGAGCAAGCTTGATCATACATGAAGTATATATCATTGCATTTGAAAATCAGAGAATGTTGTTCAGAACATAAAAGATTGTTCAGAACATTCTGATCAGACACAATCTGTTCAGAATTGTTCAGTACCACTTAATTGGTTTTAGAAAACTGAAAACAGATCATTTTGTTCAGAGCATTTGTTCAGTACATTCTGTTTAGTATCACTGAACTATTTTAGACAAAATTGTTTAGATCATATACCAACTGAAGGTTTTTAGCACAACTGAACTCTTTTTTGGAAAAACTGAAAATCAGAGCATTTAGCTCAGTGCTTCTGAACTTTTCCAGACATAACTGTTCAGGGTTTTTAAATAAGGTTTGAAAAGCTGAACATGTCTGATACCAAAGAGAGACTTTCAGACAGAACTGTTCAGAGTTTTTTAAATATGTTTTGAAAAACTGAACATGTCTGATATCAATTTGAGCAATTTTGATGAAAAAAATGTGTCTGTGTTTTTGTTTAAAACATTTCAGAACTGAAAACAGAAAAACACATTTTCATATTGATGACTTTGGGAGGGACAAAACATAACTTTCAAAGCTTAATTCATCATTGCCCAGCTGTTATTACTTATCAGATTCTGACCAATTGTTGACAAATAGTTCAGATTCATTCTCATTAGTGGGTCATGTGACAAATGTCCACTTAATTAGTTAATCAGAAATAAAAAATTCTGATTCTGAAACTCAGACTCTGATGTCTTCAGAAGCTGAACTTTCTGCAGGCTCTCAAAGTGAGTGTCTGTTAAGTATTAGCTTCTGATGAACTTAGATTCTTAGTTTCTTATTCAGAGTCAAGCAAATATTTCCAAGAGATGAAATGCATTGTTCAGATTCTTTTTAATAAATTTAAATCTATTTTCTGAACAAAATCTCTTAATCAAATGAAGTTTAAGTTCAAAATTGCTTGGCTCATGAATGCAGAATTGGAATTTTTAGACATACAGATTATAGCAATGTTATCACAAAGAAGGTTATGTTGTTTTCATGAATCTGATAGTTTCCCAACTCATGTAGAATCTATTAAGTATAACTGAGAATAAAACATACCTCAGTAGAGCTTCTGATCTACCTCTCCTTGTTCATTTGTTGTTGAACACCCATTTTTGTTCCAACAATGTTCTTGATGAGAAGTATCAGCTTCTGAGAGACTTTTCAGCTTTGGACAACTTCAGACTCAGGTTCTGGTTCAGGTTCTGAAGTGTCCTCTGAGAGCTGAATCTCAGTACCAGTGATCCAGTCTTTGTGGTTTCCTCCAGATCCCACAGTTCCTCCCTCTTTCATGATCAGGGTTTGGAACATAGACTTGTTTTCTGTTATGCAATGCCAACAGCCACTGTCCATGCACCAAGACTTCACCTTTTCTTTGGCACTTAATCATATCTGCAACATAAATGATCTTTGACTTGGGTACCCATATGGGTCCTCTAAGATTAGTTCTGAAAGGTTTAGCCTTTTGCACCTTATGTCTGGAGTTATAGAACTCAGACTTGTTCAGATATCTTGGATATGAATCCTTTAATCTTGAATAAGTCTTAGTTTCAGAAACTGAGTTCTTCAGAACCTGAGTTCTCAATGGTTTTGACCCTGATTTCTTCAGAACCTGAGACTTGAAGGTCTTTGGTTCTGATTTCTTCAGAACTTTGGACTTAAGAGTCTTTGATTCTGATTTGTTCAGAATATTGGATTCAGAAGTACAAGGTTCTGATCTGTTAAGAACTCCAGTTTTATCAGCTCCTGACACAAGGCAGACTTTCTGACCTTTCTTAGTACAATCAGAAACAGATGACAGAATGGCTTTCTTATGTTTGCTTTGCCTGACATTCTGGTTTTGAAACGGTTTTGTATAAACTGGTTTATTAACCACAGCCTTTTGAAAATTTGAGTCTGAATTTTCTAGATTCTGAGACTTACTTGTTCCAGGTTCTGAACTCTTCAGACTCTGAACATTTTCAGGTTTAGAGTCTGATTTTCTCATACTCTTAGGCTTAGGACCTTTTGGTTTAGACTTTGGCAAGGTTTTAAAATTTGCCTTCATCTTTCCCTTAGGTTCAGAAGCTTTAGAGTCTGAGCAGTTCAGAACTTTAGACTCTGCAGTCTCAGTTTATGCTAAACTCAGTTTCTCAGAACTGTCAGAAGCAGGCACAAAGCACACCTCAGTGCCTTTCAAAATATTTTCAGAACAAGGTGATATTTTTTATTCATTTGAAAGATTGAATGAATCATTTTTAAAACCAATGCCTTCACCTTTGTTTCTGTAAATGCTATAAATCATAAAAGCAACCTTACTTCTATTGATTCCAGTTAAAATAAAGTCCTGAAGAGCAATTTCATAATCATTTGGAATTTCTTCAGGTTTCTTATGAGACACATCTCTGAGTTCTCTAACTTCTTCATCAATCTCAATGATTTGATTCTGAAGTTTGAGATTTTCCTCATTCAGCAAGTTATGTTTATTTTTCAAAGATCTTAATTCACCTAACTTGCTTTTGAGGTGGCTCATAAGATCTTTAACTATTTCAATCAGTTCAGATCTTGTAAGTTCAGAGTATACCTCATCTTCATCATCAGAGTCTGAACATGATTCTGCATCAGAGAAAGTTGTTGCCATTAAAGCCAGATTTGCTTCCTCTTCATCATCAGACTCAGAATCATTGTCCAGATCATCCCATGTTGCCATGAGACTCTTCTTAAGTTTGTTTCTGAAGTTACTAGACTTAGAGCTGGTCTTTTTTGATTTTTATTTTGACTTGTCCTTCTGAATTTCAGGACAATCAGCAATAAAATGACCAGGCTTCTTGCAATTGTAGCAGCCCTTCTGATCTTCCCTCTTTGAACCAGATCCTTTAAAGTTGCTGCTTCTGTTAGAGAATTTCTTCTTTCTATTCATTAAGTACTGAATTCTTTTGAAAAGCATTGCAAGTTCTTCAGCTTCTGAATCTTCTTCAGAATTTCCCTCAGGAAAGTCTTCTTCAGATTCAATTGCTTTTAGAGCTTTAACAGACTTTCTTTTGGATTTCAGTGCTATTGATTTAGACTCTCTAACAGAATCATCTTCATTAAGTCCCAGTTCATGCACTTTGAGGGAGCTTATAAGATCTTCAATACTTAGAGTATTTAGATCTTTAGCTTCCTCAATAGCAGTTACTTTGGGTCTCCATTTAGATGGCAGAGTTCTTAGGATTTTGTTCACATGATCAGCAGTGGTATAACTCTTCTTCAGAATCTGAAGTCCAGAAACTAGAGTCTGAAATCTTGAGAACATAGTCTCAATATTTTCATCCTCTTTCATTCTGAACAGTTCATATTACTGAACAAGAATATTAGCCTTTGCTTCTCTAACTTTTTTGTTACCTTCATAGTTAGAGCAGAGGGATTTGAAGATGGCTTTGGCTGTAGATTTATCACTCAGCTTCTGGTACTCAGTGTGAGGTAGAGAATCCACAATGATACCTCTGACATTGTGGTGCTTTCTATAAATCTTCCTCTCAGCATCACTTAAGCCTCTTCTGTTGACAGCTACACCTTCTTCATCAACTGGAATAGAGATTCCATCTTCTATTATATCCCACAAAGAATCATCAATACCAATGATGTGGCTGTACATCTTGCTTTTCCACCATGAGAATTGTGAGATATTGGAACGAACTCTAGGGTAGCTTCTGGTTCGACAGGGATCGAAGCATGAGGTCGAAGATTGTTCGCATGCTGCTGTCGAAGTAGTGCATGTTGTAGTCGAAGTTGTTCTAACATGCATTAGTCGAATTGGGCCTGTTTGTTATGTCCAATTGTTTAAGTTAGCTTGTACCCTAAGTTAGCTTGTAATGGGTAATTGTGAAAAAGCCCATTAGTTAGTATGTTAGGCTTATTATAAATAGCATACTAGTCTCTCATCTTAGAAGTGACGGAAAACCCTAATACGGCTAATCCTAATTTAGGGTGAGAGGGTTATTTGTTATTCTTGTAACGCTTGTAATCTTGTTTAAAGAGAAAGTAAAGAATAGCAGTTATAACCAATCCTTGTTGTTCTTCTTGTGTTTTTCCCATTCCTTTTCCGTTATACTTTGTTCTTGACATCGTTTTTCACAACAAATTGGTGCGGTGAGCGTGGAGAAGATGCCTTCAACAAAGTATGAGATTGAAAAGTTCACCGGAGTGAACGATTTTGGTCTGTGGCGCTTGAAGATGAAAGCCCTACTGGTTCAGCAGGGTTGTTTAGAAGCTTTGAAGGGAGTCGCAGCCATGGATGCTGCGTTAACGGAGAAGGAGAAGACGGCCATGATAGAGAAAGCCCACAGCGCAATCTTGCTGAGCCTTGGTGATAAGGTTCTACGAGAGGTATCAAAGGAGACGACGGCAGCAGGGTTATGGGTGAAACTTGAAAGTTTGTACATGACCAAATCGCTGGTAAATCGACTCTACCTGAAGCAGGCTTTGTATTCATTCAAGATGAGTGAAGACAAAGTGTTGGCTGAGCAGTTGGATATGTTCAACAAGCTGATTCTTGATCTGGAAAATATTGATGTAAAGATTGATGATGAAGATCAAGCGCTGTTGCTGTTGTGCGCTTTGCCCAGAACACATGCTCACTTCAAAGAAACTCTCTTGTATGGAAGGGAGTCCCTGACCTTTGAAGAAGTTCAATCAGCCTTGTATTCGAAGGACTTGAACGAACGAAAGGAGCATAAACCTTCGACTGTTGGTGAAGGTTTGGCCGTCAAGGGAAAATTCTTGTCGAAGAATGGTAAGTTCGACAAGAAGAAAGGTAAAAGTCAACAGAAGTCTTATAGTGGCGAGGCATCTGGTATACGATGCTATCATTGTAAGAAGGAGGGTCACACGAGAAAAGTGTGCCCTGAACGCCTGAAGGATCATGGAGGTAAGGATAATGGCAACGTAGCCATTGCACAAGATGATTTCGACTCATCTGATGTCCTTGTGGTTTCGAGCAGCGACTCAACGAAGGAGTGGATTATGGATTCAGGTTGCACTTGGCACATGACCCCAAACAAAGACGTGTTTGAGGAACTATGTGAGCAAGACGGTGGATCTGTATTGCTGGGAAACAACAAAGCTTGCAAGATTGCTGGTGTTGGATCTGTGAGATTCAAGCTCCATGATGAGTCAATAAGGTTATTGACTGAAGTTAGGTATGTACCTGACTTGAAGAGGAATTTGATTTCTCTTGGTGAATTCGACAAGAAAGGATATGTTTTCCAAGGAGAGAAAAGTATCCTTAGAGTCATGAAGGGATCGAAGGAAGTCTTGAGAGGCGTGAAGAAACAAGGCTTGTATGCCCTTGAGGCTGAAGTTGTAAGTGGTTCGACAAATGTTGCATCCACGAAACCTTTGTCGAAGACAGAAATTTGGCACATGAGATTGGGCCATGTCAGTGAAAGGGGTCTGGTCGAACTAGGGAAACAAAATCTGCTTGGTGGAGACAAAGTCGAAAAGCTGAAGTTTTGTGAACCCTGTGTACTTGGAAAATCTTGTAGAGTGAAGTTCAACAAAGGCAAACAAAGAACACATGGATCCCTTGATTACATCCATGCTGATCTTTGGGGGCCTGCAAGGTGTCCATCACATTCAGGAGCGAGGTACTTTCTATCCATAGTTGATGACTATTCCAGAAAGTTATGGGTATTCATCCAGAAGACTAAGGATGAAACTTTTGAGAATTTCAAAAGTTGGAAGACTCTGGTCGAAAATCAAACTGGCAGGAAGGTTAAGAGGTTGAGAACCGACAATGGCCTTGAATTTTGCAATGAGGCGTTCGATAGTTTTTGCGCTGCCTCTGGTATTGCAAGGCACAGAACTACTGCAGGTACTCCACAACAAAACGGTTTGGCTGAAAGGTTTAATCGAACTATTTTGGAAAGAGTTAGATGCATGTTGACTAGTGCTGGGTTAAAGAAGGTGTTTTGGGCTGAGGCTGTTTCGACAGCGGCATATCTGATAAATAGATGTCCTTCGACTGCGTTAGATATGAAGACACCTGAAGAAGTTTGGTCGGGACATCCACCAGATCTCGACAAACTGAGAGTATTTGGCTGCGTAGCCTATGCTCACATTAGGCAAGACAAGGTCGAACCTAGAGCTCTAAAATGCATGTTCATGGGATACCCTGAAGGAGTCAAAGCTTATAGGCTATGGTGCCTAGAGCCAGGTCACAGGAGGTGTATCACCAGTCGAGATGTAGTTTTCAATGAAGCTGAAATGGCTTTCGAGAAAACTGATGATGTTGATCGAAGTGCAGAAATCTCTGTCGAAGAGCTGGAACAGGGAGAGATTCCTGTGGAGGTGGAGCATGTTGATGCTGAATTGCGTATCCCAGATGAAGTCGAAGAAGAGGAAACTGAGGAAGTTGAGGAAACTGTTGATGACTACTTGTTGGCAAGAGATAGGCAGAGAAGAGTCATCAAGCCACCTCAGAGACTTGGATATGCAGATCTTATAGCTTATGCCTTAATCTCTGCAAGTGAGGTTCTAGACGAAGAACCTAGAGACTATAAGGAAGTTCTGAGGAGTCGAAATAAGACTGAATGGCTGAAGGCCATGGATGATGAGATGAAATCTCTTCATGATAATAACACTTGGGAACTGATCGAGAAACCTGTTGGAGCAAGGTTAGTCAGCTGTAAATGGATTTTCAAAGTTAAGGAAGGAATCGAAGGAGTGGCGTCGAAAAGATACAAGGCAAGGTTGGTCGCTAGGGGTTTCACTCAGAAAGAAGGTGTCGACTTCAATGATGTGTTTTCTCCTGTTGTGAAGCACAGATCCATTCGAATGTTGCTTGCCATGGTGGCACAGTTCGACCTCGAACTGGAACAAATGGATGTAAAGACTGCGTTCTTGTATGGTGATCTAGATGAAACAATCCTGATGAGGCAACCTGAAGGGTATGTCGAAAAGGGGAAGGAAGATTATGTGTGCAAACTACAGAGATCTTTATATGGACTGAAACAATCTCCTCGACAATGGAATAGGAGGTTCGACAAGTTCATGACACGGATAAGTTTCATCAGAAGTCAGTTCGACCACTGTGTTTACTTCAGATTTCGACCTGGTAATTCATTTGTTATTTTGTTGCTTTATGTGGATGATATTCTCATAGCAAGCAACAATGTCGAAGATGTAATGAGGGTGAAGGCTGAACTCAATAAGGAGTTCGACATGAAGGATCTGGGAGCTGCATCCAGGATTCTTGGGATTGACATTCGAAGAGATCGAAAGCAGTCGAAATTATGCTTATCTCAAGAGGCATACCTACGGAAGATTCTCTACAAGTTTGGTATGTCGAATTCGAAGCCTGTTGTGACTCCGACAAACCCTCAATTCAAGCTGAGTATAGATCAGTGTCCCAGTACTGATGACGAAAGAGCTTATATGAATAGCATTCCATATGCTAATATAGTAGGTTCTTTGATGTATGCTATGGTTTGTACTAGACCTGACATAGCATATGCAGTAAGTCTTGTAAGCAGGTACATGTCGAATCCTGGAAAGGCTCACTGGCAAGCATTGAAGTGGATTCTAAGGTACATAAATGGGTCTCTGAACAGAGTCCTGATTTATGGTGGAGCCTTGGGTGAAGATAGTAAAGCAGTAATCGAAGGGTATGTCGACTCAGATTATGCAGGTTGTATGGATTCCAGAAAATCTATTTCTGGATATGTTTTCACTATGTTTGGCACAGCAATTAGTTGGAAAGCAACACTTCAGAAGGTTGTAGCATTGTCAACTACTGAAGCAGAGTATATTGCCCTCACTGAAGCTGTGAAAGAAGCATTGTGGCTTGAAGGTTTTGCTAAGGAGCTGAAACTTCAAGGTCGAAGTATCACTGTTAAATGTGATAGTCAAAGTGCAATACACCTGTCGAAGAATTCAGCCTATCATGAGCGAACGAAGCACATTGATGTGAGGCTGCATTTCGTCAGAGGAGTAATCGAGCGTGGAGAAGTCCAAGTGCTGAAGGTTTCGACAGATCACAATGCTGCTGATATGATCACCAAGACATTGCCAAGTTGCAAGTTTTTCCACTGTATGCAGTTGGTAAAGCTGCATGAAGAAAGCTAGCTGGTTCGATTGATATTAGAGTTTGTTCCAAGGTGGAGATTTGTGAGATATTGGAACGAACTCTAGGGTAGCTTCTGGTTCGACAGGGATCGAAGCATGAGGTCGAAGATTGTTCGCATGCTGCTGTCGAAGTAGTGCATGTTGTAGTCGAAGTTGTTCTAACATGCATTAGTCGAATTGGGCCTGTTTGTTATGTCCAATTGTTTAAGTTAGCTTGTACCCTAAGTTAGCTTGTAATGGGTAATTGTGAAAAAGCCCATTAGTTAGTATGTTAGGCTTATTATAAATAGCATACTAGTCTCTCATCTTAGAAGTGACGGAAAACCCTAATACGGCTAATCCTAATTTAGGGTGAGAGGGTTATTTGTTATTCTTGTAACGCTTGTAATCTTGTTTAAAGAGAAAGTAAAGAATAGCAGTTATAACCAATCCTTGTTGTTCTTCTTGTGTTTTTCCCATTCCTTTTCCGTTATACTTTGTTCTTGACATCGTTTTTCACAACAAGAACTTTTCTGGGTCACCAGTAAACATTGGAGGTTTATTGTGTAACCTAGATTTTCTTTCCTCAGTACCATAGTCATATGAATAAGAAGTACCAGTACCTCTTTGATTTCTGGGAGAGGGTGGAGGTGAACTATTTGATGACATGTTTTTCTCAGGATCTCACTGACTCACTGTAAAGTGATTGAATATCAGAACCAGGGGCTCTGATACCAGCTGAAGGTGAGAAAAACACACAAGAAGGGGGGGGTTGAATTGTGTGGGCTTAAAATCTTTTCTTTCTCAAAACTTATGATAAGTTCAGAATCAGATTCTGAACCTTTTTCAGTGAGTTTATGCAGCGGATATAAAAGTAACGAGAGAAGGAAAGAGAGACACACAATGTTTTTATACTAGTTCCTTCCACAAACCGGAAGTATTCTAGTCCCCCTGTCACTTACAGGAGATTTAACTATAATCAAACTGATTACAATTGCTCAAAGCATAAAGCTAAGAGACTTCAATGCTCAAACACCTAGTAAGAGACTTCTAATGCTCAAGACACACAGTCAAGAGGCTTCCAATGCTCAAGACACAAAGTCAAGAGTCTTCCATTGCTCAAGACACAAAGTCAAGAGACTTCCAATGCTCAAGACACAAAGTCAAGAGACTTCCAATGCTCAAGACACAAAGTCAAAAGACTTCCCTGCTCAAAGCACAAAGCTAAGAGACTTCTAATTGCTCAATACACAAAGTAAAGAGACTACTGGTTGCTCAGCACGCAGGCTAAGACTTTGGGTATCAAACTGATTTTACAACAGAAAATAAGTTTGTGTTGAACACTTGATCAAATATCAGAGGTGTTCACAAAATACAACTCAAATAAGACTCTAACACTTAAGGAATTCTAAGATAAACAAATTGTAAGAATTCCTAAGAGTTTTGTGACAGATACGTAAAAACAGAGTGTTAAACTTCTGGTTCTTGCAGTTTGTATTTCTGTACAGAGTCTTGGCAAATCCTCTTCAAAACTTCACCCTTTTATAGATAATAAAAGAGCTGTTGAGATTGCCCAGTTTTGTAGCAAGGAGCCGTTGCAAGTAGAGGCTAGGTCCATCTGAGTTGTGTGCGTAAAAACAGAGCACACAAAGTTTGAATAAGTTTCCTTAAAAGCTGGGGAATGTTTTTGAGAAGGAGGCAACCAATTGCAAAGAGCTGTTCTGACATTGCAGGCTTTACTGTTGACAGAGACAACTGCTTTTCCTTAAAGAACTCAGACTTCAGAAGTTTCTTCAGGAACAGTACTTCAGAAGCTGGCTTCAGACTCATGTCTTCAGACTCACCCTTCAGAAGCACTGTTCATCAGACGCACTTCTTCAGACGTTGACTTTTGTTGACCTTCAGACTCAGCCTTCAGACGTTGACTTCTGTTGACCTTCAGACTCAACCTTCAGACGTTGACCAACGTTGACCTTCAGACGCAGTCTTCAGACGCACTCTTCAGACTCAGCCTTCAGAAGCACCCTTCAGACGCAGTCTTCAGACTCAGTCTTCAGAAGCTGCTTCAGACCCAGTTTTGCTTCAGACTTGCAACAAAGGCTTCAATGCTTTCTTTCTTGCTCTTAGCTTGTTCTTCCAAAACCAATATTAATTACCAAACATTAAGGACATGGTTCTGCACACTTAGAACAAAGCATTAGCAATTCCAATTTTCTTTTTAACACTTTGTTATCATCAAAACCCAAAAGAGAGTTGTTCATACATTTTGTTCCAACATCCCCGTGATCAATCTCCAACGTCACTTCCCCAAAAAGGAAAGATTAACCAACCTTAGATCTCTTCTACCTAACCATCCTTCACTCTTAGGCTTACAAACATCTAACCATTCAACCCAAGGTATTTTTCTCGCCCCTTTAGAACCTCCCCACAAGAAGTGATGTTGAATCTTCATTATCTGTATCCAAACACCATTAGACATTTTCAGAAAAGAAAGGAAAAAGTAAACAACAAGAGGACAACGTGAAAATAAAGGGAAAAGAAATACCTTAGAAGCAAATAACACAACATAGATTAAAATTGGAAGAAATATGACCTTCAGAAACAAAGAAACACAGTCTATCTAGGAGATAAGAGGTAATGAATACAAAGTGAAAAAACAAGTTGACAAGGTTTGATTTTATAGAGGAGACCAAAGGAAGAGACTCTTCTTATCCAAAGGATACAAGACTTCACGACCGAGCAAAACAACAAATGTCATTAATTGTCAAACAATTAGAGGCACGAAAAATGACCATGTGAAACTTTTCCTCTCCAAACATAAGGGAGAAGATTCACATCGTTCAAAACATTAGTGAAACAATGAGTTTTCGTAGTAAATAGAGCATTAGTGAAACAATGCCTATATGACACTTAATCTGGCAACCTAAAAGACATGAAGGAAGTAAACACAACATTTCAATCGTAGAAAAAAGGCGAGTCCAATGTGTCAGAACACCTACACAATTCTAAGAATGGTATGTAACGATCCATTTAAAAAGCTTCTACCATTTGAAGCATCCCACCTAGGGGTGGGAATAGGCCAGACCGCCCGTCAGGGGCCTATGACTCGGCCTACTAAAAGCTCGGCCCGGCCAAACTCGTTTAATAAATAAGTCAAGTTTGAGCTTTTTAGAAAGTCTGTTAATTAAAATAGGTCAGACTTAGGCTTATAAAATAGCCTATCAGGCCTATCAAGCCAGCCCGTATATGAGTATATTACATTTTTCCACATTTATTATTTATATTTAGTAATACAAAAAAAGAATTACTTATCCTTCAACTTCTCATACCACAATTGTTATTATTTTAGTTTTTTTTTTTGTATTTGGGATGCAATACAACACAACTCTTGGTTTGGAAGCTTCTTAAGTTATCATTTAAGACTCATATGGTTATTGATTTGTGTGAACTGTTAAGACTTGCTACTAATATGCTTAAGGTCAATTATGACTATTAGAATAAGTTTGAAATCCTTGTTGTTATGAGACATGATTATTCTCGAGTTTTTATCCATCTATAAATTTTTCAATTGTGTTTTATTAGTTTAATTTGTATATGATTAATGTTTATATCTATATTAAGTACGTTGCACAAATTGAAAAGAAAGAAAAATTGATGAACGGACTCTATTTGATAAATATGGAACACAAACTAGGTTTTTAGACAGGCTAATAGGCCAGACCAGACTTTTAAAAAGACCAGGCCAGACTTAAAATAAAGCCTTTGACAGACTAATAGGCCAGACTTAAGCTTTAGTTTTTTCAACTAGGCCTGACCTTTTTAAGTAAAACCCGGCTCGGCACGGCCTATTCCCACTCCCACCCTTACAAGCCTTGCTTTGGGGCTGTGAACTATCAAAAAAGATCAAGATATCCTCTTCATATGTGCAAGCTCATAGACTCAAATAAACTCATAATGTTATGTCAAACACTACATCCCTACATGCCTCGTGCTTGGGGGATTGTAAACTATCATAATCTTACATACTTACTCGGATTACATGGTATCACCCTAGGCCCAATAATCATGGCTATCAATCCATAACCGAATATTATCATGTACACGTTCAAATGGACAAGAGACGCAGTCATAGCACAGGGAGAAGGCACCAATTATCCGAAGAAGTGATCCTTAACTAATATTTAGCAAGAACAAGATTCACTACATAGTTAATTTTATATCATTTTTCAATGATCAAGATATTAAATAATATGTTAAATAAGTTTTTTTTCCCTAAAAACATAGCAAATTTTGATTTTAATCTCTAAATAAAACGAGATGTTTTCATCCTCACAAAATTTTTTGTTTTGTTTTTGGCCCGTAATATATATAATTGTGATATGTTATTGACATTTCTTGAATATAATAATAATAATATAGACATCCAAGGGTTGAACATAATAGAAAAACATAGTATGGACACATCTGAACATAAAAGAGATAATTTTAACAATAATATTAACATAAATTGGTTCTTAAGGACACAAACAAAACAATTTATATGAGGACGAAAACACCCCGTTTTATTTTTTAAGGGCTAAAATTAAATTTGGATATAATTTTAAGGATGAAAAACTTATTTAACTCCTAAATAATCGTGATTCTATAATTGAAAATAAATGAAGTCACATGCCTGCTAATGTTTGCTATAGATAAAAACAATATATTCCTTAAGTTTTGTAGCAGTATCTTGTATTTAAACGTGGATCTGACCACCTTAGAAAGCAACACAATTAAACAATGCCAATCCTTTTTTTGAACCAAAGTGAAAAACCCAACCGAAAACAAGGAATTTTCAATAATGTACACTCCAAAAGTTAACCGAAGGCTAATAGTTCTCTTAATAGTATTTTTTTTTTCAACTGATTACACCAAAAAATTAAATTTCTCCCTCGACTTTGGGTTGCTTCATCTCTCCAAAGAGTATGGCAAAAAAAATTGATAACTAAAATGCTACAAGAAAACATAAGTAAAAGTTAGAAGCAGAAAAATATTGGTAAATTACAAGTAAATTAAGTTGTTTGATTGATTGAGTGTGTACAAAATAAAATTTATCAAAAGTCGCATTTATGACAAACATTCATAGCCTAAAATTGTATTAGCCATTTACAAAGAATCAAAGATCATGTTATGTCTTATGTGGTTATTTTTGTTGAGAAATACTTACTTAGAGACAAACATAAATATAAAAGGTAATTTGGACACACTTACACAAATACTTTTTTTCAAAGATAAAATAGTTTATTGATGTTGAATGATATGACTAATTTATTTATTATTTAATTTTCTTCATTGTGTGTGTGTCCAAATAATTTTATTTCTGTTTGTATTTATGCAAGACTTTCTCATTTCCGTTACCTCTCACTTGTGTACCTTCACACCTTTTAGATTATAGTCATGTCATTAGCTTAAAAACGGGAAGTAAACTCTTTTGGTTAGATAATACTTTGTTTTGTTGCTTTAACTAGTTCTGACGTTCCTACTTTGAAACCGAAAAAGACATGGTTAGATCAACTTCGGTTGTTCTTGCTTTAACTAATCATACATTCGACTATCTGAACTTTAACTCATCTTTAATTCAACCGAAAAGTAAGTTCTCGATTAGTACAACTTAGAATTTTTTGTATAAACAGTAATAACTTTCATGGATGTAACTTCCAAGATTTTTTCATTCATATAGTTTAACATACAAGGTTCTCAAGAGAAGTCCACGTAATTCTTTTTCTCAATCTATATAATTAATTATACCTGAAGTGCTAGTAACTAATTCCAATCCATAACAATAGATTGTTTGCATTTCAATTTAACTCGGTATTGAGGGAAAAATTTATCCAATTCAAATCAACCAGGGATAAGCTTGCCTAGAAACAACCCTACCCATCTCTATCAACTTCAACATAAAACATGGGTAACTTCCAACCAAATAGTAGCTACAAGAAATACTGAAACACTTATCTAGAAACCACTTCGAAGATGAGAGTTTCACCATATCCACCATCTTCTCAAATTGATCATACAACGAACTACTAAACTAAGGTTAAACCCACCCTAAAATGACGCCATGAACCAAAAACCTGAAAGATAGCCACAATACTAACCAAATCTGCTAGAGTCCTTAAAATCCAACCTAACCACCAAAAAATAATATACCACAAAGAAAAAATTACAGAACAAGAGACAAACATATGACAAGCAGATTCCTCGGCCATGCCACATAAAAGACAAGATATGGCATTGAAATAGATTAAAATTTTTCCAAAATAATATTCGCAAATACTATTCATTCCATAATATGCAAATGTAACACTATAAATTTTTTTTATAAAATTTTCAGATTATTTTTCAATTTTTAATAGAAAGAGCCTAATACAAATTCAACACAAATTTCAATAAAAAGGATAAAGAAGCCGTATACTTGGAGAGGGAAATATTTCTCTGTTGTGGGAGCTCGTGCACGAAGATGCGTTGAAACCATACCTATTAGGTTTTTTATACTTTATTTTTTTGAAGGGAGATTTTTTTATTACATAAAAACAATAATTGAACAACTTTTATTTAAAATATTATTGGAAGATAGGGTTGACCCAATTAAAATCCCCCATCTACTGTTACATTACATCACAGTACAGTTGTAATGTTAATGGCCTAACTTTAGAATTTTAAAATTACAGTATGGAATTTTGAAAAAAATAAATCATTTTTCCTGTTTTTAAGACAAGTATAAAAATCATATTTTTTGAGTATTAAATCTGAAAAACCCCCACACTACACCTCCACCAATGTTTTGCAAAAAATAACTTTTTAGATTCATTGAATAATTATTGTATTTGATCTATAAATGTGATCAGATACAATAATTATTGAATAAACTTAAAAAATTGATTTTTTATAAGTGTGACCGAATGGGTATATGTTAAAAATAAAAATAATTAATCATAGCAGTGGAAACGATGACCATCGTAAACTTATTTTTTCTGTTGGATTGTCTCACTAATTACTAGCATCAATCATAGTTTGCAATATTTAGAGTAAGCTTTGTTTTTTGTTTTTAGCTAAAATAAATAATGGTTTCAATATTAATCATAGCAATGGATGACGACGATGCCTCAGCATCATGATTCTCGTGGTCAAGCACACAAATTATAATAAGATAAATGACATTTTGATGTCAAATACAATATTTTTTAATTTATTTTTATGTAATTTTTAAAGGACGTCTAAATTATAGACCATTAAAAGAAAGAAAGAGGTAGAGAAAAATATATAAAGTGTTACATACAAATATCTATATATATTTTGATGTTTTTTTTGAAGGAATATATATTTTGATGTTGAAATGTACACACAATTCTTAAAACAGTTAAATAAAAAATAGAGTGATGTTACCAAAGAAAAAGACGCAAATTGATGTAACAAAAGAAGACTTTTTTTTTTCTTTTGAAAGAAAAAGAAGACTTAAAATTATGAGATGTGTTATTTGAATAACCATTTGTATGACAACTTATGAGACAACTATATATTTACAAAGAAAAGTAGATAATGACACGAAAACCAAAACAATAAAGTGATAAAGTAAAAATATAATGTGAGTATGAAAGAGAAAATTATCACAAAAGTTATCATAAAATAGTTGTAAATATATCATTTCTCTAAAATTATAAACTGTAATATCTATCCTTCGCTTTTCTAGCTAACAATATCCATATATACTCATGATATGATCACCTTTTCTCTAAAAAAAAAAATGATATGATCACCTTTTAGCTATCATCGTGGTGTGCAACTCCGAGAATTGTAAGTAAAGTGTTCAATCAACTAAAGATATTCTATCTAATCAACAACATTTGTAGGATGTAAATTGATATCTATGGACACGGATAGTAAGATATATGTGTTTGTTTCGTTGAATAAATATGATATACGTACTATCTTTATATCCGCGGCGATATCTGTTATACTGGTAATTTACAGATTTTAAGGTATTCACGAGTATATACAGATATTCATTAATATCATTTTTTTAAAAAGAATTTGTTTTTGTTATTTTTTTATAATTACCTAAAATTGAACAACAAATGTTCATCACATTCATTTTCTTGTTTTTAACAAAACATAATAATATTCATACATTACATTTCTAACAAAAAAAATCACATTTAAAAAAAAAATACTTTGATTCAACAAAAACATAAATAAATTTCATCACATTTAGCGAAACAGTGTTCTTTGATTCAACAAAAAACATAAATAAATTTTCATATTTTAGAGGAGAAATGAATCGTCGCGTGATGATATTGTATGATATTAGGTTTTTCTTTACCGAATTTGAAAGGATGGGAAAGTTATTTATGTAATTTACTTAGTTTAAATTTTATAGCGGGTATGGATATCCGCGAGTACAGATACCATCAAATCTACATACGTATCAATTAAATAACGGGTAGTTGAAATATCTATTTATTTTATCCATGAATATCCATTAAGGTATCCGCCGCATGACGGATTTTATCTGCCGATATCCGCTGGGGTGGATTTTTTTGTCATCCCTAAACATTCCTTACCACATGATTGATTAAGTTGTTATGATAAAATAATTGATGGCAGATCATCTTACAATATTTTCAGCATATTTTTCAATCATTTTAGTTAGGTTTTGGTCCAAGTTAGAGGAATTTTAGAACAATTGTCTATGGTTTACGGGATATTTTGTAATGTTTTCATTTCGAGTCTTGTAATTCTAGTTTTCCCGAAATCTAGCAATACTTATGTATTTTTGATGTAATTCAATGCAAAAGCATGCAAATCAACAAAACAAAGCACCTCGTGAGGATTTGGGAAGATGATGGATAGAGATTCAAGAGGCCTCTGAAGACATTACAAGATGGAGAAAATCTATTCCAAGTCTCAAGACAAGTTCCAAAGAATAAAGCACTCAAAAAGACCAAGAACGGGCAAAAGCGCGCAAAAAACAGGTACAAAAGCCGTGCCAAAGCAGTGAACAATTGCACTACTGAAGGTGCACACGTGAGGCGAGCCCTCCCACGAGCAAGGCGCGTGCGGGACTGGGAGAAACACTTTTTTGTTGTTTTCTGGTCGCGGGTTTGGTGAAAAAGCCCAATTTTTCAGCCCAAACCCACTTGGAAATCAACCTATAAATACAAATAATCTCATTCACAATTATTCATTCAGAACGAATCAGTTCAAGAGGAAGGCAAGCGCTATGAGCTTCAAGGGACGAGTCTCTCTCCTCAACCTTAGTCTCTAGGGTGTATATATATATATATATATATATATATATATATATATATTAATTCTGTCTTTAGTTAACATGAGTAGTTAAACCCTAATTAGGAAGGGTTCTAATTAAGATGAACCTCTATTTATTTGTTGGATCTTTTTAATTCAAGTCATTTATTCAGTTTGTTATAATTTCTATTTAATTTTCATATGCAATGCTTTCATTGACCTAGGGAATGTGACATACCCATGGTCGTTGCTTGATCACAGAAATAAAGCTAACACTCTTTTTCCGGACGTTGCATATTGAAGTTTATTCTTTTCCCCTTGGTAAGGTAGCGAGATAGGGCTGCCCGTTTGTAGAACTACTAAGGTAGAGAGTATGTGATTGAACTTCTAAGATGCATTGAGAAAGTTGGAGCCTTTAGACGACAATTTAGAAATTCCAACTCTTTTATGTTTCAATTACCTCTAAGAAAGTAAGGCTCCACTCTAATATTCCGTATGTTGGCCTACTGACTATCATTGCGGGATTGACGACCCTACTGCTTTCATTTTGCAATCAAACCGGGTTACTAACTCACTACTGCTTTGCGCAATCAATTCAAACATGCAAAACTCCCTTAATTCACTCGCTTTATTCAATTTAATTCTTTATTTTATGTTCTAATAGGTAACACTAGTTGCTAAGTTGAAACGACAATCTTTGTAGAGACGATCTTACTTATCACTTTATTACTTGCGAATGATTTGGTCCACTTGCTGAAATTGCCCATCAAATGTTTTGTGCCGTTGCCGGATTGTTGATATTTTCGACAAGGTAACTTGTTTTACTTGTTATTATTAGTTAGTAGTTTAGTTTTTTAGTTTATTAGTTATTAGATTTATTTCATTTATTTTTGTTTTCTTTTATTTGATATTAGGACTAACTTTTTGTTTTTCTCTTTGTTTTTTTTTCGATTTTTGTTTTTGTTTTTAGGATTAACATTTTTTTTCTTTTTTTTTTCGATTTTTTTAGACTAACATCGCTATTTATTTGTATTTTCTTTAGGAGTAGTAATTTTTCGGAGTAGTCTTTAACTTTTAAAATTAGTTTAAGCTTATTAGGATAGGTTAGTTAGTTGTTCCCTTTTATTTAGGGTAGATTTTTTTAGAGTAGATTTAGCTAGGTTAGTTGTTTTTGTTTGCCTATATGAAAAAAGAGTATATTATTAATAATTATTGTTATTATTATAACAATTATTATTATTATTATTATTATTATTATTATTATTAATATTATTATTATTATTATTATTATTATTATTATTATTATTATTATTATTATTATTATTATTAGTCACTTAGATAGTACAATGAATGCTACTAGGGTATTTTTTGTATGATTGTTTCAGGAAACTTATAATGGATTAGTATGCTAGAAACCAGTTCAGTTATTACAACAATACATACCTTATGATTGTTTCATATTTTGCTAGAAACTTATAATGAGTACTACCACATGAGTGAGGAAAATAATCGATTTAGTCCACATGGAATGTCCCCCACTGTAAATTTCTTGTTTAAGAATTCGTTCATGCTACTCATGCAAACTACTCAAAAAATTAGCATACCAATGATCACAAAAATACAGCGAGAGGCCGTCCAAGAACATAGAGAAGGTTGGACAAAATGAATAAATAGATAAACACCCTGATCACGGAGTTCACAAGATTCAAAGAAAGGAGTCAGGTTACCAATAAAACAGGAATGGCAGTGGAACTAAGAAGTAAAAAGAAATTGGCACCTTTGGAGGTTAGGGAAAGTGAAGCATCCTGAGAAACACGCAAGGAACATGAAGATGACAGCCCAAGAAAGGAAGAGAAGGAGAACACCACAATATTCAAGACTCTTATTGACAAATATTCCATCTTTAGGATGAATAGAAGGCAAATCCTGGAAGAAATTACGAATCTTGGCGAGCTCCTCTACTACTTCAAGCTACCATACCCTTATCTTAAGAAGTTGAAGAACGAAGAATCTATCGCACTAACCGGAAGTTGTAATGTAATATTTCAAAGACGGTTACCTCAAAAGAAGAAGGTCCCAAAAAGTTTCAACTCTATTGAGAAGCTGTCCATAAAAGAAGTTTAGTGTGGTATAGGTGATGTCGCGGTGATTTTCGGATATCAAGCTATTGGTTAGCGTTGACTCGCAAAATTAAGATTCACCACCGAGCTTTTTTTTTCCAAGAAAAAGGGGAAAAGTTCAAATAAACCCTAAGTTTTTTAGAGATTAAAGGTTCGGAGGTTGGTTACGTAAAGGGAAGATATTAGCACCCTAAACGTCTATAATACTCTATAGCAACCTCTTGCTGTTATTTATTTTTTGCGCTAAAAGGAATTGTTATTTGCTTGTGAAAATGTTATAGTGTGACAATTATGAAGGGAAAATATTTTTTTAGGTTTTTTGATTTGGAAAGACAAAGTCTTTTGCATACGTACCCGAGCGGGATCAAAATCACGTAGTTCGGGGTAAAAAACAGAGTGATTTGTTGATTGATTTTAATTTTTGAAAATGGTTTTTTAAAAAGATGAAGAGCCAAAGTGGCGAAAATAAAGTTGATTTAGTTTATTTTACTTTAAAGAAATAAAGTCTATATATGATTAACACTGATTGAAGTTTTGTTAAGGAAATGAAAAATAAAATGGGCTCGATAAAGATCGAAGCTTTTTTATACAAAGGAACACCATTTTTTTTTGAAATTGTTATTTTTTGATTATATGAATGTTTTTGATTGATTTTTTTGATTTAATCTAAAAAAAAGACCTAAAATTGAAATGACGACAAAAACTAACGCGCGAGAAATTCGTCGAGACCCTTGGTCAAAACGAATCCTTTTTCCTTGGAAAATAAACTAAACTATTTCGCATAAAAATGCATGCAATGCATATTCTCATTTATATTTTACATTTATCCCTAAAATACATTCTAATGGCATAAATAAATAAATAAAATGACGAATACAAAACTAAGATGATAAATAAAATAAAATGCATGAGATGATGTCAGATATGAACAAATAAAATGCTAAAAAAACAAAAATATAATGAAAAGAAAATAAAAAAATGCAATAAAAAAAAATAAACAGGGGGGCAGGAAGTGAAAGGGGGTGCAGGAAGTAATAGAAAAAAAGGTCTGGGCTTAGGCAATGGATCAATGGGCCCTCCAGATTGAATCTGAGCCGTTGATTGATCATCGCTCCAGATTCAATCTGGAGATGGGCTATATATAGCCCTTCTTGCCAAAAAAAAACATTTTTTACCAACCATTTTTCTCTCTACTCCCCCGTCCTCTGCCTTCTCTCTAAAAGCTTCACCAGAAAGTTTCTCCGGCGCGGTGGCCGGCCGGCCAAGGTGGCGTCGTCGCCGCGCCGGAGTTTAAAAACTCCTCCTTTTTTTTTTTTTGCTTTTTTAAAATCCTTTTTCACCCTCCTTCCGAATCTTCTCTCAAAATAACGAAAAAAAGACTAAGGAGCCCTAGATAAAAAAAAAAACCCTAGGGATTACCTTTGTGTTTTTGTGGCTTGAGTGGTTCTGTGTTTCGGTTCTAGCAATGTTTGTGTTTGTGGTTCGGTTTTTTGCTGTGTTTGTGATTCGGTTTGGTTGTGTTTGTGATGGTTTGGTCGTGTTTGTGATGGTGATTTGGTTGTGTTTGTGATGGTGATTTGGTTGTGTTGTTTTTTGATGAAAAATCTTTTCTGCCCCCCTTTACCGTTGGTAATCTGAGTGCACTATATACATCCATTTGCTATCATCAACATAAAGACTAATGAATACCAATTTGAATGACAAATTAAAACCAATGAATGCCTATCATTATGTTTTTAAAAATTTCCCCTCCCTACCGTTTGACTTTGCCTAAAATGGCCAAGAATCAGAGAAGGGGGGGGGGGGGGGGGCTGCATTTGACACTTTGATCCTTTTTTGATTTTTTAATAAAAATAAATAATAATAATAATATAAAGAAAAATAATAATAATACTTAAAAAAAAATAAAAGTAAAGATTAAAATAAAATAAAAATAAAAAATAAAAAAAACGGACCCGAAACGAAACCAAAAATGATTTATTTTAAAATACCTCTCTGCCGAAATTTTCTTAAAAAGGCAAACGTTTCGGTCCACAAAAATGAATCTTTAGGTCAAAAATTGGGGTATGACAGGTGAAAACACTAACTTTTTCCCCTATCGATGCAGAAAATGATCGTAATAGTTCAGGTAAGGCCATCAAACATTACTCCAACATTTCCTGATAGGACAATTAAACATCCACTAGGAGTAATGAAGGACGTGGTGGTGGAAGCAGACAAGACTCTCTTCCCATCAAACTTCGTGACATCAGAGACTAAAAAAAAATTCATTGGCAGTAAGTGTCTTGTTGTTCTACAAGAAGGAAGGACACAAATTCCAAAAGCCTACTGATTGAAGTAATGAAAAATTCACTTCTATATGACAAATTCATGGAACTCCTTCCAAACAAAAGGAAAAGGAAGGATGATGTGTTCTTTCTTTCCTATAAGCAACCCTAACAGTGGTTGAGGCATCGAACTAATGACATTAAACAAGCGCTGAATTGGAGGCAACACATTGATTTATTTTTCTCTGCGATTTTCCTTTCCAAACACCCTAAGATTTCCTGTCAATAACAATCATTTTCTTTTATCGCTGCTACTCAACATCATTATTTTCAATTTTAAATTTTGCATAACATATATAACCTTTACATTTCAAACTTTAATTGTTTTAGTCTCAGAAAGTTGTTTCAGAACATTTACAGCAGAATGCTAGCTTACCCCAAAGTTCAAGAGCATGATAACTATTGGGACTTGATGCGGAAGATACTTATCATAATCACCACATCTTTTCTGTATAGCATAACCAGCGAGACTTTGAGCCAAATATACATTCTACACTTCTACTATAATTCTTTCTATTTTGAGTGTTCCATGTGAATGTTATTTTTGCTCGAATTTATGGTCGTTCTTTATGAACTATCGGTCATGTTATATTACACACGAAGAAATTTTCTTCGGTACCTTGAGCATTTTCAAGCCGCCATTATTGTTGTTGTTGTTGTTGTTGTTGTTGTTGTTGTTGTTCTTTTTTAACCCCTTTGAGCCTCCATGCAATAATTTCTTTTGTTGTTACTTAGTGACGAGTCATGTCAGTTTTGAACCTTAATGTAATCTATTTTATTTCTTTTGAAGTTAGATAGAATATTTTATAACTTGGTATATGATTTGAAACTAAGTCTGGGATTTCTCTTTGAAATTAAACAACATCTTAAGTTTAGGGTGGGGTATAGTAGAACTTATTTATCAAAAATGAAAAAATGAGAAAAAATGTAGATAAGCCATAAACAAATATTGGTCTACACAAAAAAAAAAAATAAAAAAAAATCAAGAACCAAAAACATAAACAATTTTGGTCTCTTCAAAAAGAAAATTTAGAAAAAGATAAAGATAAAAAGTTCTACTTGGACCCATCTTGTTTTGATTCAAGGAAGGAGGGTGGAAATTCTTAAATGTTTAGTAGGAATCCGTAGGTTTATATCTAACTCCAAATCATTTTATTAGCCTAATTTTCCAAATATTTCCCACCTTAACCTAAGCCACGTTACAACCCTAAACGATATAAAGTGTGTATATAGTTTGATGTTGAATGGCTGTATAGAATTGTTTCAAATTTATAGCAAGGTGCATTCATGTGACGGCTGGAGTGAACACATGTTATGACCAGCCCTACAGGTTTGAGGAGATACATACGTCTATCTTGGAAAAAAGTGTGGCCAAAAGTATGAACTATCTTCTCTAAGTCTGTCCTGCATGCATGGAAGTGGTAAGTTGTTGAGTCTAGAAATGGGACGAGATGACGATCTGAGCAACCTCTTCAGAAAGGTATGTTTTTCTTGAAAAATATGCAGAATTGAAAATTTGATTTCTTTTGTTACTCGAGGAAAAACAACAATTTAAGTGGACTTGTGATGACATGTCATCTTACGTTATTTTCAACATATTTTTCAGTCATTTTAGCTAAGTTTTTATCCAAGTTAGAGGAGTTTTAGAAAAATTTCCGATGGTTTAAGGGACATTTTTTTAACGTTTTCATTTCAATTCATGTAATTCTAGTTTTCCAAAAACCAAGCAATTCTTAGGTGTTTTTGATGTAATTCAATGCAAAATCATGCAAATCGGCAAAGCAAAGCGCCTCGTAAGGATTTGGGAAGACAATGGATGAAAATTCAAAAGTCCTCTGAAGACATTACAAGATGAATTCTATTCCACGTCCCAAGACAAGTTATATAGAAGAAACACTCAAAAAGACCAAGAAACAGGCAAAAATGCGCATAAAACAGGTACCAGAAACCTCATGTTTGTTGTCTGTGTAAAACCCTAAACCCCACATACTATTTTTAAATAATAATGCAACAAATATAATTAACATTTCAAGGTGTTACTCTTCATCAATCAACAAATCCCAAAACTCCATCAAAGTAATATAACAAGTCGCAGCGGAAATAATCTCAACAACAAAAGTCATACATCATATCTCAAAGTAAAAACATCCTCAAAAGAATCCAAGGTTCATCAAAACACAATCTGATAAATATAAATAAACCCCAACAGTCCTGATCAGAGTAATACTATGCTAGACTCCAAAGAAATGCGGTAAAGAAGCGAGTAGACTCCAAAGCCATCCTCGGAAAACTCACATCAACTAATCTTCCTCGACCTGCAAGTCTACACCACAAGGGCATAAGCGGAAACCCGCAAAAGGGTGAGAAATATTCAACACATGGAAAAATACGAACACATGTATAGTTAAAGGATGAGAAATATATCACTTATGCATTCAACAAATATTCATCATGAACAAGTAGCAAGCACAAACATCACACACACACACACACACACACACACACACACACACACACATATATATATATATATATATATATATATATATTCACATCCAAGATAATTAAGACATCCAAGTATACACCATTTGCACATTAATATAGCAAACTCATCATCCAATCATCACATATTCAATTAGATCAATTGCCACTTAACACATAGTCATGTTCCACGTCCTTGAATAACACATCATCACATAGTCACACATAGTCAAATAAAGCATCTCCCACATAGACTCACAGTGATGTATGCAATGCGTCTAACTCGACTCTATATGCATGTGGTACCATGTTTTGTATATCAGAGTTATGTTATTGAGTGATCCCACGACATCTTGGATAATCAGAGGTATGTTACTGATTAATCCCACAACATCAAGTACACAACATCAAGTACATAATAGTACGATATGACTAACTATCAATGCATGAACATCACATTATGACTCAATAATGCACCTCATACATGCGACTCGACAGTTACACATCATTTAAATAACCCATCGTCATATCACACAACATCATATCAACACGTCGTCATATAATCACTCTATTATATAACTTAATCTTTTAATCAAATCAATATATAATCACTTCATCATATAATCATCTCCAATTATCACATCAATATCATATCATCAAACAATTCACAATTTACACTAAGTCCAATGATTCATCATTTACATCTCGATAAATAACTCAACATTTACTCATCATATTCATATCATAAAATGCACATCATCAAATAATCATAGCAGTTCATCATTCATTAATTCATCAATTCACTTCTTCATTAGTTTTCCAATATCCACATCTACAAAGTTTACATACTTACATATACTCATCATTCATACATACTATTCATATATCCAACATCACATTAGTTCAAACACCAATATTAAATCAAAACATTTCAACAGTTATTCATTTTGATGTACTAGTTCATTTTAGCAAATCATGTCCATTTATTGTTTCATAATCAACCAATTTCGTCTCAAAACAACTCAATCTAATTATTCCATTGCAAGCAATCATCACCCATCATTAACTCATCAAAACAACAGCAAAATAGCACCAAAGGAAAGCCCAGGGATGCCCGGAAACATCCCCTAAGGACCAAAATACGCAGAACAACATTTGTTGTTACTGCACTGGTCGCTTAGCGACCCAGGGTTGTCGCTTAGCGAGCCCCTGTTTTCTGGTCACCCAAAAATTGTGTTTTCCCTCTCGGGAACACCTCCAAAATATCCCAAAATTCTCATTTTTGATCTCATTCATCACAAAATCGTTGTACAAACATTACCCATAGTTATTACACTTTGATTGAACACTTATTACACAACAAAACACCAATTCAACATGGATTCTCATGATTATTCACTCAATCCATAAAAAACTCAAAAACTCAACAACAACACAAACAATTCATGGATTTAACATCATAACATCATAGATTCATAAATAATCATATACCCATAATCATAACATTAATCTAGAGCACGCATTCAACATCAATGTATCATTAAAACATGAATTTAGCAAGAATCACATAAAACCTTAATCTACCCATTTGCTCATAAACTTCCCAAATGAGAATAAAACTCACACCCATACCTCTTAACCTTCAATCCCATCCTCCCTTTAGCTTGGGCCACCTTCTCCTCTTGGTTTCCTT
Organism: Medicago ruthenica; assembly: GCA_018208015.1. NCBI lineage: Eukaryota > Viridiplantae > Streptophyta > Magnoliopsida > Fabales > Fabaceae > Medicago > Medicago ruthenica. Next base: position 46,742,483 of record CM031374.1, read on the forward strand.
AAGCTTTTCTCTTCTTTCTCTAAATCTCCTATTTCTCCTTTTTGCCTCTACTCTTGCCTCTTTCTCAAATGTGTGTGTTATGAGTCTAACCCTAATTCACCAACACTACTATCTATTTATATTCTCTTGTTTTGGGCTTTGGTTCTTTCAACACTAAATGAGCTTAGTTTCTATTCATTCTCCACAAATAAAACACTACTCACCCTATAAATGCAACTCCTCTTATTCACAATTATAAGTTCAGAACAACGTGGTTCAAGAGAAAGACATGCGGTATGAGCTTCAAGGGAGGAGTCTCCCTCCTCAACCTTAGTCTCTAGGGTATGTTTATTTTTTTTTTTTGTAATTTTATCTTTAGTTACCATGAGTAGCTAAACTATAACTGGGTAGGGTTTAAAGATGAACATCTATTTATTTGTTGGATCTTTTTAAATCAAGTCTTCTATTAAGTTATGTTATAATTTCTATTTAACTTTCTTATGCAAAAGTATTAATGCTTTCATTGACCTAGGGAGTGTGTTATGCCTAGGTCGATGCTTGATCATAGAAATAAAGCGAATACTCTTTTTCGAACGTTGCATATTGAATTTTATTCTTTTCCCTTGGTAAGGTAGACGAGATAGAGCTGACCGTTTGTAGAGCTACTAAGGTAGAGAGTATGTGATTGAACTTCTAGACAAAGTTGGTGCCTTTAGATAACAATTTAGAAATCCTAATTCTTTTATGTTTCAATTATCTCTAAGAGAGTAAGGTCCCACTCTGATATTCCCTACGTTGACCTACTGACTATTACTGCTGGATTAACCATCCTGCACCCTTTAGTGTTGTGTATAACCTTAAAGTGATCAACATGTGAAACTTGACAGCTGAAGGGACATACTGCCCCATAAACTCATCACTTAAATGAACCCTTATCTTATAAGTGAATGTTGACTTGTATTTTAAATCCAACAAGTAAATAGAGGGGATTCGAAGAATCCTAACCGTTGCTAATATTATGCAATAAAACCAGGTTACTAACTCACTATTGCTTTGTTCAATCAAATCGAACTTGCAAAACCCTTTTAATTTACTCGCTTTATTTTATTGAACTGTTTTTATTTTCTGTCCAATAAGTAACACTAGTTGCAAGTTGAAACGACAATCCCTGTGGAGACAATCTTATTTATCAGTTATCACTTTAGCACTTGTGAATGATTTGGTACACTTGCCGAAATTGTGCATCAATGATCAACCCAACATATTATTAAAACGAAACTAATCAAAGTGTAATTGATGACCTTATTGGAACCTTCATGTACCACAAATCTCACAAGTAGAGAATTTTGTTAGAAATGAAGAGGGTGCCTAAATAACTACTAGCATGACCATTTTGTGGAAGAGGAAGAAGAACAAGAAGAGAAAGGAGCGGGAGGTGAGGAGAGATACATTTGATTTTTTGAATATTGAGGAGAATCGAAGAGCTTTATTTCGTGTAGGCCAAAGACAAAATTGTAGATAAATCCCACAATGTAAAGAATATAATATTTGTTTTTTAAAATTTGATAACAAAATAATTTATTCAAGGCAATGCTATACACAAGGTGTGCATAGATGCCAAAAGAAGAATCCTATCAGCACAACTCAGTTGGTAGTTGTAAGGACATCTTCTATTGTGAGATTACACTGAAATATTATCTTTGGTACATGACAAACCCTGCTAGTTGCATTATACAAACCAGGATAACTATTTTAATCTCATAGAAATCATATAAACATTAAGGAGTCTGACATGTATGCGAGTCAACGGGTGAGTAAACCCGTAAGGCATAAGGAAGTTGATTGGCTAGATCCTCTTATGGCTACCATCGTTGAACGACCTGATCTTCTTTGAAGGGTTCGAGTGAGAGCATACCTCTGAGGACCTAAAAGATAGTGAACTTTGCCTGAGTGGGCCAAAGCCAAAGGAAACTCGGGTGGAGGCCCGCATTGATACTAACATGAAAATCGTTCTTCTGACTTGGATATAGGGGCAAAAGACTAATCAAACTGTCTAGTATCTGGTTCCCTTTAAAGTTTCCCTTGGGATCACTGGATTCAAGGACGAGTTCTATTGGATAAAGCCACTGATTAGAAGTGTTGAGGGCGCAACACCTCGACCTATTCTCAAACTTTAGATATGTAGGATGATGTGTCTGCTATGTTGAGCCATGCCACAGTATCGAGAGCACCAAAGAGACCATTTTTTTTACAAGCAGAACTGGCTATGCAAGATGAACCAGAAGTTGGGTTACAGTGCCCAACTACACGCTAACCTAGATCACACAAAGGGTGTTTGTCGATTAAGACAACAAGATGGTTGTCCTGGAAGTCGAAATCCTCTAAAAGTGTGTAACAACTTACTTGCCGAATCAACTAGCCCAAAAAATGGATGACACTAAAGCCCGTGACCTATGTCTGGTCGTTGGAGGCAAGGGCTAGAATCTCACATATAGGAGGATGTGGCGATCACTGCAAAGCCCGGGGACGTGATTCTGGGTGGAACAACGGTTGGTGTAAGTCTTGTTGATATTATCAAATATTAAAGTAGGGAATATAGTTTTTCTTTGAGAGAAAAGTAAGGAATAATATGAATTCAAGAATTGTGTGATGCGGGTAGGATTTTAAGGAGAGAGAATAGGGGTTGAAAAAAGAGTTTCTCTCTTTGACTTTTTTTTTTGGTGCATTAGGCAATATATAATTCATTAAGAAAAGTCAATATTGACGTTTTTCAATTCACATTTCACAAACCACTTACTCTTATGCCAATTTTCACATATTGAGTAAAATTCATCAAGATATAGCAATATATAATTATAGTTATCCTTTCGGCGACAAGTCTCTCTAAGGTACCTTCCATATTACTCATTTAGTCGGCTACTTAGAGCAACTGTAATTATAATATTTCCATTTTCCAGGTTCACTATCGAATCAAAAATTCTTTCAATCTTTTTTTTTCCTGAAGAAGCCAAACTAGCCACCAAAACTGGCATCAACGAGAATCAAACTTGAGGTCTTGAGAGGAGTACACTACAAAATTCCAAGTCAAAATCATCAGATCAACCCAAGTGAGTTTCCTTGATAGAACCAAACAACATCATACCATGAATATCAAATTCACACTACTGTCAACAATCTTTAATTAACAAGGCATTCTGAAGAGACATTAAACACTTGTGATGGACATGAGAAGACAAAGTAGAATTTTGTCTAAGTCATGATATTTGTTGGAAACTTTTCATTTTTGTTCAAGCTTATATGTTAAGTGGCAAAGGACCTAAACAATATTGATGCTTTGCAAGGTTTTTAGATATAGCCTACGATGGCAAGATATACTATAATGTGAGAAAAGCACAAGAAGAGGGTTGAATCGTGTTGGCTTTTTCTGAAAATCTTTTTTAAGAGTTTAAACAAAACAGAACAGAAAGATAATTAGAGTGAGAGAGAGAGATAGATAGATAGATAGATAGAGAGAGAGAGAGAGAGAGAGAGAGAGAGAGAGAGAGAGATAGATAGATAGATAGATAGATAGATAGATAGATAGATAGAACACAAGCAAATTATTCTGGTTCACCCCACAGTCCGATGTTAGTCCAGCCTCCTTGCACTTCCAAGAAATTTTTCACTATAATCACACAAGATTACAATTGCTTTAACACAGTCAGAGACTTCCTTGCTTCACACAAGATGACTTATAGAATCAGAGTTTTACAAAAGAGTTTGATTTTGTTTACATTTTATAATTTTTTTAAGGGGACTTTATAACTTAAAGAGTGGTAAACTAACTTAAATTTTAAGAAACTTCTGACACTTAAGAAATTCTAGGATACTAAGTTTGTAAGAATTTTACTAAGTGTTGAGATCTTTTGAATTTGACAGAGTTTTGACACTTGTAATAATTCGTAATCTCTTAATTTCTTCAAACTGCTCAGGTTCTTATATAGGAGAAAAATAATAGAGCTGTTGTTTGAAGATTGCCAACTCATCAAAATCTTCCTTGAGAAGCATTGATTAAGATTTGAAAATATTGTCTCTATTGGATAATGTCGTTGAATAGTACTTGAGAAATCCTTTGTTTCATATGGAATGATATGTTACATTTTTTTTGCCTTTGAATTTCTTTGTTTATTTCTGCATGTGGTCAGAAGAAGGCAAACTATACTATCAGAGATTTACAAAGACCTTCCAGCAGAAGAAGACAAAACTGATCAGAGTCACCCAGTTAGCTGACATTATCAGAACTTGTTTCCTTTCGAGGCTTGTTCTCATCGGAGCTTGTTCTCATCAGAGTCTTCAAGACATCTTCTATTTAGAACTTTGACTTTCTGTTTACCTTCATTCAGATCATCTTCTAAATCTTCAGAAGTTTCCAATGCTTTTCTTGAGTACCATAATGCATTCCTTGTGCTTAGAACTTGATGTATCAGAACAAATAACTTGACCCTGAAGTCGTAATTTAATTTTATGGTCCTACATACTTGGACACACGTTAGAGTACCAAATTGTTCTTTCATGCATTGTTATCATCAAAACCTTAGAGACATTGTTCTAAAACCCATTTTAGTTCAATAATATGTTGTTTATAATGGATAATTGATTAAGACCTTCAAGTTGGGAAGGAAAAATCACTCCAGTAAGTATGGGCTGGACTAGCTATCACTTGAATAGTGAACCAATATAAACACACCATGTCGTTTCTCTCTCTCAATATATATATATATATATATATATATATATATATATATATATATATATATATATATATATTCTTATCTTTATTTAGTTTTTTGTTTATTGTATAGGGCCAATTTCTTATGGTTTAACTTTACCATTTCATTTGTTTTAAATGAAGTTAAATGATGGGATACATAACTTACTTTGGTCTAGAAACCTTTTAAAAACTTTAATCGAAAATAATTAAAGTGTTAAAGGTTGTAAATTGAAAAAGATTTTAAATATGACAATGATAAGTAGTAATTTATAGGTTTTTAAGGGTTTCTTTTTATGCAAGTTTAAACATTTTTTCTTTATTTTCTTGAGCTATTTCAGTTAAGTACCTTTGTTTTTCTTTTCAGGCAAAAATAATGGTGAGCAAGCATTTTGGAGCAAAATCACAAAGAGTCGGGCAAGAAAAGTCAAGTTTCAAGGCAAAAGTGAGATGGCACGGTCGTGCCATTATTTACACTGACCGTGCACCCATCCTGGACAGACCGTGCCATCCTAGGCAAAGAAATCACGCACGGCCGTGCGTTCAGAGAGCACAGTCGTGCGCCTGTCTAGTTCTTCAGATTCTGGCGTTTTGGAACTTGGCACGACCGTGCGCCCATATGGCACGGTTGTGCGCGTTATGCAGTCAGAAATTATGATTGAAAATTCTTGGTTTTTGCCAATTATTGCTGTATAATTCGTGATTAATACCTTGTCCATGGCTTTAGGCTATAAATAGAGCTATAATCAGAGTTGTTTCTCATCTGGGAATGAGGGTAAAGTTACTATAGTGAGATTGTAGCTCTATCTTGTTCTAACCTCAAACACTTTATAAAATTTCTGCTTTTTTACATTATTGTTCTTTATATTTCTGCACTTTATTTTATTGCACATTTACAATTCCTGTCATTTACTGTCTTGTCTTTACAATTCATGCAATTTACATTTTGTTAAGTGTCTACAATGAACTCTTGTGAGTAGACTAGTCTAGTCTTGAGATTGTTGGAAAAGTCTAATGACTAGATCCTAATCAAACCAAACCTAGACTCTATTTTATTAAAAATCATTTTCCTATCTAACCTCATCGTTTTTAAACTCAATTGCAAGTGTTGAATGAAGTACCGAACGGAGAAGTTCAACAACTACTACTTCATCATTTCAAATATCAAGTGAAGTATCGAACGTAGAAGCTTGATATTGGAACAAATGAGATTAGAGATACCCTTTAAGATTCTGTCATTAGATATACCAATAATCCCAAGATACTTTTTATTATATAAAACTTAACCAAAAACATTTTCCAACTCAAAACTATAATTTGTTCAGCTAACATATTCTGAAAATACAATCGGTATTTACTAAACTCCATGTGGATCAATACTCTTTTATTACGCGATATTAACCGTGCTCTTGCAGTAACGTATCAGACAACACAAGTCAATCCTTACTTTCTTGTGTTTCCTCCAACTTCAAGTTACCTTACTTGTATTTTTCTTTCTTGTGTTTCCTCCACCTTCAAGTTACCTTACTTATATTTTTCGTAGCACTTATACTTCCATCAAATGTAATGCGAGGCTTCTTAGTAATGTTCAAGATGTTGTATGTCAACGATAAGTTACTACCAAATCAAATATAAAAAAGGTGTGCGTGAGGAATCAAGCATCTTATATTGACGGTGATAGACTATGTAACCCATCAATGCAAAGTCGTATGTTCTAGGTTTAAATGAGTTTTGAATTTTTCAATTTATTTTTATAAGTAACAATTTTATTAACGGGAAGTACAATGTGTACTAAAACCCAAAATAAGAACATAAGAGCCTGTTTGGTGCACATGATATGATAGAGATATGATATGATATGAAACTGGATAAAGATAGGAAAAAATATGGACATGATAATCATTTATCCTATCACATGTTTGTTGCACACATGATAACAAACATAATATTATATATATCACAATTAAATGACATAATTAACCTTGTAATTAATTATAATTAAATATAATTAAGCCATTATTAATTAGATACAAATATATTATTGTCAATCATCTTCTTCCTTTTTTAGGGGTGCCATAATCTTCATTCTTAAAGTTCAATTAAAAAAAATCATGACTTCTTCAATTAAAAAAATTGTTTACTGTCTTCTTCCTTCTTCAGTTACAAAGTTCTATCAAAACTCCTTTGTGTAACTTCAACCTGTAAAAAAAAATCATACACCAACAACAACCTATAAAACATTTACAATTAAAATCCAAGCTCTTAACCAAACTAATTGTTGTCTCTGTTGAAAATAATACGAAATTCCAAAACTCTCTGCTTCATCTCTTTTCAAATTTGACTTCAATACAAAATAGACAATCAAGAAAGAAAGAAACAATTAAGCAGATTGAGGAAAACGTGATTGTAGAATGGAATTAGGGTCAGATCTGTAACAAATATAAGAAATGAAGTTGAAGAGTTATTGAGGAAGAGGTAGAGGTCGATTGATGGAGAGCATAGAGAATATGAACGATGAATTAAGAGAGAGGGCAAAATAAGCATTTTAGTGTTAATCATGATAGGATAATTCTAACCCACAAAAAATTAAGGATAAAAATAACTAAAATGAGATAGAATAAGATTAGTAATAGGTTTTATTTATCATATCATAAGTGCACTAAACAACAAATTTAGATAGGATATGATAGTTTTATCATATTTTGTCTCCTTATCATGTGCACGAAACAGACTCTAAAGGTTTACAATACTTAAAAACAATCAATTGGACTTACACACCAATTAGAATAATTGACACCCTCTATGTTCGCATCATACCCAATCAACCGTCCCCAAAAAAACCATTTGAATTTGAGACACCAAATTAGTTACTTTAATCAACTTATAGTTATAGATTATCGATTTCGTCCCAACCAAAGACACCAAACTGTAGCCACCCACACCAAGAACTTAAACTTCTTGCATCTTTTACCTCTTTTTAGTACTCTATGTTGCAAGAAATGTGGGATTGCTCCTTGATGTTGAACAAAACTAACTCCAAGCCAATTATTAATTTGATTCCACACGCTGACACTAAACGAGCATAGAAAAAAGAGGTGTTACATCGTTTCAAGTTCTAAGAAACTAAAATTTTCAATTTTATATATAATTGCCATGCTAATAAACATCACACATAGGAAGTGCTTCCGTTAATGGTGGTTTTTGGGCTGAATGCAAGGTGGACATGACATTTGATGGTGGGGGTGTATCTGCGAACGCTTCAACGCTCAAGTCATTATAAGTTAAAAATGAGTGTAAGAGTTATAATAGTGATATAATAGGTTAGAATGTGATGCTTATATAGCCTAATGGATGTGGGTGTTATTGGGCTTGACCTATGCCGATTGCCTAATCCAAAATAAGGATCTATATCCATTTCGACATATCATAATACTTTTCCAAAACAAAAAGAATCTACTCCATGCAATCTTCATTATAATAATATTTCATTTATTAGATTTATTGAATAACTGATGTATTTGATCAATAAATAAAATATGATTTTTTTTCTTATAAAAACAAGAGAAAATATAGAGAGGATGTAGGAGTTTGGATCATGTTCCTCTTATCTCCTCCTTCCTCTACGGCAAGAAAAACAAATGAGTTTGAATCGTCTTCCTTTCCTCTTTAATTTTTTTTAACTAATTTTTTTTATCTTTTCAAATTTCCATGATACCTGTTCCCTTATGGTCAAATTAAAAAGAAAACCTTTTTCCCATGTTGGCATGTTCACTATCCTATTTATATTGTCAATGAAAAAGCTAGCTATCATACGATTCATATTCATTATTTTTTTTTGAAGCATCTTATTGAAAAGCAATATTTTATTTGTTTTCTGAGCATCTTAAAAAACTATAGTAGTTGACTTAAACAAAACTCAATATTTAATACTAAATAATTACTCATATAAACTACGAAAGTGGCAAATTGGTCCAAAAACCTCATAACTTAACATTATAAAACCACCATATGAGGAGCCCTAATTTTCATGCATGCACACACACATCTCAACATTTTCACATTCCCTTCTTAAACCATGTTTTCACCACTAACGGCACTGTTACTCTTAGCCATTATCTCCACCGTTAACTCATGTCTTCCATCAGAACTCAAAGCCCTACAAGCCATCAAATCCTCACTCCGTGAACCTAACGACGGCATATTCAACTCATGGACCGGAACTGACTGCTGCCACAACTGGTTCGGCATATCATGCGACGAGAATACTCGTCGCGTCGCCGACATAAACCTCCGTGCCGGAACTCTCTACACCACCTTCGAAAAAGCACGTAAACCTGACTACATGACCGGTCAAATCTCCCCGGAGATTTGTAAACTAACTCAGCTCTCCAGCATTACAATCACCGATTGGAACGGTATCTCCGGCGAGATCCCCCGGTGCATTTCATCCCTTTCTTTCCTACGTATCATAGACCTCGCCGGTAACCGTTTCTCCGGTAATATTCCCTCTGACATTGGCAAACTCCGCCACCTCAACCGCCTCAGCCTCGCCGACAATGTCATCACCGGTGGAATCCCACTGTCCTTAACCAACCTGACTAGTTTGACTCATCTTGACATCCGTAATAACAGGATCTCAGGATATATCCCAATGGGCTTTGGTAGGCTTCAGTATTTAGGCCGGGCTTTATTAAGTGGGAATCAGTTACACGGGCCCATCCCAGGCTCGATATCCCGAATCAAACGTCTTTCGGATCTTGATCTATCTCGAAACCAATTATCCGGGCCCATCCCGGAATCATTGGGCTTAATGTCTGTTTTGGGAACCCTAAAGCTTGATACAAACAAGCTTTCAGGAATGATCCCAAAGTCTCTTTTTGGTTCAGGAATAAGTGATTTGAATTTAAGTCATAACTTGTTGGAGGGAAATATACCTGATGCATTTGGGGGTAGGTCTTATTTTACTTCATTGGATATTTCCTATAATAATCTCAAGGGTCCTATACCTAAATCTATATCTTCTGCTGCTTACATTGGTTACATGGATTTGAACCATAATCATTTGTGTGGTCCAATTCCTAAAGTTTTGGATCATCTTGATGCGTCTTCGTTTGAGGTCAATAATTGCCTTTGTGGAAAGCCACTTGAAGCTTGCAAAAAGAAGTAATGTTTGCCATCAATGTTTCTGATTGGTTAATCCCACTTTCTCTAATAATTGTCCCATTTACACACAAGAGTTGTTTAAAAAAGTGTCAATTTCAATTTCTAATGTAGTTTTAATTGATTTTTTTTCATCCATTATGATATCTAGTTAATACTATTTGTATCATCCTTTATCATTTTCAACATTGTATTTATGATAATTAAAATACAACAATGGTTATTGAGAATAATTTAGTAAAATCTTTATCTTCTTTTGTGTTGTTTATTATATTTTTTAATTTGTATGAAATGATCAAATGTGAACGAAAGTGTATTACATTCATCTTTATCATTTATGTATTTTGGTTTCGTAATTAAAATAAAATAGAACGAATTCCTTTTGTAATGCATACACGTGCGTGCATGGTGCATGTGATCAGTCTGATTAATTAAATATACATAAATTCGAGAAATCATGTTTCACTTGAAATAGCACTGCCCATGTTCCAATGCACGGACACCTGATTTTCCATGCACTTGCAATATATGGTTAATTATATGTAAAACTCTGATCAATTGAGTTGAATTTAAATTACGTTGGTTACTTTGATTTTTTTTTATACAGAATGTTGGTTATTGTGATGAAATTGGGCTAACAATGTAGTTGAATTAACCATAATTTTGATTATAAATTAAATTAATCATCTATCCAATCTAATTAATCACATTTTTAAAAATGATTAACAAGATTTCATAGCATAGTTGGAGAAAAAAAATAGGTGTTTGAATATCATTAGTCTTAAGTTATTTGATGTAATCTCAAATAAGTGAACCGTCATTTTCTTCGGTCGTCGACAATTTTGCGTTTTGTTCTTTTTTTTATCTATGGTGTTCTGATTGTAATTAATGCATGCATGTTATCTCGGACAGATTATGTATGTATTTTCTGCACAACTAAACTAAGAAAAATTGCTTCGATCAAGGTTGACCTCACTTGCTTCAAAATTGAAATTAGCATGTCTGACACATTTATTAATATCATAAGACTTAGAGAGACAATAAAATCTAAAAATTAATATTTGTTTCTTAAATAATGTAATGACATGATCCCATTTTAATCAAGACTATAGATAACAGAATATATGGTGGAGGAGATGAATGGAGTATATAGATGGTAGACAATTAGACACAACACATGTGAAGTGGCAGAAAGACAACGTTAAACAAGGTGTTGTTGCAGGTGCATTTATGGAGAATGAAAAGTTTCCATGAGGGTGATGCGGTTTTTCCTCCTCTTTGCTTGCTCTATCATGTGGAGAGTTCTTTGATAATCATGAGAAATTAAAGAAGATCAATTACCAGTACTTATATTGTTGTTAATTGATGTAAGCAATATAGTATATATACTGAGAGGAACAAACAACCGCAAATAATAATCTAGATAGCTCTTAGATGAGATGACATAAGTCTTTTTAGTTTAACGAAGGTCTTAAGAGTTTGTCACCCATTTGAGCTTGAGTGATTAGTCTCCACAGTTGCGCCTGTGGAGGATAGCCGGTTTACACCCAAAAAATATTGTATATGCCCCAATTGCAGTTTTGGTTTCGGTCGCGGTTGCAGCTACCGCAATTGCAGGCGTAGCAATTGTTGTGATACGAATTGTGGTTGGGGCCGCGATGCGGATTTATTTTTAGGAAAATTCTAGGGCATTCATTAAGCATCTTAAATACTTATAAGTTTATATAAAAATTTATGCAATCAATGTATTGAAAATTAAAATATTTGTCTTTTTAAATGAATCATTTCTTAATTTAAAATTCTTAAACAATACCCTTATCAGCGAGACCCTTATTTGTAGTATGTTATGATTTATTATTAATTTTGTAATTCACACGTCTCTTATTTTCCTCGTTATTAAACTCCCTACTACTTTAAAATATCTACAATACTTTAAAATAATCACTGAATAATATAAAGAAAAAGGAAGATAACAAATAATTTGTATGAGCACTACATATGCCGTTGCGACCAAATGCAGTGCAATAAGGCGGTTGCGGCCACTATATGGCAGTGTTGCAATGCGTCTTTTTGCAATGGGTGAGCGGCATAAATGCCATAGTGTGCCGTGAAACTTTCGCATGACATTTTTTCGCTTTAAAGAGCATTTTTCGATGTGCGAATAGGTTGAAAAATAAATACAACAATCCTGATACAATGCTATTTGATAAACATATTGCTAGACTTGATTTTGAGACTCCAATGAGTGGATGACCCCCAATTACTAGTTTTCATGAAGCTTTCAAGCTTGGAATCCTTGATTCCCCCTCATCCTCCCACTTCAATGGCCGAACTCTAATCTCTACCTTCCACTTCCTTTATGGTCCCTCCCCATTCCTCTTCGCATTCTTAGCTTCCACGTCTCTATAACCACTTCTAACCCCATATTTTATTTTACTTTATTTGAGAGACAATAAAGTTATAAGGGAATGTATGATTCATGTGATGCCTGTTGGATCAATTTGCGCAACATAAGTGCTTATTGAAATAAGCTGTTTTAAGCTAGATGAAAAATAATTAACAAAACAGAAAACTAAAAGAGAGAAGAATGGAGAGAGTTTGTGATTGTAATGTGAATCTCATTAAAAAATTATTATGTTGAATGTACACATTACAAAGCCTTTTATATACACATATGTCACTTGTTTGTAGCACAAGCTAAGTAACAAACTCTAACAACCTCAGACTCTGAAACCTCAGACTCTAGTGTCACTAACTAACTTGCAAAGGAGCAGTTATGGATTAATTCTCAACACTCCCCCTTAATTCATAACTGTTGAATATTGAGGACACCAAGTTTCTTCCTTAAAAACTCAAATCTGTCAAGCTTCAAAGCCTTAATAAAGCCATCTGCAAGCTGCATTTCTGTAGGACAGTACTGCACCTCAATCATTCCATTAGTCACCTGCTCCCTAATGAAATGAAATCTAGTCTCAATGTGCTTGCTTCTACCATGAGAGGTTGGATTCTTAGCAAGACTTATGACAAATTTGTTGTCAATTTTCAGTGTTAGAGGTTTCACACTTGAGCTCTTTCATCACTGAATCCAACCACAAAACTTGACATGTTAAAAAAGTTCCTGCAATGTACTCAGCTTCACAAGATGAGAGTGCAGTAACAGGTTGCTTCTTGGTGCACCAGGATATGGCAACATCATTGAACTTGAAGACATAGCCTGAAGTACTTCTTCTATCAGTCAAGTCCCCACACCAATCACTGTCTGAGTACCATATGAGCTCATTCAATTCACTTCTACTTCCATTAGGAAATAACAAGCCATAATCCACAGTTCCTTTGATGTATCTAAAGATCCTCTTTGCAACTATCAGATGAGGTTTCCTTGGATCATGCATGAATTTGCTAATCACACTGACTGAGTAGCAAATATCTGGCCTGTTGTTACATAGGTACTTCAATGATTCAACCATTTGTCTGAACTTGGTTGAATCTACTTTCTCTTCTTCACTGCACTCTTCTAATTTTGAGTTTGTCTCTGATGGATTTGAGACTGAGTTACAACTTTCCATCTCAAACTTCTCTAACAATTCACCTATGTACTTTTACTGATGCATAACCATTCCTTTCTTTAATTTCACAAATTCCATTCCTAAGAAGAATGAAAGCTCACCAAGATCAATTTAGTCTCTGATGTTGTGCTACCAGTAATGAGTAGATCATCAACATACAGACAGATTATGATAGTTTGTTCATCACTGGGATTTTGAACATATACACCAAACTCAACTGAACACTTTCTGAAGCCTATATGGATTAGGAACTGATCAATCCTTTTGTTCCATGCTCTAGGGGCTTGCTTTAATCCATATAAGGCCTTATGGAGTTTGTACACCATATTTTCCTTGCCTGCAATCTCAAAACCTGGAGGTTGTGACACAAACACTAACTCTTCAAGTGGACCATTTAGAAAAGCTGACTTGACATCTAATTGATAGAGTGTCCACTCATTTTTGCAAGCAAAAGCCACTACTAATCTCATAGTTTCAATTCTTGCTACTGGAGCAAACACCTCATTGTAATCAATACCATGTTTCTGCAAGAAGCCTCTAGCCACCAATCTTGCTTTATACTTTGAAACCTTGCCATCTGGATTCAACTTCACTTTGAACATCCATTTCACATCAATTTTCTTTTTCTTGTCTGGCAAGTTAACAAGTTCCCATGTTTGATTCTTTTTAATTGATTGCATTTTTCTATCATAGCTCTTTTCCACACATCAATTTTCAGTGCTTCTTTATAATTGATTGGTTCAGAATCTGCTAATAATGCAAAATGAATAAGATCACCTTCATCATTCACTGCATTATCAGGAATGATTTCACAGTCATTCATGTTGGTTATTTAAGTGTTGGCTGCATGTTTTGGTAAAATCAATGTGTTCAAGCAATGCGTCTCCAGATGATAAAGAAGTCTTCAGAAGCAAGAAATTGGTTTTGAGGAGGTTCAGAAGCAGTTTTGGCCTTCAGACGCTGAAATGACCTTCAGACTCTGAACTGTTCATCAGACGTTGGGAGGGTCTTCAGACGCACTGTTCAGACGTTGACCAGCGTTGACCTTCAGAAGCTGAACTTCAGAAGCTGATTCCAGAAGCTGATTTTCTGCATTCTTTTGGATTAATTCTGTGCGTATCTCTTGGAGATTTACTGAAGTTTTATTCATGCTATTGTTTTCTAGAAGGCTGAGTTATTTGGTGAAGATCTTGGTTAAGATTTGCTTCGTGGTTTATGAATGAATATATTTCAAAGGGATCTTTGCTTGATTTGATTCAGAATTATATGTTTCCTTTTTGAGCCTCAAAGTATTTCAGAACTATATCAATTGAAGATTGTGTTCAGAATTATGAGAAGCTGCTGAAGCCTATATAAAGAAAGACGTGCTGCTGCAAATTGGGAATTTGATTAAGTCAATTACAGTTTATATTAAAAGAGTCTGTGTAAGCTTAGACTTTGTTTTTGTACACCACTCATATGTTCTGAGTTGGTTTAGATTGTTTGATTTGTAATTCATTCAAAGCTTTTAAGCACGAATGATGTCTTTGTTCTTTTGAAGGGTGTCTTCATATTTGAGTTGTTTGAGTGTTGCTGATCACTGGGTTGTGATTAAGTAATTAGGAAGTTAGTAGTGTTCTAATACTTAGGTGGGTTCCTGAGTAGAAGCCTAGACTAAGTGGAGATTGATTGCTAAGGCTGGGAACAGGGGGTTCTGTGTCTGAGTCTTTAACTTGATTCCTCATAGTAGATTTCCTTCCTGGATCGGTATCCCCCAGAGTAGGTGAAGTTTGAACCGAACTGGGTTAACAAATTGCTGTGTTATTTATCTTTCGGCACATTTTTATTTCTGCTTCTGAACATCGATTTTCATACTCTGTTTTTTGTTCAGAACCAGTTACCTGCTAGAATTTCAATTGGCATCAGAGCAGGCACCCTGCCTGTATTTGGGTGAGCTCCAGGGTAGTTTATTTCTGGCTTTATGGAGAAATAATGAGGTTTTGTTAACAGGCCACCCCTGCTGGATGGAACAAATTATGATTATTGGAAATCATGCATGAGTGCTTTCCTTAAATCTATTGATAGTAAAACCTGGAAAACTGTTCTGAAGGGTTGGGAACATCCAGTTGTTACTGACAAAGATGGTAACAAGACAGGTGTTTTAAAACCATAGGAAGATTGGACCAATGATGAAGATGCTCTGTCACTTGCAAACTCCAAAGCCCTGAATGCAATATTCAATGGATTAGACAAGAATGTATACATGATGATCAAGCAGTGTACAATTGCCAAGGATGCCTGGGAGATACTCAAGACTACTCATGAAGGCACCTCAAAAGTAACACTGTCCAGACTTCAGCTTCTGACCACTAAATTTGAAAATCTCAGAATGTTGGAAGATGAGAACATACAAAGCTTTTACATGAACATTCTGGACATGGCAAACTCTTTTGAATCTCTTCGAGAAAAAGTTTCAGATGAGAAGCTTGTAAGGAAAATTCTCAGATCCCTACCCAAGAGGTTTGATATGAAGGTGACTGCAATTGAAGAAGAACATGACATATCCAGCATGAAGGTTGAAGAATTGATAGGTTTCCTTCAAAACTTTGAAATAAGCAGAACTGATCAGAAGGGTAAAGGTGTTGCATTTGTTGCTGATTCAGAATGTGTGGATGATGATAGCTCATCAGAAGCTCTTGTGCTGCTGAGTAAACAATTCAAGAAGTTTCTGAAGCAGAAAACAAGAACTGATGACAAGAGCAATCAATCTAAAAAAGTTCAGTGCTTTGAGTGTGAAGGCTATGGACATGTCAAGTCAGAATGTCCTAATTATCTCAAGAAACAGAAGAAGAGTCTGACTATTTCCTGGTCTGATGATGACTCAGAAGGAGAAGAGAATAAGCGTGTCACTGCTTTAACTGGTAAATTCTGGTCTGATGATAAAGTTAAGGGTTCAGAAATTTATTCAGAGTCTGACTCAAGTGATGGAGAATCATCCTGTGAAGATCTGGCTACCTATTACAAAGATCATGTTGCTTTTTGCAAGAAGATGCAATATCAATTTGATGAAGTGTGCAAGCAGATGGAAGAACAGAAGAAAATTAACACTTAACTTCAGATTGAAAGGGGTGAACACTTAGAGAAGATTTTTGTTCTTAGTAATGAGGTAATTCAACTCAATTCTCAACTTGATCAGATGAAAAAGCAAGTTAGAATGCTGAATTCTGCTACTGATGTGTTGGAAGAGATTCTGGAGAATCAGAATCAAGGAAAACCAAATGGCATTGGATTTGTTGATCAGAACCCGAGCATCAAACAACAAAAACCTGCTAAGAGGTTCACACCTGCTGCTGCTCATGTTCCACTAATAAGAAAACCTAAGAACAAACCTCAGGAATCCAAAGATAAGAAGGCTACTCATTCTTGGGTTTGTCATCATTGTGGTAAAAAGGGTCACATTAAACCTTTTTGTTACAAGTTGCATGGTTATCCCAAGCATTTTCACCACAGAAAAGTTGAACCAGCTGTGAACAGAAGCAAGATCAAGAAGGTTTGGAGACCAAAGTGTGAAGGTGTTTCTCAGAAGCTGAACAAAGGGAAATGAAAGGCTATTGCTGATGACAGCAAGCCCATTCCTGTAGCACAGAAGGGTTCTGGTGCTAGACCATCCAAAGTCTGGAGCAAAGTTCCTGTTCTTGATCAGAAGACCCTAGTTTCTAGTAAATCTGAAGATGGTGTGACATGTGTTCAGAAAAGAGTTGCTGATTTTGAGAAGCAAATTGTTGGGAAGAAGGTTTTAAATGTGCCTGAGGCACATATTAATTGAGCAGCATCTGTTGTTTGTGTCTGATGAAGACTAAGCAATTTCTGGTGCTGAGTCTGAAGACTGGCTTGTTTGTGACTGTTGTGAATTTCTGCTTGTGTTTCTGGTATGCTGTACTCTGCAGTTGTGTTGTTCTCAACATTTTTGTGTTTGGTTGTTCTTCTGCTGGGTGGATTCTTTGTGATTCTGATCTTTGCAAGTGTGTCGTGTTCTTTGTGTTCTGAGTTGTGTTTCTTCTCCTAGTGTTTGCTGGTGTTTTGCTGGTGCTTTGTCAAACTTGTTTGGCTAAAAAGGGGGAGAAGTATGTGTGATTGATGATTGCTAATCTGTTTGTTCAGGGGGAGTTCCTGAGAAGCTGTTTATGTTCAGGGGGAGTTCCTAAGTGCTGTGTTTCAGGGGGAAAGAGTTGTTCCTCAGAAACTGATGTTGTGTGTTGCAGGGGGAGTATTTTGAAGTTTGTTTGTGTTTTAATCCGCTGCTGACTCTGTTGCATTTGTTTGAATTTATGTGGAGTTCTTCATGGTTAGTTACTTGTGATGAATGAAGGACTTGTGTTTATGAAGCATTTGATTTTAGCCAAAAATTTGCCAAAGGGGGAGATTGTTTGTTATTTAAGTGTTGGCTGCATGTTTTGGTAAAATCAATGTGTTCAAGCAATGCGTCTCCAGATGATAAAGAAGTCTTCAGAAGCAAAAAATTGGTTTTGAGGAGGTTCAGAAGCAGTTTTGGCCTTCAGACGCTGAAATGACCTTCAGACTCTGAAATGACCTTCAGACTCTGAACTGTTCATCAGACGCTGGGAGGGTCTTCAGACGCACTGTTCAGACGTTGACCAGCGTTGACCTTCAGAAGCTGAGCTTCAGACGTTGACCAGCGTTGACCTTCAGAAGCTGAACTTCAGAAGTTGTTTCCAGAAGCTGATTTTCTGCATTCTTTTGGATTAATTCTGTGCGTATCTCTTGGAGATTTACTAAAGTTTTATTCATGCTATTGTTTTCTAGAAGGCTGAGTTATTTGGTGAAGATCTTGGTTAAGATTTGCTTCGTGGTTTATGAATGAATATATTTCAAAGGGATCTTTGCTTGATTTGATTCAGAATTATATGTTTCCTTTTTAAGCCTCAAAGTATTTCAGTACTATATCAATTGAAGATTGTGTTCAGAATTATGAGAAGCTGCTGAAGCCTATATAAAGAAAGACGTGCTGCTGCAAATTGGGAATTTGATTGAGTCAATTACAGTTTATATTAAAAGAGTCTGTGTAAGCTTAGGCTTTGTTTTTGTACACCACTCATATGTTCTGAGTTGGTTTAGATTGTTTGAGTTGTAATTCATTCAAAGCTTTTAAGCACGAATGATGTCTTTGTTCTTTTGAAGGGTGTCTTCATATTTGAGTTGTTTGAGTGTTGCTGATCACTGGGTTGTGATTAAGTAAATAGGAAGTTAGTATTGTTCTAATACTTAGGTGGGTTCCTGAGTAGAAGTCTAGACTAAGTGGAGATTGATTGCTAAGGTTGGGAACAGAGGTTTCTGTGTCTGAGTCTTTAAGTTGATTCCTCATAGTAGATTTCCTTCCTGGATTGGTATCCCCCAGAGTAGGTGAAGTTTGCACCGAACTGGGTTAACAAATTGTTGTGTTATTTATCTTTCTGCACATTTTTATTTCTGCTTGTGAACATCGATTTTCATACTCTGTTTTTTGTTCAAAACCAGTTACCTGCCAGGAATTTCAATTCAGCCTGCTAGGTGCTTGTCTGGATCTTTGAGGCCTCACTGGTGTTACATTTCCTTCTGGATCATTTTCAACATCATCCTGACCCTCTTCATTTTCTGATTCATCATTTGAATCAGGATATATATAGCTTTGCTGAACCTCACTGCTATATACAAGTTCACTTTCCCATTTCCACTTCTCAGCTTCATTTACTATCACATCTCTACTGATATGAACCTTCTGAGTTACAGGGTTGTAAAGCTTGTATGCACCAGTTGGATGATAACCTATAAGTATCATAATCTCACTTTTATCTTCAAGCTTACTTCTTCTAGTTTCTGGCACATGTTTGTAGCACAAAGAGCCAAACACCTTGAAATGCTTCACAATAGGTTTCCTTCCACACCAAGCTCTTTCTGGTACTTTCAAATTTAGCTTCTTTGTGGGACATCTGTTTAGAATATAAGCAGCTATGGTGACTGCTTCACCCCAAAACTTGTGTGGTAGATTCTTCTGCTTAATCATGCTTCTAGCCATGTCAACCAAAGTTCTATTCCTTCTTTATGCAATTCCATTGTGTTGTGGTGTATATGGAGCTGTTACTTCATGAGCAATTCCTTGATTCATGCAGAAAACTTCAAATTCCTTGGATGTATACTCACCTCCACCATCTGTCCTCAAAATCTTAATAGATTTATCACTCTATTTCTCTACTAAAACTTTGAATTTTCTGAATACCTCCAAAGCTTCACTCTTAAGCTTAATAATATACAACCATATCATTCTTGTAAATTCATCAACAAAGGTAATGAAATACTTACTACCACCCAAAGAAGCTACCTTAAAAGGTCCACAAATATCAGAGTGAATTACTTGTAATGCCACACTTGCTCTTTTAGGTGCTTCAGACACAAAAGGCAACCTACTTTGCTTGCTCTTCACACACACTTGACATATAGCTTTTCTGATATTCAGTTTAGGTAAACCATGCACCAATTCTTTAGATTTTAGTTCACTAAGACTTCTAAAATTCAAGTGACCGTACCTCAGATGTCATAGAGCTTCAGCATCTTCACTAATTGTTGCAGACAAGCACATCATCTTATCACTTGAGATGCTGCATCTGTAGGTTCTATTCTTTGACAGGGTAAACTTTAGCACTAAGTTCTTCCTTGCATCAAACAGTTTCAATGAATTGCCATCCATTGTTACTGAGAACCCCTTCTCCACTAATTGACCTATGCTCATCAGATTGCACTTCATATCTGGAACATAGAAAACATCTTCAATAATGATTTTCCCACCATCATTGCTCTTGATCACCATATTTCCACTTCCTTCTAATGCAAGCTTTCTACTGTCAGCTAATTTGATACTAGTTTTCTTGCTAGAATCAAAATTAGTTAACCATTCTCTATGAGCAGTCATATGATTAAAGCATCCAGAGTCAAGATACCACTCTTCATTCTTGATCTTATCTTCACATGTAGTAGCCATCATCAAGACTGTATTGGGATCATATCCATGAGCTATATTTGCTTCCTCATCAGTCTTTTGATCTTTCTTGAACCAGCATTCATCAGCAAAATGTCCATACTTTTCACAATTGTAGCACTGAACTTTACTTTTATCAAAATCCTTCTTCTTATTCTGACCTTTGCCAAAACCTCCTCTTCTTAAAGATTCAGTTTTGTCATCAGTTTTAGACTTTCCATTGTTGGACCAGTTTGTTCTTCCTTTTCCCTTTTTCTTGAAATTCTTGTGATTTCCCTCTTTCTTGACTGTTTGTGCTTGAAGAGCTTGTTGTACAGATCTTTCAGAACCTCTATCAATCACTAACAGTTCATGTGCTTTTAGTGAACTTTGCAATTCTTCAATCTTCATAGTTTTAACATCATTTGCTTCTTGGATTGCTACTACTATGAAATCAAACTTTGGATTCAAGGATCTCAATACCTTCTCTACTACCATCTGATCTGAGATGTTTTCACCACAATTTTTCATCAGATTCATAATCTCAATCATTTTTGAGAAGTAATGACTTACTTTTTGATCTTCCTCCATTTGCATTATCTTATACTTCCTTCTATATGACTGCAACTTGACTTGTTTCACTTTTTCTCCCCCATTGTGATAGTTTTCCAGAATGTCCCAAGCTTCTTTGGATCTTGTAGCCTTTGATATCTTCTCAAAGTGCTGATTATCAACATTTTGTTGAATGTAAAACAGAGCTTTACAATCTTTCTTCTTCGCTTCTTTGAATGCCAACCTCTGTGCTTCAGTTGGATTTGCCCCCAAATCCTCATAGCCATTCTGCACCAGATCACTTATATCTTGTGCTCCAAAAAGCGATTTCATCAATGCACTCCATCTTTCCCAGTTCTTGCCATCAAGAACTAGAATGTTTGATCCAAAACCATTGTTATTCATCTTGCTTTGATCAAGAAATCAATACTCACAACTCACTCAGTGTTTCCCTATAGTGATTCCCCTCACACTTCACTCGTGTTTCCCTAAGATTTAACCCAGGCTCTCTATACCAATTGTTGGATCAATTTGCGCAACATAAGTGCTTATTGAAATAAGCTATTTTAAGCTAGATGAAAAGTAATGAACAAAACAGAAAACTAAAAGAGAGAAGAATGGAGAGAGTTTGTGATTGTAATGTGAATCTCATTAAAAAATTATTATGTTGAATGTACACATTACAAAGCCTTTTATATACACATATGTCACTTGCTTGTAGCACAAGCTAAGTAACAAACTCTAACAACCACATACTCTGAAACTTCAGACTCTGAAACCTCAGACTCTGGTGTCACTAACTAACTTGCTAAGGAGTAGTTATGGATTAATTCTCAACAATGCCATCCTAAATATGAATGGTAGTGGTTATAAGGAAAAGGTGTTGACTTGGGTAGCTATGGAAAGCCCCCTTTCTCTTCTCCTTCATTACCCTGTCTTTCTTCTGTTTTGCAGAATATTTTCCTCCCTAAATTCCATGAGGAGGACAAGTTAATTTGGACTTATACTTCAAATAGAGATTTATCTTTTAAAGATGCTTACTTGTTCACCAAGCTAGTTGGTAATTAAGTTGATTGGGCCATAACTATTTGTAATCATGTTATACCTCCCTCCTAATATTTTTTATTTTGGAGGATTTTGCATAGTAAGCTTGATGACAAAATTAGCAAGTGCACCAAACCGTTCAAGTAATATAGTAGTAATATTATCGTCTTCACAAGGATTGTTGTTTTCAACTCCGCAATTTACTAAACTTATAATTAAAAACAGTAAATTGGGAGGAGTTTGCAAGATTTGTTGATTTATAGTTTTAGTGACGATTAATATTCTTCAAGTCCCCCTACCTCTTTGTTGGATTAATCCATGTTTCCTACCAATTATGACCTAAGGACTATATATACAATAGTTAACCTCGTGGGACGAAGATTCTCGTCCCTCCAGATGTAAGATTGATCTATACTAGATATAACTTAAGCTATAAAAACCTTGGACTTATCCTCCCACATGTAATTTACTCTGTAATGTCATGTTGCTCCTCATAGATATTTAAGGGACTTATCCTCTCATCAACGCAAGAGGCGTCAGAATGTAAGATTGCTCCTAGGGTTGAGCCTTACACTCTCTCATATGTCTTACAGCCTAACCATCATACTCTAAGGATCCCTAACAAATTAAAGGCTCTTGAGAAAAATTCATATGTAATAGTTTCAGTTAAAGCATGATGTCAATCTGATAAACTCTAACATAGGACCATTTCAAAGTCTGGAGGCGTTACTTCCTAGTTCATAAAAGCATTAAGCATGATGTCAATCTGATAAACTCTAACATAGGACCATATCATAAGTGAAGAACGAAATTGCATTAATAAATTCCAACAAACAAATAGAGATTCATATTAGAACCCTAATCTTAAGGTGTTTAGTTACTCATAGTAATCGAATATATAACCAAAGAAAAATAAAACATATTCTTTGTGCTCCGGTAGCTTGCATTCCCCTTGAACTTCTGAGTTTGTAAATGAATAATTATGTGTCCGTCGTGCCCTTTAAATAGGCTTTTTTATAACTGGGTTTTTATAGGGTTAGTGAACCTTTTCCTCCAACTCGCATGTAGGAGAAAAACATAAAAAACATGTATTTTTATAGTCCAGCACGCATGGGGCACATGGTTTATGTTCCTAGGTATATGGGACAGTGTCATATTGTCCCTCCTCACGTAGCCATTCACCTGGTGATAACCGGCAAATTTGTAGCTTATCGCGTTGAATTTATCCCCCATAATCATTGAGAAATTGAGTGAATGCATGGCCTTGAGAATCTAATTAGCGACTATTTAGGAGTTTATTGTTTTGAGTAGTTTTTAGTGTTAATTAATCATTTTGAACTAGTAATGTTTGTTGTGGATGTTTGGTGCAACAAGATGGCGAAATGCACCGGAGATCTAAGCAGCTGCTGTGTGGAAAAGGAGTTTGGTGATGTATAATGATATAGCTCTAGGAAATGCAAGGAGATACATCTTAGCAGATCGTCCAGGATGGTCGTACAATTATACGACCTCAGGTGGCCCTTACTTATCATTGCTTAATGGTTAAGTATGATGAGCTGGCGCCAATGATTGGTAGTACAAGGAATAAAGAAATATGCTTGGTACTGCAAGGATACGATAAGGATAACTTATGAGAGAAATGACAAAAGGGTATAACTCGTAGCGGTTGGCCTTGTACTATAAAAGGACAACCACATGTTAGTGCTAAGGGTCTTGAATTTTACATTGTGAATTGAGCGGCCAAGTTCTAGCTAGGGTTAGCAGCCACTAGAGTTCTCACTCCATCTAATCTTCTCCATAGATGAGCATGAGTGCTAGTTCTTAGTGATTTAGAGTTAGGATTACTTAGGTGATGCTTCAAGCTCATCTCTTTCCTTGATGGATTGTAATATGTTAGGAACTCTATATTATATATCAATTTAACTTATCATGTTTTCATTTATGTTTCATTTCATCTTCATCTTTGTGGTTAAGCTCATCATGAGCTAAACCCATTCTCGTGGTTTAGATATGATGAGGTTATGATATTATTCGCTTAAGATTTATAAAGCTATAACTCCGTGCGTCTTTCAAACAAACTGTTTCAACTCAAAATCTTTAAAAGTAAAACTTGATCACTTTTATGTTTAATGTTATAGTTCCCTGACACTGAAAGGAGATGGGAATGGAAATTATTTGTATGATATGAGTTACGCCCCTAAGCACTGAAAGGAGAGGGGACAGTATAGACTATTTGAATGCCAACACTACAAGAAAAATATTGATCTGGGACGGAATTTTCTGTCGCACAATAGTGTATATTTCCTTCCCAATTGAAATCTGGGACGGAATTTGCGACAATTTTCTTTCGTCGCAAATTGTGTTGTCGCAATCGGGTGGTGACGGAATTGTTTCGTCTGTCGCATATTTGGGACGGAATGTTAGACGGAATGTAATTATTTATTTTTTAACACATCTTTCCGTCCCAAGGTTGCGACAGAATATTTAGATTACGTCCCAATGTTTTGACGGAGTTTGAAACGATATGGAATTAATGAAAATCTGATTTATTTTTTAAAATATTTGTTGGGACAGAGTTATATAAAATATTCTGTCACAAATAAATTATATGCATTTTTTAATATTCTCCCAAAAATTTAATATATATTTATATTATGCACATTAACTCGTGTATATCATCAAGTTCAAAATTTGATACTAAACTACAAATCATTACTAAACATAAATTGTTTCATCATTAACTTAGCACATAACCATCCAAATAATAAGAAATATCAAACTTTTATCATAACACCCAAAATGGTTAAAGTTCTAATAACTAGAAAGTGCCTACAAAATATCAAACTTTTTCCTTCATTCCTAAACCATCAATATTACTCCTCCACATCAGCACCAACATTTGCATTGCTTCCAAACGGGTGCGCATACTTCCATCCAAACCAAGCCCATATACTCCACCCTTTGCATTTCTTCCTCCAACAGCTTCAATCATTAGTGTATCATAATCAATAGGCTTGGGTTGAGTACCACTCTCATCATTACCAGCCTCAGAAGGATGAGGTTGAGACTCAGCTTGTGAACAGAGATTTACAAAGTTTGTCTGAAAAATAAATAACTGAATAAATAAGATAGTCCAACAAGCAACACAGTCTAACAAGACAAATTAAGGAGGGAACACTACATTGTACCTAGCAAAACATCCCAACAAACCAAATTATAAAGGCAACACATGAGGCCTATAACAAGTCATTCAATTACTAAAAAACAACTACAACAACCTATTACATTACTAGATTTATACAATCTATCCAAACCACCAGTACCGGAGCAACAAAAAAAAACACCAAACGTAAATGCAAGCCAAAAAAATAAAGTAGATAAAAGGCCACAGTCGGCGACAATATATCAGTCAAACAAGCACAAAGTTGATGCTTAAAACAGAATCATTGCTGCATAGAGAAAAAATAAACAGACCACATTGCATTTCAGCAATCCAAAACTGACCCAAAAGATAAACTACAAGTCTCGACTTTTTTTTTCTACTTACACAAACCAAGTAAAATTAAAGAAGCCAATAACTTGATACTCACATATGCATCACTTGATCTCTTATCAACAAAGGTTTGTGACCCCTTCCTGGTGTGACACTTTTTGAACAGTTCACCCTTGTGTGGAATTCTTCCTAACCTTCTGTTCTGCACTTGTTTAGAGACATACAAATTGTAAGTATATTAAAAGAAAACAAGTTAAGATATTATCATAATTAAAATAGAAATTACCAATTCAAGTTCATGCTTTAGTTGATTCTTAGATCCTTGGGTGTGCAATGAACCACCAACATCTTAGTAAATCCTTAGCTTTTGATTCCCATGTGGCCTTAATAGTTGCCTCTTGCTCACCAATCCATCTGTAGTTTTTCTGCAATTATTGACAATGGCAATAGAAAATTCAATTTAAAATAGTTCAAAGTTACAACACTATGAAAAGATAGCAAATAACCAAGATACATTACCACCCACTCATTAAACCACTTTTTATTTTATTTTATCGTTGCAACATTTCCAATTGTTGTAAGGGCCATCAAACATAGATTTAATTGCCTTTGATATATCAGGATAAAAGCTGTCAAATTCAACACATGAATTAACAAATTAAATAAAAAAGTATATATAATCTACAATAAATTAAAATCCTTACTCTGAACTAGAAGGAATGGATGGAATAGGAACAGTACCAAGAGGAGCACCGTGATTACTAGATGATGGAGAAGGTGTGACGACACGTGGAGTTGTATACTTAGTAGTGCCCCTTTGCTCCAAACTAGTAGGAATGGTTGGAACCTTACCATTCCCTTTACCTCCAGATCCTCTAGGTCTTCCTTTTGGTCTACCAATACCTGACACCTAAACCAATTATAAAGACATATATAGATTAATCACATCATATGTAATAAATAAATAGAAGCAATGGTATACCGTCTAACAATGATATAATATTGTGCATAATATGACTTCACAAATAAAAATAAAAAGACAATAGAGTAAATGCATAAACTAACAATAAAGAAGCATACAAAAACAGACATCACATATATGCGGAACGCCCGAAAATACAACCACACAACAGAGCCACATCAACTCTGATGTAAAACCGCAACACACAACAAAATGAAAAAAGTAGCAGACCGAAACAAAAGAAACAGAAACAGAAACGAGTCTCCAGGACAATAGCAAACTATGGAAGTGCCTTACAATATGACTTCAAAATAAAAACAAATACACGATAGTCACTTTTCAACTACTACAAGGAAGAAAAAAACAATCAACTAATTTAATCATCATCAAATCCAACATAATCAATCAGCTGGAATATCTTCATTAGTTGAATCACTATAATAAAATTCTTTACTTTCCACTTCATCATCAGTTGATCCATCATTAGTTGGGTCATCATCCACATCCATTGCCTAAACACCAAACACTTACACTACTTAAGATAATTAATTAATGATAAAGCTTTCAATATAAAACATTGTATATGAAAATAAAATGCATGTATCATCAAATAAATTTTAGCAGAACCACACAAAAGACAACACCAAACTAGAGTGAACATAAACTTAAAAACCACAACCTCCCAGCAAGTACATGAACTAAAAATATGTATATATAAGAAAGTTAAAAACACATGCGTACAAGAAAACCAAACCAGACCACCAAATATAAACCTCCTACACATACTAAATACCCAAGACACTAAAGCAGCTGAGGAAGCAACATAGAAAAATCAAAACAAAGAAAACAAACCCACTAACCAGACTCAAATTTTCAACAAACTCTTTTACCTAAAATCAAAGTTTCAACAAACCCATTTCATCAAAATAAAAAAATTCAGCAAAGAGCAACAAGTTAACAAAAATAACATAGAAGATCACCTATATGGAGGAATGAAGCTGAGAAAGAAAGGAAACTACCAACCTGAAATTGCCCAGAACAACGGAACCGTGAAAGACCGACGAGGAGAACGATTGCACAAAACTGAGAAGGAGGGATCGATATAGACAAGAGAGGGAGGGATCGATTTAGATAAGAGAAGGAGGGATCAATTTAGGGAGGTTATGGGATATCATCCTCTGACTGAAAAAGAGAGCGCTTTGAACGAGAGAAAGAGAGATGAAGAGAGCGCTTTGAAAAAATTAGGGATTGGGTTTTTGTGAGAGTAAGTATATGGATTGGGTTTTTGGTGATATACTTTCAATTATCTTACAATATCTTATTTTTGAGGGAAAATAATAAATAATATTAAAATTGATAAAAAAAATAATAACAGTGGCGCCAATATTCCCGCCCACACCATTCACCAAAAAAATATTCCCACTAACAATTCCCACTAAATTTTTGGATTAAAATAGACCAAGTTGTGACGGAAATAAAAATTCCGTCCCAAATTTGTGACAAAAATACAAGTTTTGTCTCAAATTTACGACAGAAACGTTAATCCATCCCAAAAATATATATAAATTAAAATAAAATATTTGTAACACAAAAGCGTCGCAAATTCCGTCCCGGTTTAATAAATTTGGGACGGAAATAAAATTCTGTCAGGACGTTCCGTCTTAATCTGACTGTTTTCTTGTAGTGCAATTAGATATTTGAGGAGCCGTGAAAAGCGTTGAGATCTAACTAGGACTTTTATCATAGGCCAGGCTCAACCTCTCCCAAAATGGAGAGCTATTGATGAACAACCCAGTAATGTTGCATGTTAAGTACTGTGATTGTACCCCGACGAAGGTGTGTCTTCACATGCTTAACATGATGGCTGTGTCAAAAGACCCCAAAGGCCACCAGGTTGCCAGGAAGCAATAGAAATTTATAACTATGTAGATCGTAATGAAGCCATGTCATAACTAACTCTATATTTAAACCACACTTTTACTTTTGAGAACTTTTAAGTATTTTGAATCACATATCAAGAATAAGGTATCATGTTTTAATCTTGTATTTTATTTAAATGTATTCAGAAGGGGAGACATTATATTTAAAGGTTTCCAACAAAATTCCATGGTTTAGATTAGTCACCGATGGCAAGATTATTTGTAGGAATAATACCCCCAATGAGATGATAATATATTTTCGTATCAATTTAAATTATTGATAATTCTTGATCATATGCATATTTTATTGTTTTATTTCCATAATTATCTTAGTTGTCTTTTGTCATTAGTTAACTTTAGGATTTATTTTTATATATTTTATTGGTTCTTAGTTCATAAATTTAATAACATGTTTATGCTTTCCTTTTCTTGATGAACCATTCGTTTATCGTAGCTTGTTTTTTCATTAGTTTAAGGTGAGATTGGGGTTGTTGAGAAAGAAACATAACCTTTGTGGGGTATTTTAAACATATTTAGAATTACATAATTCAAAATAAATTCAAATAAATATTAGTACCTAACTTTGTTTTCTCTTGATTTTGTCAAATGAACATCGATCATATCATTGTATTAACTGTAGGGGTTTATTATGTTCGTATCAGTGAAGCTATAATCAGATATCAGAAACAATGTATCGGTTTTTTATTTTGTGGTTAAATAAAATGTTTAATAAGAGGAGACCTTATATTTAAAGGCGGCCAACAAAATCCTCTGGTTTAGATTAGTCAAGAAATAGCCAATGGATACTCTGTACCTATAACACGGAGAAGAAGAATGGCAAGAAAAATCAGAAAAGAGAATTAATAGTTGAGAATGGTGACAATTTTTTTTTTTTTTATAGGAATAATACCCTTAATGGGATGATAATCTATATATTTTACTATTTTATTTCCTTAATTATCTTAGTTGTCTTTGGTTATTAGTTTTTTTTTAAAAGGCCAAATATATATATATATATATATATATATATATATATATATATATATATATATATATATATATATTAATCAAGAATAAGTCCCTTCAGGACAAGATGTACCATAGTGACTTATCAAAAGAACAAAGTTACATTACAAGAAACTCCAAACAACAGGAAAGAAAACAAGCTAGGAAACAACAATTAAGAAAGGAATATAATTAAGCCTCTAGAAATGATAATCAAAATCAAACACAACATATGTCGATTTTAACCACCAAAAGGACTGAAGCTTAACCTTTTCACTTAAAGATTGTAAATGTTCAAACTTGTGCTGAAAAAATACTCCTATTTCTTGTTTTCCAAAAGACCCAAACCACTGATAGCCAAATAATATTGAGGGCCAACCGAACATTGTTCGGAGAGCCCCTAACCCACCCAACTGCACTAGATGAACAAATAAATTATCATGAGTTGTCGTTGCGAAACCTAACTCTAATATCTTGCTTAAAACTCTGTCAGTATGCAGTGTCAGTTATGTGAACAAGAGGAAAAATAAATGAGAAGGGCACATTGGAAAATTTTAGTCAAGACTATTTAAAGGCCAAAGCCCCTTTCACATTCATTTCCCTCATCTCATTCTCTCTCTAAAGTAGAATTTCCTCCTCCTTGTCTCTACTTCCTCTCTCGGCCTCACTCTCTTTTCCCATTCAAACCACCAATTCTCATCTTTTCACCATTCAAACTTAACATGCAACTATATCCACTTGATTCTTATGTGAATTGATGATTATTGTAAACTTTGGAAGCCTCATCTCCTCCCATTTTTCTCTCCAAACCAAGCCTCACTCCCTTTGTCATTATTTGGAAGTTTTCTTGAAATCTTGGGCTTTAGTGCTTTGCATGCTTGCTGCGGATGTTGATCATGGTTTATGTTGATGTTTAGAAGCAAGAAAATCAAAGAGGAATAAAAGCTGCTGAAGTGGGTATTTGATGCTTAAGTGAAAAATTAGAAGCTATAAGCTAGGAGCAGAATCAATTAATTTAAGCTTAAGCTAATTTGAAAGTGGCCATAAGTGATTCTAGTGAGTTCCTCTAGATTAGCTCCCACCTTGGGTTTGTGAGTATGTGAGAAAACTATAATTTTATTCTAAATGTCACATCTAGTTGAGTCTGATCAACTCGATCTAGTTAAGTCTAACCAAGAATAAGTCCCTTCAGCACAAGATGTACCATAACGGCTTATCAAAAGAACAAAGTTACATTACAAGAAACTCCAAACAACATGAAAGAAAACAAGCTAGGAAACAACAATTAAGAAAGGAATATGATTAAGCCCCTAGAAATGATAATCAAAATTGAACACAACATATGTCGATTTTAACCACCAAAAGGACTGGAGCTTAACTTTTTCACTTAAAGATTGTAAATGTTCCTCCTTGTGCTGAAAAAATACTCCTATTTCTCGTTTTCCAAATGACCCAAACCACTGATAGCCAAATAATACTGAGGGCAAACCGAACATTATTCGAATAGCCCCCTAACCCACCCAACTGCTCCAGATGAACAAATAAATTACCATGAGTTGTCGTTGAGAAACCTAACCAACCTGAAACTAGAGACCAAAGCTGATCACAAAAGTCACATTTAACAAATAAATGCTCAATGTCTTCTAACAATCCCAACTAGTCGAACAATTGTGATCAGTTAGAGCAATAATATGCCACCTTACCAAGTTATCCTTAGTCGGAACACGATCAAGAAACAACTGATGGTCGAATTTAGGCAAGTGTACCAAATCGTTTACCAATTAATAAAGTGTAAGTAGAGTATCATATCCACATGGATTGTTGTTCCAACTAGGCAATTCACGTTACTTATCTAGGAACAAAATAAAGATAAAGGGTTTATAGGTTTTGCAATTTAATCTGTTTGCAACAGAGCAAAGTTTACCTGTTTTGATTGCAGAATGTTAGCGGCGGTTAGGATCATTCGAATTAAATAGGTATGTACCGATATTAGGTATGTCACCTTCCTAAGTACCGTTATCTCAGGGTTATGCTTCAAAGGAGACAAAACTTACACACGATAGTAAAATTAAATAGGATACGAAAAATAACTGAATAAAGACTTTAAATTAAATAAAATATCCAACAAAAAGAATAGAGATTCATCTTAGAACCCTAGCCTAAAAAGATGTAGTTACACATGGTAACTAAAGACAAATTACAAAAGAAATAAAAACATACACTAGATAATTGGAGTGAGGAGAGAAACTCCTCCCTTGAAGCTCCTAATGCTTGCCTTCCTCTTCAACCGTTTCATTCTGAATGAGAAATTATGAATGAAAGACTTGGTATTTACAGGGAAAGTTTCCACCTGAAGTTGGCTAAAAAATCAGGCTTTTCAACTTAAAAGTAGCAAAAATCAGTTCTGACCCGTTTTTCTTCATGCTCAGGGTGCATGGGCTATGCTCGGGGAGCATGAGTGTGCAGAAAATGCATGCTCGGGGCGCATGGACCATGCTCGGGGACGCATGGACCATGCTCGGGGCGCCTGAGTGTGCAATCTAGTGCCCAAACGCCTGTTTCTTCGTCATTTTGGGTGTTTGCTTCCATATAAAATGTCTTGGGATTTGAGAACAAAATTTTCCCCTCTGTAATGTCTTCCGAGGTCTCTTGAATCTTCATTCATGATCTTCCCAAAGTCTTCACAAGTCTTCAGATGTCTTGCTTTGCCGATTTGCATGATTTCTTCGTGAATTACATCATAACACCCTAGAATTGCTATGTTTCAGGAAAAGTAGAATTACATGACTCAAATATAGAAAACATTACAAATGTCCCGAAATTTTAAGAAATTGTTCTAATACTCCTCTATTCTGGATGAATAACCTACTGAAAATGACTGAAAAACATGCTAAGAATAATGTAAGATGACTTGTCATCAACAACCATGAAGCAAAAATATTAATTTTTAACTGAACCACTTTTAGCCCCAAAACAAGTTATCATTAGTCTTTGGTCATTAGTTAATATTAGGAATTATTCTTGACAAAAAAAAAGGAGTTATTTAATATATTATATTGATTTTTAGTTCATGAATTTAACAAGATGTTTATCCTATTGTTTATGCTTTCATTTCTTTGATTTAACGCGAGACTGGAATTGTTGAGAAAGAAACATAGCCTTCATAGGGTATTTAATCATATATAGAGTTACAAATTCTAGAATTCGAAACTCAAAAACACACTCCGTGGGAAAGAAGCAAGCACCTACAAGAGAAGTATTCAAGAATCTCTTGTTGATGCTATATAATTTCACTTACATTGGACCTTCAATGTTGGGCTCAATTTGAATAAGAATGAGGTGAAGCAGGAGCGGATCCACCATATAGTTAAGTGTGGCTATATCCACACATGATTATTACCTAATTATTGATTATATACTATATATGTTGCGCATATATCATGTTATTTTATATGGCTTAGTGGTAGAGGCAGTTCTTTTCTCTTGTACATGTCCTGGGATCAAACCTGCACCTAAAGGGTGGAGGGTACACACCTAACCACTTTGCCGTAGTGTTTAATCTGTTACGTTTCTGCATCATTTAAATACATAGTATTATAAACTAAAGATAATTTAACCACACATAACTACGTACATTGTCTGGATCCGCCCTGAGGTGAAGTATTCAAGAATCTATTGTTTTCCTTTTCCCATCGAGGTGAGAAAGAAGCAAGCACCTACAGGAGTAACTTTGAGCTTTACCACTTTAGCTCCGATGTGATAATTAACCAGAAGTTGTTTTACTATCACTTTAAATAGATAACTGCTTTAATTTCCTACAATGGTACTGAATCAGATACTATACAGAAACTAAAGTGTCAAAGTGCAATCCGCACATTTCTTTTTGGCCTAATAAGCAACACACTTACTTTCTTTAATTGTCTTTCTCCTCTCAATTTTACTCTAAACTCTCTTATTTACTTAGTATTTACTTTGTATATACATGTAAAATATTTTTACGGATGCATTCGATTAAATCATGTCACATAGATATTTGTGGAGATATATATTTTAAAAATTATCTTAAGAAAATCGAACTACAATGCAATTTGATTGAATATATGTATAAAAAAGTTTTACACCGTACGTATACACACTAATCTCATATTACTACACATGAATTAAGAAGAAAATAACAATAATAAATTTATTATGATTTTAAATCTAATATTTTTACGGATAATTTTAAATGTAATGATTTTAGAGTGATGAACATAGTATTATTAATGAAATTATTAGCTAGATGATATATAATTAATAAATACCTTCAAAAAATAAAGGTCACTTATTTTAAGTTATATTTCTTTGAAAGACAATTATTTTAAGAAGCAAGAGTGATTCTAACTAACAATATCTAACATTCAATCACCATATGCAAATGCTAAACACGAATAACACGATTTACCTACCTGATAGCTTGCCAACACCACATGTCATCCCTTTATAAAAAAAATTCGACATTTACAAAATTCCTTTCTTGTTAACAGAGCCATGCACTGATTGCTTTTCAAGAAAATCATACTAACATTAATCCTTATATCACAAGTATATACATCACTTTACAAACACTGAAACACACACACTACTAACCAATTGGATATTGGCTATTGCTAGTTCCCTTATATAAATAGTAAGTGGCATTTGCATAGTTGCACACTCACTCAAATCTACATGCAAGAAACTCAAATAGTTACTAAAGCAAATTAAGAAAAAAATGTGTGGTGCTAGAGCAGTTTTGACAATTTCATTACTAGTATTAGTTACCTTAGAAGCTCTTATTGTTTTACCCGTTGATTCATGCCCTACTTCTGAATGGGCATCACTAATGTCTTTCAAAGCAGCTCTCAACGAACCTAACTTTGGAATCTTTCATTCATGGAGAGGTACCAACTGTTGCTACGGTTGGTACGGAGTCAGCTGCGACCCTACCACACATCGCGTCGCAGAAATCACACTCCGCGGCCTCACTGTTGGTGACAACCATCGCCGCTACAAACTTACCAAAACCACGAAAAATGGATACATGACCGGACACATCTCCCAATCAATTTGCAACCTAACACAACTATCTAGCATTACCGTCTCCGACTGGAAGGGCATTTCGGGAAATATCCCTGGATGCATCACAACCCTCGATTTTCTCCAAATAATAGATCTCTCCGGAAATGTTATTTCCGGAAAGATTCCATATGATATAGGGCGTCTTACTCAGCTTACGGTGCTCAACCTTGCAGACAATCATATCTCAGGAAGGATTCCAACAACGCTTGTAAACCTCTTCAACTTAATGCAACTTGATCTCCGCAACAATGCCATTGGAGGCCCTATTCCTGGGAACATTGGCGGACTCAAAAAGCTGAACCGGGCGTTACTAAGTCACAACCGGATTAACGGTCGAATTCCACGGTCCATTTCAAATATTTATGGGCTAGCAGACTTGGACTTGTCCTTGAACCGATTATCCGGTCCAATTCCTTTTTCGCTAGGACAAATGTCGGTCTTGGACTCGTTGAACCTGAAGTATAACAAATTGACAGGGAGGATCCCAAGGACTTTGTTGGCTTCTAGAATGAGTCATTTGGATTTAAGTAGAAACGCTTTAAGGGGACCTATACCGGATGTGTTTAGCGAAACTTCATATTTCATTAACCTTGATTTGTCGTGGAACAATTTGAACGGTTTAATTCCTAAGTCTATGGCATTAGCTTTGTACATTGGCCATGTGGACTTTAGCCACAACAATCTCTTTGGGAAAATTCCGGTTGCTTCTTCCTTAAGCCATCTTCCGCCGGCATCGTTTGCATACAATCAACACCTTTGCGGCAAGCCACTTCAGCCCTGCACTCATGGTCACATACACAAACATGAATAAAAATAGGTTGTGTTTGGTTTGGACATACGCAAATATATAAATATAAAAATACTATTATACTTAATTTGTGCGCTTCTTACCCCTCTACACTTAAAAAGTATCATGTTTTCTAAAGTGTGTTACTGAACTACACAAAAATATTAGGAAAAAAATATCTGAGATATATAAAATTTGGTAATTTATCTAGATGTATTCTTGGGAACTTTTCTTTGGGGAGGGAGGTATAGCCTTTGTATTTTATTTTGTGTTTTAAGAGAAATTGTTCCGGTTTCGTCTTTCAGCTTCCTCCTTATATTTGCTAGTATCTTTGAAGTTTGAGCATGCAATATACATTGTTTTGGATGAAACTAATTTATCCTCATCTCTCCTTTTTTGTCTCTTTTATTTAAGGTATTTTTAAGTAACCTTTGAAGAATTGTGTGTAATTTACTCAACAAACAACAAAAATTAGCCACATTGATAAATTTACAAGTAAGAATTAGTTTGTGGATATACCACTTGAAAATGTACTCATGTGACTAATTAGTTTGTGAATAAATTACTCACAATTCTTGAAAGACAACCTAGTCTCAACTATGTTTAAACATATAACGCCTTTGTCCTTTTTATAACCACAATTTTGTACTCATAAAAGGAGTGCGTAAAAAAATTGTGAGTATAATTAAGAGAAATGTTTTATAGACCCCCAAACCTCACTTTGACACCTTGATAGAGAAAGAAATAGAGAGAATAGTGTGATAGATTGATGATGTAATATAAAGAGAGATAGGGAGAAAGTGGGGTGTTGAGATTTAGTAACACTACAACATATTTAAGGGTTAGTAACATTTTTCAAATGTTACTAAAACCATGTTACTAAAAGGATTTAGAGACATTGTTACTATTTTTAACGTTTAACAATTGTTATCTGTTATGTAGCAAACTAATTTCAAACAAACTAATTTCAAGCAAACTAATTTAGCTGAAAATTAACTGTGAAATAGCAACAAAATTTGTCATATTACATATTGAGAGGACAATTTTTAGTTAATTTTAAAGGTAGGAAAATGTTTTACTACCAAAAATGTTACTATATCCTTTTACATTATCACCGGGTAGTACTTTAATAAATGTTACGGATAAAAGGAGTACTAGTTGCTCTTACCAAAAGATTTGGATTAGTGAAAGATTAACTATCGACCTTATAACCATCTCACTAGTGCCCTTCTAGTTTAATTTTATTCTTGGATCAGTTCAGTGGCAACACTTGGTAAACAAGTGACATATAATAAGAACAAGTCATAAAATGGTTTCTAAATCAATGCAAACAATTTGATTTGCATTGCTAATATTTTGTAAGGGAGTTTCTTCTTCCTAGTGTCAAGAACAAGCTACCCCACGGTGCTATGATTTGCATTTGCAAATTACACACTATCACAAACCGGAAAGGATACAAATTACACACTATCACAAACCGGAAAGGAGACAAAAAATGAAGCAATATAGCATTTTTTTTGACTCAAGCTGTATAGCATTTCAAAGATAGGGAGAAATCAAGTTACAGCGACTCATTAAATAATGCTACATAATTTTGTTTTTTTATTAGAAGAAAGCTAGATCTTTTTTATAGAAAGACCAATGACAATTAAATTTCTGGTGGCAAATAAAAGGATTGGTTAAATTATAATTTAAGTTATAATAGACAGATGCACTACTAGAAACTCTCGATTTTCCTACGGAA
The DNA here is from genome assembly GCA_018208015.1 of Medicago ruthenica. Classification (NCBI taxonomy): domain Eukaryota; kingdom Viridiplantae; phylum Streptophyta; class Magnoliopsida; order Fabales; family Fabaceae; genus Medicago; species Medicago ruthenica. The sequence continues at coordinate 46,779,528 of CM031374.1, forward strand.
TTACTTGCGGATTTGGGGTAATACCTTTGTGGGTAATTGTTTCCTGAGGATTTTAGAAACCGTAGGAAATTTCCTATGGAAATTTCCGCAGGAAAAGTGTAAATTATCCGCAGGAAACCTTTGGTCAGAGTTGGAGAAGTTTCCCTGCCCGTGATTGTTTCCTTCGAACATACGACAGGTAATTCCGCAGGCAATACCGCATCAAAACTATTTTCGTAGGTAAATCCTCAGGAAACTAAAGCTATCTGCAGGAAAATCAGCAGGAAATTTACTGTTTTAATGACGAAATTTTATATTATTTTCTTTAATTGTATGCCAAAAGGCATATTAATAGTCATTTTTAATTATTTGTTTGATCAAGAAGTTTATTAGAATCTATCTTGAGTCAAATTTGGGAGATAGCATTAGCTTTTTTTTTTTAATAAAAAACATATCAGTGAGTAAAAGATTCAAAAATAACATACATTAAAAAAAAACAATGGCAATAAAAACTTGTTCTTTCTAACAAAAACATTAATCACATGAAGTCTCAATCAATATCAAGCTGCAAAATATGTATAACAATCATTTCAACAAACACTAAAATATGACAATACATTCCAGTTCTAGTAGGGAACATGATTCATGTTATGGAAGAAACTAAAACGTAATTTTGCGAGGGAAGAGTAAATAAAGAAAAAGCAATTCAAATGTTCATCCACAATTTTTTGTTTCATCAGCGCCTTTCCATCGGTTGCATGTTACACTTGTTTCATTGAGTTGAATAGTTTCTTGTAATGCTACGTTACACTCAGCACCATTTGACTCGTTTATCTGCATATAGAAAAAACTCATTACTCAAATTGTAAAAAAACTCAACCTTACTTCTATTGATTCCTGTTAAAATAAAGTCCTGAAGAGCATTTTCATGTTCATTTGGAATTTCTTCAGGTTTCTTATGAACCACATCCCTGAGTTCTCTAACTTCTTCATCAATCTCATTGAATTGATTCTGAAGTTTGAGATTCTCCTCAGTCAGCAAGTTATATTTCTTTTTCAAAGATTTTAGTTCACCTAACTTGCTTTTGAGATGGTTCATAAGATCTTTAACAGTTTTAATCAGTCCATATCTTGTAAGTTCAGAGTATACCTCATCTTCTTCATCAGAGTCTGAACATGATTCAGCATCAGAGAAAGTTGTTGCCATTAAAGCCAGATTTGCTTCTTCTTCATCATCAGACTCAGAATCATTGTCAAGGTCATCCCATGTTGCCATAAGACTCTTCTTGAGTTTGTTTCTGAAGTTGCTTTTAGATCTGGTCTTCTTTGACTTGTCCTTCTGAAGTTCAGGACATTCAGCAATGAAGTGACCAGGCTTCTTGCAATTGTAGCAGTCCTTCTGATTTTCCCTCTTTGAACCAGATCCTTTAAAGTTGCTGCTTCTGTTAGAGAATTTCTTCTTTCTATTCATTAAGTACTGAATTCTTTTGGAAAGCATTGCAAGCTCTTCAGCATCTGAATCTTCTTCAGAATTTCCCTCAGGAAATTCTTCTTCAGATTCAATAGCTTTTAGAGCTTTAACAGACTTTCTTTTGGATTTCAGTGCTATTGATTTAGACTCTCTAACAGAATCATCTTCATTAAGTCCCAGTTCATGCACTTTGAGGGAGCTTATAAGATCTTCAATACTTAGAGTATTTAGATCCTTAGCTTCCTCAATAGCAGTTACTTTGGGTCTCCATTTAGATGGCAGACTTCTTAGAATTTTATTCACATGATCAGCAGTGGTATAACTCTTCTTCAGAATCTGAAGTCCAGAAACCAGAGTCTGAAATTTTGAGAACATAGTCTCAATATTTTCATCCTCTTTCATTCTGAACAGTTCATATTGCTGAACAAGAATATTAGCATTTGCTTCTCTAACTTTTTTGTTACCTTCATAGTTAGAGCAGAGGGATTTGAAGATGGCTTTGGCTGTTGATTTATCACTCAGCTTTTGATACTCAGTATGAGGTAGAGAATCCACAATGATTCCTCTCACATTATGATGCTTTATGTATATCTTCCTTTCAACGTCACTCAGCCATCTTCTGTTGACAGCTACACCTTCTTCATCAACTGAAATAGTGATTCCATCTTCTATTATATCCCATAATGAATCATCAATACCAATGATGTGGCTGTACATCTTACTCTTCCACCATGAGAACTTCTCTGGATCACCAGTAAACATTGGGGGTTTATTGTGTGATCTAGATTTTCTTTCTGCTGTACCAAAGTCATAAGATGTAGAAGTACCAATACCTCTTTGTGGTCTAGGAGAGGGTGGAGGGGAACTGCTTGATGACATGTTTTTCTCAGGATCTTACTGACTCACTGTTAAGTGATTGAATATCAGAACCGGAGCTCTGATACCAACTGAAGGTGAGAAAAACACACAAGAAGGGGGGGTTGAATTATGTGTGGGCAGTTTTTCCTTTCTCAAAACTAAGTTAAGTTCAGAATCAGGTTCTGAACCTTTTTCAGAGTGTTTATGCAGCGGATTCAAAAGTAAAGAGAGAGGGACAGAAGGAGACACAATGTTTTTATACTAGTTCCTTCCACAAGTTGGAAGTAGTCTAGTCCCCCTGTCACTTACAGGAGATTTAACTATAATCAAACGGATTACAATTGCTTAAAACACAAAGTTAAGAGACTTCAATGCTCAAACACCTAGTAAGAAACTTCTAATGCTCAAGACACTAAGTCAAGAGACTTCCAATGCTCAATACACAAAGTAAAGAGACTTCTCTGCTCAAAGCACAAAGCTAAGAGACTTCTAATTGCTCAGAACACAAAGTAATGAGACTTCAGGATGCTCAGCACGCAGACTGAGACTTTGGTTCAAACTGATTTACAAAGAAAGAAGTTTGAGTTGAACACTTGATCAAATATCAGAGATGTTCACTTAATACAACACAGGAATAAGACTCTAACCTTAAGAAATTCTAAGATGTAAACTTTGTAAGAATTTCTAAGAGATTTGAACATACACGTATTTTTACAGCAACACAGAACACAGTTCAGTCAGTTTTGTTTCAAGAGTCTTAGCTATTTTCTTCTTCAAATCTTCACCCTTTTATAGAGGAAAAGATAGCTGTTGAGAATTGCCAGAAAATCCAGCAAAGAGCCGTTGCAATTGGAAGCTAGGATAGCTGAAAATGTGTGCTGAAACTGAGCAGAAACAGAGCACGCATTTTTGAATTCTTTCCTTAAAAACTGGGGAATGTTTTGGCCAAGGAGACAACTGTTCCATTGGAGTTGTTCTGACAGTGCAGGCATTAAATGCAGACAGTGACAATTGCTTTTCCTTCCACGTCAGACTTCAGAAGCTTCTCAGGCACTGTTCATCAGAAGCAGGTCTTCAGACTCAGGTCTTCAGACGCACCCTTCAGAAGCATTGTTCATCAGACGCTCCCTTCAGACGTTGACTTTTGTTGACCTTCAGACTCAGCCTTCAGACGTTGACCAACGTTGACCTTCAGACTCAGCCTTCAGAAGCACCCTTCAGACGCAGTCTTCAGACTCTGCCTTCAGAAGCACCCTTCAGACGCAGTCTTCAGACTCTGCCTTCATAAGCACCCTTTAGACGCAGTCTTCAGACTCTGCCTTCAGACCCAGTTTTGCTTCAGACTTGCAATATAGGCTTCTATGCTTTCCTTCTTGCTTTTAGCTTGTTCTTCCATAACCAGTATCAAATACCAAACATTAAGGACATGGTTCTGCATACTTAGAACAAAGCATTAGCAATACCAATTTTCTTTTTAACACTTTGTTATCATCAAAACTCAAAAGAGAGTTGTTCATACACATTTTGTTCCAACAAGTTGAGCGGCCACCAAAAGACAAATGACGACTTTTCCAATCAGACAATCTAGTTTTAATTCGAGTCACAACAGGATCCCAAAAAATTAAGCGTTTAGCATCACCACCAATAGGAAGTCCTAGGTATAGAAAAGGAACCCTCCCAATTTTACAAGACAGAACTGACGCAACCTCATGCAACCACGAATCGTCAACATTAATACCAACCAACATGCTCTTGTGGAAATTAACCTTCAAACCAGACATAGCTTCAAACAAAACCAAAACAGCCCGCAAAGCACGGACATTCGCCCAACTCTTAACCCCCAACAACAAAGTATCATCCGCAAATTGAAAATGAGATATTACAACTGGATTTTGAGAACCGACAGAATAACTTGAATAGATTGGATTCCACCACAACTGACATCAACACATGCAAACCTTCTGCTGCAAGAAGAAAAAGAAAAGGGGATAGAGGATCACCTTGTCTCAGACCCCTCTTCATCTGAAATTCGTCTGTCGGACTCCCATTAACCATGGTTGTTGCCGTACTTATACATTCCTTCTTCCACTTCCTCCACAAGGTTGGGAAAGACATCCTACCCATAATAGCCTCCAAATAATTCCAATCAACAGAGTCGTAGGTTTTCTCAAAATCAACCTTGAACAACATTAAATCTTTTATGGATATGTTAGTCCATAATATACTTTTTTTAACTAACATTTTTTGGGTGTAAATCAGGTATCCTCCGTGCGCGCAATTGCATAGACTAATCTCTTGAGTCTTGTGGGACCCAAAAGGGCGACAAACTCTCCCTAAAAGATTTAACGATGCTGCATGCTCAATGCTGGATTCGAGTCCAAAACCTTGGTTAAAAAAAAATTGAAGGTCTTAGCTTATATATTGAATATTCACAAAAAAAAAAAAACTTATATATTCTTGCTTCAAGTTACATTTTTTTTTAAGGAACTTCAAGTTACATCCATTTTTTCTATAAAAAAATTACATCTATTATTTTTTGTAAAAAAAAAAGTTACCTATTATTAGTTTGCATCAATAATTTCCTTTTTTTATTAACGGGTATCAATAATTTCCTATCAAGTTAATAGCAACAAATTTGATTTTTTTTTTTAAACCAGGAGAGTAGCAAGATGCCACACCCCTAAAATATATTAGCCAAAAAAGATTGTTACAAAAAGAGAAGGGGGACTATACCAAAACCTTCTCAAGAGTGATTAAACCTAAAATTAGGCCACCCAAGCCTATTTTTAACATAATCACTCCTTACTTGTAAAAGCAAAGAGTAATAATATACAAAAGTATTAAGAGTTAAACCAATATTGGCAAGTGCATTTGCACAAGCATTGCCTTCCCTAAAGATGTGAGAAATAAGAAAGTTCATGTTGGAAGTTATCCTAAGACAATTGTTCCATCTATTCCTTAATTGCCAAGGAACAATGTCTTGATTTTTGAAAGCTTGAACCACTAACATGGAATCAGTTTCTAACCAGAAGTTGCTCCAATTCTTTGACTTAGCAAACTCAATTGATCTCATAGCACCACTGAGCTCAGCAAAGAGAGAGTTTCCAAAGTCCAAACTTTCAGCAAAACATCCAAGAATTGGCCATGTCTGTTTCTAAAAATGGCACCACAGGCAGCCTTACCAAAAGCAAAGGCTCCATCACAGTTACCTTTTATCCAGCCACCAACTGGAGACACCAAATAACTTCTTTCGCCAAAAGCATCTTTGGGTGGTGAATTGAAACATTGAGAGCTTTTAAGATGGTGAATTCTCTAATATCAGAACTTGCTGGCAATTTAGAGTTGCATGCAGACAAAGAAACATTAGCAATAATTTGTGATATAGCACTTCTCCGGTGAATCTTTTTATCTTGGAACCTATATTGATTTCTTGCATTCCAAATAGAAGAAAAGATGTTGATAATTGTAGATATGATGGATAACCTGCATTGAGGTGACCAACCTCTCTCACTTAGGCTTCAAATACCCTCCAAAGCTGGAAAGTGGAAGGGGTTGATTGAAAACATAAGCAAGCCAGCACCAAAGATGGATTGCATAGGAGCATTCAAAGAACAGATGAAAGGATGATTCTTCAGTTAGCATGCAAAGGCTGCAGGCAGATGGCAAGACACAACCTCTTTCTTTCAATTTTTCATCTACATGGATCTTATCATTCATTAGCCTCCATGCTAGCAGAGATTTTGAAGGAGGGATGTTGGGGGACCAAATACATTTGGCCCGCTGAAAAGACTGAGAAGGAGTGTCTTTGAAGTCATAAGCATCCTTGAAAGATAACCTGCCATTTGTTGTAGCTATCCAAACAAGCTCATCTTCCTTTTCTTGCAATGGAATAGTAACTTGATGGACAAGATTCCAAATATTAGAAAAGGCTAAAGAGAACTCTGAAGGTAAATTCCAGCAACTGTCTTGAATATAATCACTAACCAAAATGCTATCATCAACAATCTCGTCATCAGTCAGAGACATACCAAAAGGGCTCCACACCAGCTATCAGACCAAAAGTAGATTTTGCTACCATCCCCTAATAGCAACAAATTTGATTAGTACATCTCTTTTCTAAAAATAAAATATTATTTTATTATTAAGGTATAATTATATTTAATTTTGAATTCATTTTGTTCAAAAAAATTTGAATTCACTAAAAATAAACTATATTCATTCATTCAAATTGATAGTGTACATCAATACAATACAAATTCGTTAAAAACAAAAAGGATGAACATGCGAACAAACTCACATCATCCATGTTAATAGCATAAAACGACAAAGTACATAAGCCTACAAATATGACTATATTTAAGTCTCTGAAATAGTTATGTTTCTGAATCTCCAACGTTGACGACGACAAAATCGTTGATTGGATCTGTACCCGATTGAAGTTGATATGACAATCTAAATGGAACAAACACCTGAACAAGACGGAAAGACAAAACACAAAGACGACGAACAAAACAACGTCACAATAAGACGATGAAATCACGAAAAAAAACTAACTAGATATGAAAATTACTTATTTAAATAAAAAGGAAAGAGAGAAATGATTTAGTAGGGTGATATGGGGTCAAATATCTACCATAAACCACCCCTCTTTTGGTGGAATTCAATTGTATATATTATTTTATTATTTTATTATTAAGGTATAACACTGAACCATGGCTATTCTTGTTCATAAAACCAAACAACATTATTTTTTTTTGAGAGGATGTTTATTTTTTCTTATAATCAATTGAATTTTTTTGTTATTAATGTCAAATTGAATTTAGATTCAAATTACTACAAAAAATTCCAATTTTCGGCTGCATAGTTATTTGGCCAACTAAAATTATTTTCAATGACAAATTCTTGGGTGGACCAATTTTTGGTCAGGTTATCCTTATGTCACAGCCGAACTTCGAATTACTAGAGCCCTTTTTCTCTAGTTCTCAGAGGGTTAACACCACAAAAAATTGTTTTCAATGACAAAAATGACCTTCCTTATTTCAAGTTTCATTAAATCTCGCTCTAATTAATTATTTTTAATAACAATAATAACCTTCCTTATTATCAGTAGTCATCAATTGCAAATAATGTCAATTTGAATTTGTTTTATTTTCATTTAAAAAAAAAAAAATCTTGGGTTTGGGCCAGCGTAAATCGCTCTCGTATATGTAGATCTGGATCTGGAACGACATTTAACTACTGTAGACCATTGAACGATAGTCAACTGCCGTTGGAGGTAAAAACATCATTTTGGGGTGCATGAGAGCAAGTATGACATATGTTGTGTAGGAAGTGAGTTACAAGTGTCACATTGATTAAAAAAGTGGAGATTGAACATTTTATAGGTGAGAGGACCCATATAAAACCATTGCTTTAAGGTTTTTGGTTAAAGTGTGGTGTGTAACTTACATGTGTGATTGCTCTGATCCCAATGTGGATTGTCACCCAACAATGGTATCAGAGTCGAGGCTCAACAAAGGGCTCGATCGACTCATTTTGTCGAAAGTCTTCCTAACCAAGGATGTTCAAGCAGTGGGTTCCGTTGAGTGCGGCAATGGAAGTACAAGTGCAAGTGTATATAGATGAAAGAGCTTTCGTTTGAGGGGTGAACATGAATTGATGGACCACACTTGAGGGAGAGATTATTGGGTAGCAAGTGTGAGTAAAGCCGACATCACCTTTGCGGCAAGCCACTTCAACCCTGCACTCATGGTCGCATACACAAACATAAACAAATAGATTGGGCTGGGTTTGGACAAACCCAAATATAAATAAAAAAATATCATGTTTCTAAAGTGTTGCTGAAGGACACATAATATTAGGAAGAACATGTCTGAGATATATAAAATTTGGTCATTACTCTAGATGTATACTTGGGAACTTATCTTTGGAGGTATAGCCTTTGTATTTTATTGTGTTTTAAGAAACCATAATTGTTCGGGTTTCGTCTTTCAGCTTCCTCCATAACTTGCTAGTGTCTTTGAAGTTTCAGCATGGAATATACATTGTTTGGATGAAACTAATATATTCTCATATCTCCTTTTTTTGTCTCTTTCATTTATGGTTTTTTTAGGTTACCTTTGAACAATTGTGGGTAATTTACTCATCAAAACAATGAAAATTAGCCACATCAATAAAATTACAAGTAGAGTAAAAATTAGTTTGTAGGTACCAATTACAAATGTACTCATGCGACTAATTAGTTTGTGGTCTGTGGATAAATTATTTACAAATCTTGAAAGACAACCAAGTATCACCTTTGTTTTGAAGTTTCTTTGTACTTTTTATAAGCACGATTTTGTACTCATAAAAAAAAGTGCTTATAAAAAGTGAGTATAATTAAAAGAGAAAAGTCATATTTTTTTATTTTGCATTAGAATTAGAGAAATATTTTGAAACACAATGAGAGAGAAAGTGTTGAGAAATGACTCAAAATTAGTGTGTGCTGGAAGTCTGAAATCTTGTCACGATTTTGGCACCGTGTCACAATTTTGTCACTGTGACATGATTTTGTCATGAATTTGAGGCAGTGTGTGGGTGTGTTTCTGGAAGCTAAATTGTGACACGATTTGGGAAATCGTGACACGATTTTGCCTGGATCTGAGTAAGCTTGGTGAAGGCTATAAGTATCCTTTGGCTCAGTTGATAAGCTTGGTGAATCTCATGGAAACCAAAGGAGGAAACATTTAGGATATTTAGATACTAAAGGTTGAGGGCGGGTGAGGTTCAAAGCTTCAAGATGTGAATCTTGGAGAACCAAAAGAGGGAGCTCTTGGGAGAAGGTTAGTGCCTTTTGGGGAGAGATTCATGGGGTTGGGAAACACATTAAAGGAGAGTCTTTGTGAGCAACTTGGGTGAGTCTTGGGAAACCAAAAGAGAATATCCTTAGGAAATCAAAGACTAAGAGTTGGTTCTCTTTTGGGGTTAGATTCTAGAGTTGGGAAACACCCTGGAAGAGTGAAAATCATTAAGTGTCTTGTTCATGAGTAGAGATTGGAAAAAAGGTAGAAATTAAGTTTGTTATTGGAGAGCTTGTTGAAGCTAACTTCTTGTAACCCTTTTGTATCTCCTTGTAAAGAACTCATTGATAGTGGATTGGAGAGATCAATCTCTCCTCCAGAGTAGGTAATTGTTGGACCGAACTGGGTAAACATTTCTTGGTGTTTGTTCTGTGTTCTCTACTCTCTTTATCTTGTTTATTCTTTGGTTTTGATAGTGGTTTTGCTTTACACTTGGTTTTCTAGATTAGATCTAGATTGTTGTTGTTACTTTTGGTTATTGGTTGCTATTGATATTTGCTCCACGAATCTAAATTTCATTGATGTGGGGTTTGGAGTATCCGAATTCACAATAGAATGAAATAGATAAAATAATATGATAGATGTAATAGATGATGATGTAATAAAAGAGAGATATGGAGAAAGTAAGTTGTTGAGATTAGTAAAATGTTACTAAATTATAAGTTTAGAGGACACTTTTTAGTTAATTTTATGGTAAGATTTTTTTTTTTTAAAACTCGGTAGCACTTTACACCGTGTAGCACTTTAACAAATGTTCCAGAAAAACTGAGTACTAGTTTTTCTTATCAAAAGATTTGGATTACTCAAAGATTAACAAACTATCGACCTTACTATCTCACTAACACCCTATAATTTGCTTCTATTCTTGGATCAGTTAAATTGGTGGTAACACTTGGTAAAAACAACTGACATAAAAGGATTGGATAAATTTCTAGTGTCAAAGAATAAGCGACCCCAAGACATGATGTACTCCAAAAATCATTGTGCTATGTATCTTTTTTTTTTTTTTACTCAAGCTGTATAGCATTTCAAAGATAGGCAAATAAAAGGATTGGATAAATTTTATTTCAAATTACAATAGATAGATGGGTTAATTAAAACAATTCAATAATCCATTTACATTCCACTGAAAATTCAGTAAAAAAACTTCAATCTATCCGCCATCCATTTAGAGCAGCAAGCACAAGAAATCCATCGAAAGTTTAGGCGAAACTTACATATAAAAGTTTATTTATATGTAAACTTGTATTTTATTTGTATGTAAACTTGTATCAATCTTGAATATTGAAATAAACTGTATAGTTCTCATCCCTAAAGTTGAACAATGGCTCTAAAAGAAAATTCTGCTTTGCACCTTTAGCCACGAAGCTGATAGGATGGTATTGCCTTAATTCTTTCCCGGAAACGAAACTTGTTGCTTGGTTAAAACCAGCTTCAGAAGCAGACTTGCACCTGAGTTTAACTCCTGAACCAGCGCTCATATCGCTATGCACGTAACAATCTTTATTGCTTTGTGATTCTAAAGATACGGTTTGATTTCCTCCGTCCAATCCAGGTACCAGTAGAAAAACCGAAGAAGGCCCGCCTTGGGAAGAATCTACAATGATAAGAGGTTGGTCTGGTTCTTGGTGACTTACAATCATTCCAGGAAGGTCAAATGGTTCTAACATCACAGTTTTATTATCAGCATCTTTTGGGATAAGTCTAAAGGTAGCATGAAGAGCGATATCAGTGCCAGGTTCAGGTAATTTTTGCATCGTAAGTGATTGGTTTGAGTTTGTTATAACGAAAGTTGAATTTTCAAAGTCTTGTGAAAGAGAAACTAGTTGATTATAGTAACCGGAAGGAATTGGAGTAATCCAGTCTGTAACAGTTGTGTTAACACCAGCTTTAATGTCCCAATTGCTGGTGGTGTGACCGGCGAGAAGATATGGCCCGTAAAGAATAGCTTGAACTGATGCATATTCAGGTCTGTCATCTGAATTATTTGAAAACACAATATCAGTAATATAAGCAAATGCTTTCATGAAAAAGATATATAGGCTTTGAAGGAAGGGTAATGATAATCAGCATATTCTTTCATTGATTATCATGTGATGCAAAAGCTACCTTTTATGGCTTCTGTTCTAATGGTAAGAGGCAACTGAAGGGTCAGATTGTCACTGGCATTCCACTGTCGTGTGATTGGCAAAAAATTCCCTAGAGGTTAAGACAGTAAAATATTACTTTCATGTTTCAAATGTTAATTTTTCCTGTTATCATAAAATACATAAATATGTATAAATTACTAGTGTGTACGACCGTGTGCGTCCTAACTTAATATGATTAAACATTCTAGCATCTATCCGCATGAGATAAGGGGAGTAAAAACAGATTCGGACCTGGAGCTGGCAGAGATAAAGTTTCAGAATTCAATATCGCCTTGGCACCATTGGTGAGAGTCCAAGATGGTATACGAAAGTTCAATGTAGAGGAATTCCCAGTTGTCTGCACATTTCAAGTTTTGAAATGATAAGTAGTAGAAGGAAAATATATGGGATTTTATACTACATGTTTTGTTTGGTTTATTAAATAAGGCATAAAAAATGGAATTGTAAATTATTAATCAAAAGTCCAATACCTATCTACCATACAAAGATATTGTAACTAAATTGACATAATCAAGTTTAGAAACCCAACTTTGGTGTCATATAGGTACCTAAGATTAATATGTAGATAAATGAGATGCCAAAAGAAAATGTAATAGGTACCTCATTAGGAGAGAAGGTAAATGTCACTCGTAGGTAAGGGTCCGATGAAGCAGCCGGAACGACTGTCTGAGTGAGCAAAAATTTCCCTGATGTCCAATTAAATGAACTTGATATGTACTGAATGATGTATAGACTAGGATTATTCCCTTCTTCTTCAAAATAGATAGAATCTCCCAGCTTTGAGAATGATTCAATTCCTAATAACAAAGGAAAAATAAATAAAGAGCATAAGACTGGTAAGAGTTTACAAAGAATATATTCCCTCTGTCTCATACTATTAGGTGTTATAGTTAGAATATTTGTTTATTTCATATTATTTATCATTTTAAAAGACCAACGAATCATTCATTACCTTAAGAGACACTTAATATGAGACGGAGGATATATGTCGTTTGATGTATACTAAAATGTAAGTAACCAAAAAAATTACCCACCTGTTCCGTAGCAGCACCAGAAAGTGTTAAATGGATTTCCCCAACCCTTTTCAGTTTTAGCTTTGGAAACACCAAGACCTAGAGGAAGCATATAAATCATCACTCCAGGATCTGTTCCTCTTTGAATACTGAGTACACCATTCGTTAAGGCACGTTCATAATAATCTGCGTATGACACTTCTTTTGTCCATCTAAACAGGTGTCGCGAAACCTGAAATCATTATCTTGCAACATAAATACTTCTACAGAAATAAACTAAGAATCATCACTGAATATCAAGTTGTAAATAAAAAACGTAACACACATTTTTAATTTCTTTAGCATTACATGATGAATTAAAAGAATGACGAGTGATTGATTGTACCTTCAACATATTGTAAGTTGTGCAAGATTCTTCATTCTCTGTTGATTTTAAGTTGTCAGCTATTCTCTTTGGATCCTTCCTACAGAAAAATTAAAGTAAAGGACTGTTTCAGAAAGAAGTTTGGAACAAAAACTTTCTACTTAAAACTTCATTCTCTGTTGATTTTAAGTTGTCAGCTATTCCATGGATAACTTAGTTTGTTTCACATTTCGAAGAAGTTTATAATATTCCATGGATAATTTTCAATGCATATGAAAAAGAAAAAAAAAACTTAAAATGCTGAAATCTTAGTACCAGAACTCGCCGACTGATGTCCCTCCTGTTGCATAGGTGTGAGAAGAATTTACAATGTCCATAAAGAACGCCCCAATATCCTAACACAATAACATAATAAATGATATTACATCAATAAATAGAAAAGAAAAAAAAGAACATGTTTTCTTTGAAACTTAGTGAAATATAATGTACAATGTGCATAAATAACTCACCTTATAAAGTGGATCACCCGTGACTTCATACCGCATTTGAGATCCAACAACAATTGGGATATGTGTATTAGCATGAAAATCAGCTATGTCATTAGCCTACATGAAAAAAGAGAATTTTATAATACAAATTTTGCAACCTGTCATAAAATTAAATACAATTTCCGAACTAGAATAAAAATGTCTGAGTTCAACATCCAAATGTCTAATTGTTTCTTTTAGAGGGAGTACAATATTATAAATAAATATTCAAGTAGATGAAACATACTTTATATACAAAAGGAGGATACATTGATTGTCTTGATTACATAAATTATGTGATAACAAATATTGATATGAGTTACCTGTACTGCAAGCACCCCTAAAAAGCATGGCTTGTCAAAAAGGTGTGCCAATAATAAATGCTTTGAATTCCCCTGCATATAGCATAAAATGACAGATTTACATTAGAATTAAAGTTTTCAGCGATAACTGGGCGCCATAAAATGGTAGCTTTGACTGACATGCTTATAAAATCCATAAACTATGCATTGAAATCCATATCAGTTAATTTCTATACTGAAAAGCAACATAATCAACAAGTCAAAACATTATATAAACACATGAATCAACGATAGAGTTGAAGAAACTACATGAACTAGTTAACCTACCGTTAAGCTATATAATCTGTAAAGGACATCATTCATTCCTCCGGTTTCCTCATTCTGGGATTGATAGTGTCTATTTATAGTGTACTTTTGTATTACATTCATCACTCGGTTGTAAAAGTAATCGACCATCCATGTAACCATTTTTAGAGCTTGAGGGTTTCCAGCTATTGTATATTGATCCAACAGGCCAGCCAAGATCTGTCAAAGTCGAATAACTGAGATCCGACAATATTAAGGCCAAAAGCACTTGCATAATCAAAATCTAGTTTTTCTTATACCTTGTGAATGGTGTAATAAGGAGCCCATGCATATTGAAGTGCTTCAATTTGATCAAAAGACTCGGATGGGAATGCAGACAGATATCCTGTTCCAATTTTTTCCTGACAGGCGGACAAACCGGCAACAAGAGCCGACATTTTCTCGTTCAGGCTATCGTTCTTTGTGCTGGCCCACATTTGAGCTGATGCACTCAAGTAATGCCCTTCACATTGTCAAAAAATAAATATATAAATTAACCTTCCAAAATTGAATTGCAGAAGCTGAAAATTGCAGCCAAGAGTAGTGTCTGTCTACACTGCTACAAGTTCAATTTATTACAACAACTTATCAGACATGGATTACAGGAATTCTTCATAGTTACCCTTATACATGAAAAGTCTATAAAAGGCTAGCTTTCCAAAAGCTATAAAAGGTAACAAAACCTCAAAAATGGTATATTCTTATATATAGCTGCAATTATTATTCAAACCAACTTTTTAATCTTCTAAAAGATCTGACTAAAAATTACCACACAGAATAGTGGAAAACTTTACAGAAAAAATAGGCTTATGCTGCTATGCCGTTTTGAATCTTTTGAAAAAGTGAATTAATTACACAGTTGTTAATAGGGTTTAAATAAAGGTCTGCGATCACAATTTGGGCCTCCACATAACGGTTTTTGATATTTCAATAAACTGCAACACAACTGCGATTGAGGATAGTATTTGACTGCGATTATCCACAATATCAACGATTGCTACGTGGCCACAATTGACACCTTGACCACTATTTAAAGCCCTGGTTGTTGCGCTCGCATTGCATTTTAATACCTTTCTTCTTATTCCCTTGCAACCAAGAATTCATTAGGACAATTCCTAAAGACCATAATACAAATTAAGAACATAAAAAAGGTGATGAATGAAATAAACTAACCAACAAAATGGCCTCTGAGTTCAGTATTAGGTTCCTCCCATCCTCCATAAGGTGTACCAGGAGTCGGTAAACCAGCCGTCTTCCTGAAGTTCCAAATCAACCTATCAACATCTAGCATCAACAAATACTCCAAATTAGTCTGCTGTGCCACAGCATGAGTAGAACCTTCAAGCAACCTCACATCCCCAAGAGGAACTTCTTTCAGAAATCCTACAGGTGGCTTAAACACACCCAAATTCTTAATTTTCCTATACATTAAAGCCCAATCATGTTGGTGTTCTTTCGATAAGAGCTTCCTTGGAAGCAAATCTGCCCAAGCTGATTCATCAGTTGGTGTCAAATGATAGTGAGACATCACTTCTTTCTTCCATGTCTCATTTTTTGATGTTGACAGCTTGTGCCGAAACGTATGTGATTGAGTTGAAAGTTCGTTAATGCATTCTTTGCCAGCAACACAACCACACAGCATAATGGCCATAAACACATACACAAAAGTTTCCTCCATCATTCTGAAAATTTCAAAGTAAAAACATAAATATATTAAAAGAAAGAAAGAAACCTCAGCGCCTGATTGGAATGACTTATTTGAGTTTATAGCTTCTACGAATATAATATTACTTTTTTTACATTTTGTAATAAAAATATCTTATACTTACGTGTTTATACGATAAACTGCAAATTAAAATGTTTATCCAAACAGGGCCTCAATCTATAAGCAAAACTTGTACAGAAAGAAAAAAGCATACAACATTAGTACATCACTCACCAGAGAACCTAGCTGAATTAAAGATAAAATGAATGGAAACCAACCAAGAAATTTATAACTCAAATGACTTGAATATGAAGCAAAGAAACACAGAAATAATTAACAAAAAAGAAAATTAAAAATTAAGAGTTTGTTTTGGAGTTGTTAAATACTACTTAAAGGAAGTGAGAAAGACATGAACCAAAATTGATTAAAGTTAAGAGAGTAGGGAAATGAGGGTATAGTAGTTAAAATGAAAACAATATAGACATGTGAAGAAGAATATATGTATATATAAGAAGTAAAAAACAAAGCATGTTGGAATACAGTGAAGATGAAGCTAATAAAGCATCATCTCATGAAAGGAAAGAAAATAAAGATTATTGTGCAAGGGAAAGATAAGAAGATATAGACAATGACTCAGTGATGAACAATTTATAGAAAGATAGCACAGATTAATACAGGAAGATATTGAAAGGAATGGTTGTTTGTGAAATAAGGAAAAAAGAGTATGGTGGGAAAGATTCAAAATTTAACTACTTTTGAACTATTTTATGTTAGTATTCCTAATACTCCATCCTTCATTTAGTTCATAAATTTAATGGAAATAGTTAAGTTTTTTCATTAAATACCAACAAGGATTATTTAGTAAATTTAACTTGTGTTTTATATGAAATCTAGAAAATAGTTGTACTTAATTAACTTTCTGAATCATCATGAATTTTATTTATTTATTTTTTGGTTATAATAATGATCAAGGGAGTACTAGTATATAGTACTAATACTTCATTGGGTGCTAAATATAAAAGAATGTTAGCTCAATAAAAGATTTAGATTAAATACATCAATTTTCGTTTACTCAACTATCTGTTATGTTTAAGACGGGAGGGAGTAGCGACTAGTGAGAGTTTTCACATTAAACCACTATGATAAAAATAAAATAAAAATAGCTTTATAGAAGTATAAAGAAAAAAGGAATGTTTTGGTATGTTTTGCTGGATACTTAATTTGAAATTTAAATTTAATTAAAAATAGTTAGATATAGAAAAATATCATGATATTAAATGATTGAATGATAGATATATATCCAACAAAATTCTAAAGTGCGAGAGTGTTCACTAATAAAAAATATGATAGGTATTTGCAATCTTGTAAGTTGTAACTTTAATTGAAGAAATCCGTGATCGGAAATGGTATAGATATAGAATGTAAATATGAGAAGTGAGAATGAAGAGAGCAAAAATAGTAGTACCTCTTCTTCTGAAGATGAAATTTAAGCACTAGAATTAGAAGACGAATAGTTGATATGGATCAAATATCTCTAAAATTATATTAGCTATTTATCAATTTGGAGCCTTAATTGATTAGTGATCAAACTAATTATATTTCTATTAGATAATTAATTATTTAAATTAATTGATATGGACTCTATGAGTGGATGTCTGGATGACCCATTAACGGAATAATGGGAAGACTTATACTTTTCTCACCCAATGACATTCTCGCGCGCCTTTTTTTTTCCAAAATTACCCTTCATTCGTATTTTATAATCCGAACTCAGTTTGGATTATAAAATCCAAAAAGTGTAAAAAACTGAAGGCAACTGAAGGCCAACATGACTGACAGACATCCTTGACAAAAATAGCGTGAAAAAACCTTCGGATTATAGAATCCAAATATTATTTACACGTTTCAGGATATATAATCTGAAATATCCACTTTTAAAAAAGCGGGAAAAATATCAGAATGTTTCGGATTGTATAATCCGAAATGTGTGAATATATAAGGTTCACCCAGAACCTAGCAGAACTTCACCACCTTTATCACCAAACACTCCCTACACCTCCAAAAACACACCATTTTGGACGAAAACATGATTTGGAGTACGTAGCAATCTGGTCATCAAGGGGCGTTGCCAACATCATTTTCGTCTAAATGCAAAGGTAATGTTTATATAAAACCTCCCTCATTCGAATTATAGGCGCTTTCCTTTCGATCACGTCAATGAATCTGTATTAGCACATTTTGGAATATAAAACCTGAAACCCAACAATCTGCTTCGGGTTGTATAATTCGAACAACACCAGTACAAAAACTGCTTGCATTTTCTGACCATGCTTTCGCATTGTTTCAGTAATGGATGTTCCTGTTGATTCCTCCAATGAATTGCCACCTGAGATTGAACCACCTAATTTGTTGCCGGTTGTTGCACTTGAAGTTATAGATGATTCCTTAAATGCCAATCCCAAGGATCCTCCACCGAAACTTGACAATCCTTCCGGCGATGCGAAAGTAGAGGATGCTCCTCCGATTGTTGTACCTCAAGATGTTGTTGTTTCTATTGATCATCGAGAACATTTAACCACCAAACAAAAGTTTGCTACAAGGAACGATTTGTTGAGTGGGTTCGAGAGGAAGCAAGGAAGCTAGGATTTTCAACCATTATCGGTAAATCAGATAAAGGTGGCAATGGGAGAAATGCATTTGTTACTGTCATATGTGAAAGAGGAGGTTCATAAAACGAGTACAAGAAATTGACTAGGCGCAAAATATCTGGTTCGGTTAAATGTGAGTGTTCGTTTCAGCTGAGAGGTTATTTGTTGATTGTTGGTGATTGGAGCCTCAAAGTTGGTGACGGTAGTCACAACCATGAGATGACAAATGTGTTGAAGGGTCATAAAACCGTCGGACGTCTCAATCCAAATGAAAGCTTATACCTTTGTGAGTTGACAGACTTAAATGTTCCTCCGAGGAAAATTCTTACAAATTTAAGGAAGAGGAACAGTAGAACTTCAACTACTATCAAGCATATTTATAATGCTGGTCACATGTATAGGCAGTCCATTAGGGGTGCGAGAATAGATATGCAGCATCTCTTGAAATCATTGGTTTAGAATGAGTATGTGTATCATTGTAGGAAGTATCTTGTATCCGATGATGTTAGTGATATTTTCTAGGTGCAACCAAATGGTATCAAGTTGTCTAACATGTTCTCTATGGTGCTTGTGTTGGATTCCACTTATAAGACCAACAAATACCGTCTTCCGTTGCTTAAGTTTGTTGGTGTCACTTCTACCGAGTACATGTTCTCTATTGCATTTGCTTATATGATGTTTGAGAAGCAAGATAACGTTACTTGGGCTCTTGAGAAGTGTAACCACTACAAGAATATATGTGAATTCCGAGGCACAAAAATCCTAGGAAAACATCCAATTCTCCTCGAAATGTTACTTTTTTCCGAGGAAATAGTGTCCTCGGAAAATTGTTGGTTGCAAACCAGTTACCGAGGAAATTTCTGAGGAAATGACGTTTCCGAGGAACAAATGTCCTCGGAAAATTGATTTGACTGACACAAAAGTGACTAGCATTTCCAAGGAACCTTGTCCTTGGAATGTATGTTATTTAAAAAAATATTTAAATTGATAATGAAACGCCAATTTTTGAAGATCAAATTTTCAATTGGCCTTCCTAACTCACACGGCCAGCGCTTCAACGAAGTGCCTTCAACCTGAAAGTGAATCCAAGCATGCAGATGTTACAAGGCACCCTTCCAAATGTGAATCCAAGCATGCAGATGTTACAAGGCACCCTTCCAAATTTAACAGAGCAAGAGAAAAAGAAAACTATTGAACAACAAAACATGAAACCCCAAATAATTTTTGACCTAAAAAAGCAGAAATCAAAATCCCCCAGAATCGACAACTAATTTAATAAAAAATCATAAAAATCCACCAGAAATCGACAACTAAAAGCTGAAATGAAAATGAAATTTTGGGGAAAAAGGGTTTTGTGGGTTCAGCAAAAAATCAAAAACAAAAATGGAAGAATGTGAACTCACCTTGATTCTTTTTAGCTTCTATTAAAGGATTTGAGAAGAAAAGGATACATGCAAAGAAGGAGCAGTGCCACTGTTAAGAGAGAGCTATGGAAGATTGTGAGGTATGGGTGAGAGAGAGCAGCGCCAGAGAAAGAAGAAGCACACACGTTTTTTTATTTTCTTTTTCTTTCTAAAACAAGTCAGTATTGTATTATGTATGTAATGACTATTACATTAAAATGAGTTAAAAAAAATCTTCTTTATAACAAATTAATAAATTAGAATAAAGAGATTCACAGCTAGAGAAAGAAAGCAAAATATTAAAATATAATAACAACTACAACTTGTTTTCCGAGGAACTTATTCCTCGCTATTGAACATCAAAAAATGTGCCATGTTTTCCGAGGAACTTGTTCCTCGCTATTCAACATTAAAAAACGTGCCTTTCTATTTTACCAGGTCCGGTGGCAGGGATTTATGACTTGAGCGTACCGAGGAAATAGTTTCTCGAAAAAACCATTATTTAGTGAGAATACAATTGTCCTCGGAAATTTTTGGTCAGAATTCACATATATTCTTGTAGTGAACACCCACACTAAATTTATCTAGAACATTTAGCATGCGTATTAAACCTGATAGTGGATACATTAAATTTTTCAATATTAATAATACACAACTGAATGAATACAAGCTTGCTCGTTTATACAACTAATAAAATTCCACTAAAGTGTGCATTGATACAAATTCACAGATAACTGAAACTTCATCACGAGCAGCTACACTCCACTCAGCGTCTCCCAGATGAACTTCATCACGAAACTCTTGCTTACCTGAAACTGAATCAAAAGGATTGGAATGAGACATAATGTCTCAGTGAGCTCCATCAATCCTAGGCTGTGTGGCAACCTCGGGGAAACCTACGATTTCCACGTTCTAATCTCAACCCATTTCGGGTTTAAACGTGTCTGTGCCTGCTACATTATGTAGTCATAAAATCTAGACTACAATCTGCTAGCTTAGTGATCGAGGGGAATCTAGGATCACTATCTGATAACTGCTAATTGATCTGATCATATTAAAGTATTTTTTGATAATGTTAAGTTAGTATGTTAGTATGTAACAAACAATTATTATCTGAGTTGATTTTACGGAATGCATCCGAGTGGAGTAACCCTGGAGTACATTCCCTGCTGATAACCGGTGAAAATTCCTATCTGAGGCTAGTCACCGGACTCCCCTTGTTGTGTGTGTGGTTATCCTCACGGAACGTCCCTGCCCGTTCCAGCTGTATCCGGAACCCCCATTGCTCTAACTAGCGAGAACACAGAAGACACACTTAACTTTTAACTTTTTAATTAAATATGATTAATTATCTGAACTGCTACGTGTATCCTCAGTGTCACTCTGACGTGAACAACTGAGGCACGATCTGGTGTACATATAATCTTATCTTTATATATATGTATATATGTGAGTCGTCATGAAGGTTCCCTAGAGGGCTGAACTATCCAGAATAAATCTGAAGCGTGCCTGAGCCACGACTTGTCAAGATATATATATATATATATATATATATATATATATATATATATATATATATATAATTCTGGTAATAACTGATGCTAGTCTTGTATCACTATCTAGGTACAATCTATTTTGCCTGGTCAAGGGTATCCTGAATATCTAAACCCTTAGACTTATTTGAAGCTTTGAATTTTGAAACATTCCTTGTACTTTCGTACGCTAAATTGAATACATTTTAATCTTGTTAACCTATCATAGGTTCTAGACACATCGTTGTCATATGTCATACTTAAGGGGTTATTATCTCCTTGTAATAACTACCCGACTCTTCTAACTTTGCTCTCGCAATCCTCATGCATTGCCTAATCCTTGTTCCCTTATATTCATTCGTTGGTAGCCTTTCGGATATGTTAAAATAGTGTTCCTTGAGAAAAATAGGGTTTTTAGATGCTATAAATGGCCCTTGGATAGTTGGTAGATTTATAAAAGAATTAGGAAACAGAGTACTTCACTTAGCGAACTCCAAGCGAAGTGCTCTAGAAACAAAAGTTGTCAAGTTCGCTGAGCGAAGTCCAAGCGAAGTGGTTCAAAACCAAAATGCTGTCAAGTTCGCTGAGCGAAGTTGAACTTCACTGAGCGACCATGACAGGACAGAAAGTGTTCAAAACGTGATTTTTCCACCATTTTAACTTATCCAAGCTTACCCAAGCTTCCCAACAACATTAGGAATGATTTTAAACTACCAATTGAAAACTTAATTCATGGATTAACAAGGAATTAGCATGCATTAGGGATTAAGGCACAAAATGTATTTTCTCAAAGGATGGATTCACACCCAACTAACCCAAGGTGGGTTCTAAACTAAAGGAACTCACCTGAATCATTGATTTTGATCCTTGCCAAGATTTTTCCCTCAAACCCTAGCTTGATTCCTCTTCCTCCTATCTTGATTCCTTAAGTTTCTCTTGCTCCAAGTTTTTCCTAAAAGTGAGCATGCTTGCGATTCAATTGATTAATTATGGCATATTAAGGGTGAGGGCCGAAATTGTAGAGAGAGAGGGAGAGGGTTCTGAATTTTAGAGAGAAAGGGAAGGAAAAATGAAGAGGAAATGGGCTTTGGCCCTTTTTATAGGACCCTGGTGCGGAAATTACCAATTTTCCCTTCCTTAAAAAATATCTCTGATACATCGTCTCAGTACTTATACTTATTTAAGTCTTGAGCGGGATGTTACACTCTACCCCCTTAAAGAAATTTCATCCTCGAAATTTATAATTCACCTGAAATCTTGTACAAATAGATTCTTCATACCTCTGTCTTAGTTACTTCCGTTATTCTCTACTAGTCGATTCTTCCATTCAATCTGCTCATCGAAATTCCAAGGCTACTCTAGGGTCCGACATGTAGATTATTCATACTCCTCGATTAGAGCTAGCTGGTTAAAACTGGTTCATGGCCATGGTTTCCAATCCTATAAGTCGAAAATACTCGACAATCTGTTCCATCTTAAGGTTATTAAATATTGGATACTCTCATTGATTTTATGAGTTTCCCTCTTTGTCCGCCTAGTCTTACCTTGACGACTTCGGGTAAATCCCTTCTTCCTCAACTATTTCTACTTTTCGAGAGATCTATTGCACTACAACGAGTTCCGACGAATTCTTATCTTTGTCTTTCACCTCGTATGACGGAATCTTACATATATATTTTGAAATTTCTGGCAGGACCTGATTTTGAACCGTAAAACAGAGTAGAACAGAGTACAGAATTGCAGCGTAAAATAGTAGTTCAGAAGCAAGACAAAACATACAGAAAGTAAAAGTGCACATGATATTTGTTAACCCAGTTCGGTGACAACCACACCTACATCTGGAGGCTACCAAGCCAGGAAGGAAATCCACTATGATAGTATCAATTCGAAGTCCTATGTGAACAGCCCCTATTTCACAGCCTTCTCACTTAATCACTACCCGTATTGACTTCAACCTAGGAACTTCTAGACTTGAGATCCCATCTCACTTCCCTCAGTCAATCACTGCCCCAGTGATTATCAGACTCTAATAACAAACAACTAAGTAGGAGACACACTCCAAAGACACAAACAATCACTTTTGCTTAAAAGCTTCAAGTGATTACAACTCAATAAAACAAACCAACTCTAACAATTGAGTGGTGTACAGAAACAGAGCACACAGCTCACAGACTCAAAACCTAATAAAACTCTATCAATAATAGCTTTGGTTGAGTTGATTTTCTTCAAAGGTAGCGCCTTCTTTATATAGCCTTCAGCAGCAACATAAACTTGAACCAAATAATCTTCAAAGATATATTTCCAAAATTCTTTAGAAACATATAGAAGCAAATATTATTCAGAAATATATTTTCCAAAGATCTCTTTGAAAATATATTTACAATAAAAATGTCCAATCATCAGAATATATCTTACGAAAATATTCTTCCTTCTAGAAACACAGCTTGGAGAATTCTTCAATTAAATCTACAAAAGATCATGTGAGAAAATTAACAGCTCCAAGGCACAAAAATAGAACGCAGAAAACCAGCTTCTGAAAGGCACTTTTGAAGGTCTGCGTCTGAACATTTCAGCTTCTGAAGGTTGCTTCTGAAGGTCAGCATCTGAAGTACTGTTCAGCGTCTGAACATCAGCTTCTGAAGGTTCAGCGTCTGAAGTACTGTTCAGCGTCTGAACATCAGCTTCTGAAGGTTCAGCGTCTGAATTACTGTTCAGCTTCTGAAGACCCAGCTTCTGAAGTACTGTTCAGCTTCTGAAGACCCAGCTTCTGAGGTACTGTTCAGCTTCTGAGGATCAGCTTCTGAAGACGCACATCTTGCTTGTATATTTGATTTTAGCAATCATGAAGCCAACAACCAAATATCCAACAATCTCCCCCTTTGGCAAATTTTTGGCTAAAATCAAACTGAGATCAAAAGCAAGTTCTGAACACATCAAGAAGAACATAAACGTAGTAAAACAATAGCAACAGAGTCAGCAGCGGATAAAACACTACGTTTCACACATATACTCCCCCTGAACACATCAGCTTCTGACAAGAAACACATAAACTCCCCCTGAAACACACCGCTCCTGAAATAGATCAGCTTCCAATTCTGAACTTAATCAGGAAACACTTCCAGATTAGGAAACACGTATACTCCCCCTGAAACAGAGACTCCCTCTGAAACAGATCAGCAACAGCTTCAGCAGCAGCTTCTGACACATTATTTCTCCCCCTTTTTAGCCAAACAATTTTGACAAAAATAACCATGCAATCACCAGGAGTAGAAACGCAGAGAAACAACAGAGGTTACAAAGGGAACACACCCAGAAATCTAAACAGAGGATATAAACATCCATCACCTTTTAGTGCTTTCTTCTTTGGGACAGGGACCATCACCTTGCTCCAGACTTTAGATGGTCCAACTACAACACTCTTCTTAACAACAGGAGTAGGCCTGTTGTCAGCAGCAACAACCTTTCCTTTTCTATTTGTCAGCCTCTGGGCAACACTTTCACATTTTGGTCTCCACTCCTTTTTGACATTGATTACAACAGATTCAGATTTTCTTTGCTGAAGGTGCTTGGGGTATCCATGCAGCTTGAAACAGAAAGGCTTTATGTGCCCCTTTTTACCACAGTGATGACATATCCAAGGATGAGATGCCCTCTTGTTCTTAGATCCCTGAGGTTGGTTCTGGTGTTCCAACTTAGTTTTATTCATCATTGGATCACATGTTTTAACAGCTGCAATAAATTTTTTAGCTGGATTTTGCTGTTTGTTCAAGATCCTATCATCAAATCCTATACCATTTGGTTTCCCTTGGTTCTGACTCTCCAAAATCTTTTCAAGCATATCAGTACCAGTCTGATTTGCTTCTTCATGTGATCAAGTTGAGAGTTCAGCTGGGTTACCTCATCTTTGAGATCAGAAATTTGCTCTAAGTGTTCACTTCTTTCAGCAAGCAGTTGACTGATAGTCTTCTTCTGATTTTCTAATAACTTGCAAACTTCTTCATTTTTGAGGTATATTTCTTCACAAGAGGCAGATGGTTCTTCAAAAGACAATTCTTCATCACTGGATTTAGTATCAGATGATGTTTCAGAACCTGATTGTGCTTCTGAACACATAACTTCATCATCAGTCATGCATCTACCAGTAAAGGCAGCAACATGCTTGGCTGATTCATTCCCCACTTCTCCTTCTGAGTCATCAGACCAAGACACATCCAAACTCTTTTTTTGTTTCTTGAGGTATGTTGCACATTCTGTCCTAAAGTGGCCATATCCTTCACACTCATGACATTGAACTCCTTTTGATTGATTGTCTTTCTCAACAGTTCTTGTCTTCTGCTTCAGAATCTTCTTTAATTGTTTACTCAGCATCACAAGATCCTCTGATATGCTTTCATCATTTGCTCCAAAAGAAACACCTTTCCCTTTCTTATCAGTTCTGGCTATTTCAAAATTCTGAAGAGATCCTATCAATTCCTCAACCTTTATGCTAGAGATGTCCTATGCTTCCTCAATTGCAGTCACCTTCATATCAAATCTCTTAGGTAGGGATTTGAGGATCTTTCTCACAAGCTTCTCATCAGACATTCTTTCTCCAAGAGAATCAAATGAGTTGGCCATGTCCAGAACGTTCATATAAAAATCTTGTATGTTCTCATCCTCCAGCATTTTGAGATTTTCAAATTTGGTGGTGAGAAGTTGAAGTCTGGACAGTTTTACCTTGGATGTGCCTTCATGAGTAGTTTTAAGAATCTCCCAAGCATCCTTGGCTACAGTGCACTGCTTGATCAGTTTGAACATATTCTTGTATACTCCATTGAATATAGCATTCAAGGCTTTAGAGTTTCCAAGAGGTAATTCATCTTCTTCGTTGGACCACACTTCCACACTTCTTCTGGTTTCAGATCAGCTGTCTTATTTCCATCTTTGTCAAGCACAACAGGATGTTCCCAACCCTTCAGAACTACTTTCCAGGTCTAGCTATCTATAGATTTCAGGAAAGCACTCATACGAGATTTCCAATAATCATAGTTGGAACCATCCAACAGAGGTGGTCTGTTTACAAATCCTCCTTCCTTCTCCATAATGCCAATTGAAATTTCTGGCAGGACCTGATTCTGAACTGTAAAACAGAGTAGAACAGAGTACAGAATTGCAGCGTAAAACAGTAGTTCTGAAGCAAGACAAAACATACAGAAATAACGGACAGAAAGTAAAAGTGCACAGGATATTTGTTAACCCAGTTCGGTGACAACCACACCTATATCTGGAGGCTACCAAGCCAAGAAGGAAATCCACTATGATAGTATCAATTTGAAGTCCTATGTGAACACCCCCTGTTTTATAGCCTTCTCACTTAATCACTACCCGTATTGACTTCAACCTAGGAACTCCTAGACCTGAGATCCCATCTCACTTCACACAGTCAATCACTGCCCCAGTGATTATCAAACTCTAATAACAAACAACTAAGTAGGAGACACACTCCAAAGACACAAACAATCACTTTTGCTTAAAAGCTTCAAGTGATTACAACTCAATAAAACAAACCAACTCTAACAATTGAGTGGTGTACATAAACAGAGCACACAGCTCACAGACTCAAAACCTAATAAAACTCTATCAATAATAGCTTTGGTTGAGTTGATTTTCTTCAAAGGTAGCGCCTTCTTTATATAGCCTTCAGCAGCAACATAAACTTGAACCAAATAATCTTCAAAGATATATTTCCAAAATTCTTTAGAAACATATAGAAGCAAATATTATTCAGAAATATATTTTCCAAAGATCTCTTTGAAAATATATTTACAATAAAAATGTCCAATCATCAGAATATATCTTACGAAAATATTCTTCCTTCTAGAAACACAGCTTGGAGAATTCTTCAATTAAATCTACAAAAGATCATGTGAGAAAATTAACAGCTCCAAGGCACAAAAATAGAACGCAGAAAACCAGCTTCTGAAAGGCACTTTTGAAGGTCTGCGTCTGAAGTTCTGCGTCTGAACATTTCAGCTTCTGAAGGTTGCTTCTGAAGGTCAGCGTCTGAAGTACTGTTCAGCGTCTGAACATCAGCTTCTGAAGGTTCAGCATCTGAAGTACTGTTCAGCGTCTGAACATTAGCTTCTGAAGGTTCAGCGTCTGAAGTACTGTTCAGCTTCTTTCTGAGGTACTGTTCAGCTTCTGAAGACCCAGCTTCTGAGGTACTGTTCAGCTTATGAGGATCAGCTTCTGAAGACGCACATCTTGCTTGTATATTTGATTTTAGCAATCATGAAGCCAACAACCAAATATCCAACATACTTTATATCATTCTTCGTACATAA
This sequence comes from Medicago ruthenica, assembly GCA_018208015.1. Classification (NCBI taxonomy): domain Eukaryota; kingdom Viridiplantae; phylum Streptophyta; class Magnoliopsida; order Fabales; family Fabaceae; genus Medicago; species Medicago ruthenica. Next base: position 46,806,987 of record CM031374.1, read on the forward strand.
TCATCCTTACACTGAAAAGCATATGATATTGGGCATTTTCAAACGGAAGTAAAGACTACTGCAACTACCTCCACTATCCAAATATAAGTAGGAGGCATTACCTCTACCTGCCCTCTTCTTTCTGACATCTTGGTGTACTACTTATCACAACCATAAACATTGCTTCCGCTCTCACTGTGGAATCCTTAAGGGCTCAAGAAATCTTATAGGCTACTCGCGCTCCGTCCTAATTAGTCAACATCAACGCGTATCTAAACGACTTAAATATTTTCCTTCCCTACTAGGATTCTGACAATCTTGCAACATTCAAGATACTTCTTGGTCATATCGGGGTGAGTATAACTGGTCTCACGAATCCCGTCTACAACTTAACTTATGTCGTTCAAAAGATACTCCTTGTTTTCGAAAAGAAAACTTTATTCTGACCGCTACTAAAGTAGCACACTTAATCCCATCAATCTCTTAATCTTCTATTTGTAACCTGAACTTGTGTAGCCCTATACTGTAGACTACGAGCGATTTCTAATCTACGCAACAAGGTTCTTTCCCTACCTGTGAACATCGGGTTCAAAATTTCTGAACTCTTCAGCTGAAATATGTTCTGCATCAACAAACTTGTCCTAATTAAAACCTCCTCGCTTAAACATTAAATTCCACGTACAATGGTTACCGATACATGTCACATAACTAAAAATCCGATACACTACTTTCTGAGTAACACAAGCACTGCCTGATAAGTATACAATACTAAACATATTCTGGTATGTGAGTCATGTTGACATATCATGGGTACACAGTGAAATAAACTCTTATGCCACTATATTGTCGTTCCTGATAGATGCTTCAAATTCAAAAAAATATCCTCTTGTAAGTGCAACCTGTACTGTTATTGCCTCATGCATAATTCTCTTTTGGGCTAAACTTACTCTTCAAGCCCACTTGAAGTTACTGAGCTAAATAGCTAGATTACCGTACTAGCGGTGACAACAATCGCTTTAGACTTAACATGGTAGGAACACATCCTTCTTATTCTTACTACATACTCTTAGACTTCCTCGATATTCCGTTACTCACGAGTTTCGGGGTTTGAAGTATCCCTCAGCTTAACTTTTAAGATTTCCTGTTAGAACTTATGATAAGTTCGAGTCGTCACTGCTTACTGTTATTCTGTGTTTTAAGAATTGGGCACTTATTGCCTTTCCAATGGTTCATCTAGCAAGGGCTTCACAAGCCTTGCTGTTCCCTAAGCTTCAGCTTAGAATTGTTTGTTAACTCATTCTTGGATTGCTTATCTGCTGCGCAACTCTAATTTAAACAACTCGCTTGGAATAGGAATAATATACCACTATTACCATATAAAATCTCTTGACCAATCTTACTCCTTTATAACTTCATAATTATCATAACAGAACTATCTTACGGTTTGTTGCTTCACTTGTGACTTCAACTACGTGCTTACCCAAGTGTTGCAATCAAACTTCAAAGCTCATGTACTAATAACAAGGGTTAACTTCGTATTGTGCATCGCTTCGAGACACTACTCACCTTACTGACTGGTCGTCTCCTAACATTGTGTTTCCTTTCGGACATAAACAATATACTTGTTTTTGCAAATCGATTCCTTGAATACTCTTCCAGATTCACATCTTCCATATACTGAACCCGCTGATGGTATGGATCTCGTTTCCATTCCTTTTATTCTTATCCGTAAGGATTTCATACTTATACTCTCTTCCGAGACAACTTCGGTCCCCATGACTATACTATGTCTCTTAGCTTACCCTTCGAGTTTCTCCGGGAACAATCCGTCTAGAATAGTTTCAAACTCCTACCGGCTCTCTTGTGACCCAATCATAGGTTACTTCTCTTCGAGTACCCAACTAACTAATCTTAAACTTCAACACTTTATTATTACTTTTAGGTTCATCGAGTAACTCATTACTGCATTCACAACTCAAAACCTGATCTTATTATCTGAATAATTTTTCATTTATACTGAGTAATTTCCATAGACCTCCTCGACTATTATCTTCTTCATATGCTGTCAAGTTCGTTGAGCGAAGTTGAACTTCGCTGAGCGACCATGATAAGACAGAAAGTGTTCAAAACGTGATTTTTCCACCATTTTAACTTATCCAAGCTTCCCAACATCATTAGGAATGATTTTAAACTACCAATTGATAACTTAATTCATGGATTAACAAAGAATTAGCATGCATTAGGGATTAGGGCACAAAATGTAAATTTTCTCAAAGGATGGATTCACACCCAACTAACCCAAGGTGGGTTCTAAACTAAAGGAACTCACTTGAATCATTGATTTTGATCCTTGCCAAGCTTTTTCCCTCAAACCCTAGCTTGATTCCTCTTCCTCCTATCTTGATTCCTTAAGTTTCTCTTGCTCCAAGTTTTTCCCAAAAGTGAGCTTGCTTGCGATTCAATTGATTAAAAAGAAAATTGATGAATTTTGGCATATTGAGGGTGAGGGCCGAAATTGTAGAGAGAGAGGGAGAGGGTTCTGAATTTTAGAGAGAGAAAGGGAAGGAAAAATGAAGAGTAAATGGGTTTTGGCCCTTTTTATAGGACCCTGTGCGGCAATTACCAATTTGCCCATCCTTAAAAAATATCTCTAATACATCGTCTCAATACTGATAATTATTTAAGTCTTGAGTGGGATGTTACAAGAAGTGTCGTGGTCTGTTGCATTCCAAAGATATTTCACCCAAAGGAGTTGTCACTGATCGGGACCATGCTTTGATGTATATTGTGGATACTATTTTCCCAGAGGCTACTGCTTTGTTGTGCGAGTATCACACTGAAAGAAATGTTAGAGCAAAGTGTAAGACTGATTGCAAAGTTAAGGATCTCAAAGGCAAGGATGGAAAAGAGATCAAGTCAAGTGAAGTGGTTAAGACAGTGATGCTTGCATGGGAGGATATTGTGAATTTTGATACAGAGCAAGCATATATTGATAATTGCAACCGGTTCAAAGTTGTATGCACAAGTTTCCTAAGTTTTTGGAATATGTTGAAAATACAATTTTGGGTTCGGTGAAGGAGAAAGTTGTCAAGTTTTTGGTCAATAAAGTCATGCATTTAGGGAATAGTACAACAAACAGAGCTGAATCTGCACACAGTCGGTTGAAAAAGTATCTGACTAGTAGTATGAGTGATTTAAGTACAAATTGGAACTTTGTTCACAACATGCTAGAGTCACAACATACTCAGATACACGCATCCTTCCAGATCTCCATGATCATGTTTGAACATAGATTCAAAGGAAACGCTTTGCATTATCTCACAAACGAGGCTGATTGAGCAGTTAGGGTTGGTACGAACAAATCTAAGTGTGGTTGTTTAATTTTCATCATTTACAGATTGTCGTGCGCGTGTACGATTGCATTGAATATAAAAAAGAACACCATCATCCGTTTGGATGAAATCCACACTCAGTGGAAGAGGTTGAGGTTCGAGTATGAAGGTGATCCTAAGGCTAGAAAGGAAGACATCTCTTTGTTACCAGAATGGGGTTTGCTTCAGGTAATTTCTCCTTAAAACTGTGTTTATTTCTGCCCAGTTTTTTTACATTCTATTTTGTGCTGGTATGTTTCGGATTATATAATACGAACAGTTCCCATTTAAGCCACATGCAGACGTACTTGAGTTGCATGATCTGGGGTGCTTGATGGTTTTTGAATTTTATATTTGAAAATGTGTCTTCAATTTTCGAAATGTATAATCTGAAACCTCATAGACACATAACTGAATGTAGTTTTTTGCAATTTTTTCTCGATTTTCTACAACATTCCACCTAACAGTTTTTTTACACATTGTAGGCCTGGTTCAACGAGACTGATTACAACATGAAGGTCCATATCAAAGAACAATTTCGACATTTTGTTTTTCCGGAAACAACCTCTATACGTCCACCGCCAAAAAAGCTCACCACAAAAGGAGCTCCAAAGAAAGATAAACATATCATTCAGTCGACAAAGTGATCACCTTCTCTATGGGAGCATGTTGACTCCCAGGATCCACATACACAGGCTTCACAAACATATTCAACAGGGACAAGTAAAAAAAGTGCAAGGAAAAGCAACATGTCTCCCAATCCTCCTAAGCCAATTCCTAAGCCAATTTCAGTTAAAGTCAACATATTATACAAAGACCAAATCCCACATTTCATGCATGTATTGAAAAGGTGGTGGATGTAGTCGGTGATGGTCATTGTGGATTTCGTGCAGTTGTGGGCCTACGTAACTTGAATGTTGATGATCACTATATGATCCATTACCAACTTCAACATACCACATTGAAAAAGAGCTTACTAGTGAAGAAACTGAGTGCTATCGACGGTTGATTGGGTCAGATAGGCGATATAAACAGGTCTTAGGCGCTCTAAACTTTTCTGGTATTGGTCTTGCACCATCGGATAAGTGGATGATCATGTCAGATGTAACATCTTGATTTTTAGTATTAGATTTATTTGATATTATTATTTATTTATTGTATTTGTTAATTGTTTATTTTATTGAGAATTGGCGGGTTAGTGGATTTTAAGTTATTGAGGGAGGTTTATTCATTGCGGGTGAAGGGTATTTTTGTGAATTGTTAGAATTAGAAATTTGAATTTTAGAGGATAGTGGTGTAAGAGTAAAATGGGAGGTTTAAGTGAAGTAAAAGTGTAGAGAAATATTTTGAGGAATGAGAATTGACTAAGTCCATTAATGTGAGTGACTTTAACCCAATATATATATATATATATATATATATATATATATATATATATATATATATATATATATATATATATATATATATATATAAAGAGTAGTGTGTTGTAATAACCCACTTATGCGAGACATTTAACAGTGTTATAGGAATTAAACGATTGGGAGTGGCAAAGTTGTAATTAAGAGGATAGGGACTAAAATGGATAAATATGAGAAAAACTCATAATTATCACATTTCTTCTCTCTCAAAAATCAGAAAATTTCCCCTCCTTCTCTCTAGATTTTCGATCCACCCTACCTTTCATCCTTAATCCATCATTTCATCCTTAAACACTTGGGATTCAAGCAATCAAAGCCTTGGAAGAACTTGGAGCAAGAAAAACTAAGGAAAACCAAGAAAAAGGGAAGTTTACAAGTTGGAGTTTGGGATTGAAGCTAAGCCAGCTTGCTACCCATCTTAGGTGAGCTCATCTTGGGTTTTAGAACCCTCATAGTGTGAGTTTTATGAGTTTTGCTTCATAGGAAAAAGTTATAGAAAGTTTGGAATTTTGCCCTAATTTCCTTGTTAGCTATAATCCTTGCTTGTGAATGTTTTTAATTGATGTTTTATGATAGAAAATCATTTTTAACATGTCTTGGAAGCTTGGGTAACCTTGAATGGGCAAAAATGGTGGAAAATCACATTTTTACATGATTTTGTACTGATACGGTCGCTGTAGCGACGGGCTGTCGCTTGTAGCGACCAGGCAGGATGAATCCCTGCCTACCCGCGCTTCAAGCGACCACACTGGCGCTTGTAGCGACCAGGGGCGCTTGTAGCGACCAAGGGGGCGCTTGTAGCGACCAACCCTGGACAGCCCAACTTAGTTGAGCTGTTCTGGGGGTCTTGGTGCGCGCGGGCATGGCTTTTTGGCAACTGATTTTATATGTATATTTTGGAAACCTTGCCCACCATTTTAACTCATTCTAAATGCTTCCTAAAAGTCTTAAAAGTATAGAAGTAAGGATTATGCAAGGCTTGGAAATATAGAGTTGAGGTTTATTGAATAGGCAACTTTTTATAGTGGCATATGACAACGATATGCCAATTTCCTTGATAGGAAAATGAGGGTTATAGTATGAGAATCAAGTTGTTAGTTGTATCCACTTTAGGATACAAAGTAATAGGGATGGTTTAGCAATCATAGTATCACTTAAAGTTTATAGTGTTGGTTCTCCAACAATTATAGTAGGCTTATGAGAACGATAAGCCAAACACCATGTGTCATAGGTTAAGAGTTGCAGGAATTGCTTATATGATCAAAGTAATAGATATGTATATTTATATATACCCTTATTTATCAAAGTCAAAGAATAATAATAATAATTCAAAGTCAAAGGCATGTTCAGCAGACTCCGGGATTCGCCGGATGGGACTTCTCCGAGAGGATTGTCCACATGCAATTTCATAGGGAGTCCGGTGTTAGCCTGATATGATAGGAATTTCACCGGTTCATAGGGAGCTGTCCTCGGGGTTACTCCACCCGGGCCGCACTCCGTAAAATGAACTCAGATTAATTGTTTGTTCAACGCTAACAGCTAACATAAAACACTTTATTTGTTTTATGATTCATAGTTATAGTTATAGTTACAGAAAGTTTACAGTTACAGACAGGTTATAGTTAAAGTCATAGGCAGGTTAAAGACTTGGCGATTCTAGAATTCCCCTAAATTGCCAAGGTAGGCATGGTGACCCTAGGTTCCCTGTGGTTGCCAAACAGTAGGTTGGGTAGAGCTCACTGAAAAATTATGTCTCATCCCATTCCTTCTGGTGCAGGTTCACAGGCAGGTTCGCAGTCAGCACGCAATAAGGGTAAGGAGAAGGCCACAGACTGATCGTGCTGATGTTACTTGTTTAAAGTTTGAATGTACTATAAGTTGTCGTACTTGATGTACTTGTATCAAGAGAATTGTATTAACTTTGGATGTAATATTACAATGTGATGTAATGTTGTATGAACTTTTATATTGTAAATTAATGTATCCAGTACGAAATTTTAATACTCGTATAAGATCCTAGGCAATCTTATTATGGGTGTTACAATTTGGTATCAGAGCAGGTCGATTCAGACCGTGCCTTGGGTCATTAAAATACAATTCAAGTTTGTGGATCTCTTGGATCCGGGACATTATTCTAAATGTTATATCTGGTTGAAACTGATCACTTTGACTTGTGTATGACAGTTAGGATAATATGTCCGGGAGGAGAAGAGGTCCTGGCAGGCCTAGATCGAATCAGGCAAATGCTGAAGAAGCCGGAGGAGACCCTAATATGCAGTTTTGGGCTCAAATGATGCAACAGCAACAGGCATTGCAGCAACAATATCAAGAGCAGCAAGCTCAGGCTGCATTGCAGCATCAGCAGATGATGCTTATGATGCAGCAGCAAGCCCAACAACAGGCTCAAACTCAGCATGAATGGATGGAGATGATGCACTATGGACAAGGTGCTCAGCAGCAGACACCACCACCAGCAGTGGCGAATCCAGCCTACCGGGAATTTAACAGAAATCACCCTCCTGAGTTTAATGGGGAAGGTGAACCTCCAGAGGCCAAGAGATGGCTGAAACAAATTGAGAAAGTGTTCCGGATGGTGGATTGCCCTGAGGAAAGTAAAGTATTATTGGCAACTAATCAGTTCAGAGGCGCAGCAGAAGATTGGTGGAAATCTGCTCAACGCCGAATGTTAGCAAATGATGTTGAGATTAACTGGGATAACTTCAAGGAAGCTATGACAGAGAAGTATATCCCAATGTCTTATAAAGTAAAGAAAGAACAGGAATTTCTTGAGCTGAAGCAAGGTGGCATGTCAGTCACCGAGTTTACAAAGAAGTTTGAAGAATTGTCGTATTACTCCTCTCACAACGAGTATGCCGCTAATGAGAATTGGAAGATGAATCAGTATAGGCGTGGTTTGAGAGGTGAGATTGATACAGCAGTGAGCCTTCAAAGGAACACCAGTTATGATGAGATGGTTCACGATAGTTTGGTGGCGGAAGCGGGTTTTGCCAAGACCGCTAAAGAGAAAGCTGCAGCATATGAAAAGAGAAAGGGAAAGTTTCCAGATAGATATCATGAGAATAAGCCTAAGGGCTCTCCGAAGAGGGGCAAACAGTCATTTTCACCACAGGCGAACGACACTTGTAAATACTGTGGGAAATTACATCGCGGAGAATGCATGAGACGTTCGGGTGTGTGTTTCTGGTGTAGGCAGCCGGGGCACGTTTTTGCTAATTGTCCAGAAAGAAAAGGTAAAAGTGGAGCTGAAGGTACTACAACAAGCAAGGGTAGAGTGTACTCCCTCGATGGCCAAAAGGCTTTGGCCAATGAAGACTTAATTGCTGGTATGTGTTACTTAGGCCAAACTCCAGTTAAAGTGCTTTTTGATTGTGGTGCAACATGTTCATTTATTTCTTACAAGTGTGTAGAAGCATTACAGTTGTCTATGTCACCGTTGATACCTCCTATGACGGTATCCACCGCTACAGAAGGTGGAGTTGTAGCTAGTTTCATATGTGAAAATTGTCCGATCACTGTATCTAGTAAGACATACTATATAGATTTGGTGTGTCTTCCCATGATACAACTTGATGTGATCCTAGGAATGGATTGGTTATCTGCTAATCACGTGTACATTGGATGTGCGGAAAAGTGTATCTTTATGCCTACAGATGATACGACCGAAGGTGTGGCTTTGTCAGAGTTAATCAACCGCACTCATCAGCTTACTCAGCTCATGTGTGCTTAGGATAGGGGTTTTTACATAATGGTTACTGTGACTTCAGAGTCAGAACTGAGTCCCAGTGACATTCCTGTTGTCAGTGATTATTTAGATGTTTTTCCTTCGGAGATAAGTAATTTACCCCCTGAACGGGAAGTTGAGTTTTCCATTGATCTCATCCCAGGATCTGAGCCAGTTTCAGTGGCGCCTTACAGAATGTCACCATCAGAGTTAAAGGAATTGAAGTCTCAGTTAGAAGACTTAATTCAGAAACATTTTATCAGGCCTAGTGTGTCGCCTTGGGGTGCACCAGTGTTGTTGGTTAAGAAGAAGGATGGTAGTATGAGACTGTGCATCGACTACCGTCGGCTGAATAAAGTAACAATAAAGAATAAGTATCCGTTACCGAGGATTGATGATCTTTTGGATCAACTCAAAGGAGCTTCAGTGTTTTCAAAGATTGACCTCAGATCAGGATACCACCAGATTCGTATCAAATCGTCAGATGTGTCCAAGACGGCGTTCAGAACACGTTACGGACATTATGAATTTTTGGTGATGCCTTTTGGAGTGACTAATGCTCCAGCAGTATTTATGGACTATATGAATAGAATTTTCCAGCCTTACCTGGATCAGTTTGTGGTAATCTTCATTGATGACATCTTGATTTATTCAAGGGACTCGCAGGAACATGCTCAGCATCTGAAGATTGTTTTGGACATCCTTAGAGAAAATCAGTTATATGCAAAATTTAGCAAATGCGAATTTTGGTTATCGGAAATCCAGTTTTTGGGACATGTTATTTCTAAAGGAGGAGTGTCAGTTGATTCGTCGAAGGTCGAGGCTGTCCTTAATTGGGCCAGGCCAACAAATGTAACAGAGGTTCGGAGTTTCCTGGGTTTAGCAGGTTACTACCGAAGGTTTATTATGAGATTTTCACAGATTGCTTTACCTTTGACACGCCTCACCAGAAAAGATGTGCCTTTCGTCTGGGACGAAGATTGTGAGAAAAGTTTCCGGACTTTGAGGAAGAAATTATCCAAGGCTCCAGTATTAGCAATACCAGACCCTGAAAAGAAATATGTGGTTTATTGTGATGCGTCCTCTAAAGGACTGGGCAGTGTGCTCATGCAAGAAGGTAATGTGATAGCTTATGCTTCTCGGCAGCTTAAATCTCACGAGGAGAATTACCCCACTCATGACCTTGAATTGGCAGCTATAGTTTTTGCTCTGAAAGTATGGAGACACCATTTATATGGAGCACAATTCGACTTGTTCAGTGACCACAAAAGTTTAAAGTATTTGTTCGATCAACGGGAACTGAACATGAGACAAAGAAGATGGATGGAATATTTAAAGGATTTTGATTTTGAGTTAAAGTATCACCCGGGAAAGGCGAATGTAGTTGCTGACGCCTTGAGCAGGAAATCCCTTATGAGAGCAGAAGTGCTGATGCACACATGTGGTTTGTATGAGAAATTTAGAGATCTTAGTCTCAGCGTTACAGAAATGGATGAGGGCATTTTGTTACAAAGATTGGAAGTTACCTGTGATTTGCGGTCCAGAATCACACAAGCTCAAGAATTGGATATGGATCTTCAGAGGAGGATTGGGCATTCAGAGTTTTCAAGGGCATCTGACGGTACTCTATTGTTTGAAGGTAGAGTTTGTGTTCCTAATGATGCTAATTTAAAAAGGTTGATTTTGGAAGAGGCACACAAGAGTAGTTTTAGTATTCACCCAGGTACCACTAAAATGTACCAAGACTTAAAGAAAGATTATTGGTGGCCGGGGATGAAGACCGATATTGCAGAATTCGTATCGCGTTGTATTGTGTGTCAACAAGTGAAGATTGAGCATCAGAGACCTGCGGGGATGCTTGTACCATTGGAAATCCCTCAGTGGAAATGGGAAGAGATCTCTATGGATTTTGTGACAGGGTTACCTCGGACTCAACGGGGACATGATTCGATTTGGGTAGTGGTCGACCGGTTAACTAAGTCTGCTCACTTTTTACCGGTTAGGACTACGTATAGAGCTGCTCAGTATGCAGAATTATTCATAGCGGAGATTGTGAAATTACATGGTGTTCCAACCAGCATTGTGTTAGATAGGGATCCTATCTTTACTTCTCATTTTTGGAAAGCTTTTCAAAAGGCTTTGGGAACAAGGTTAAAGTTGAGTACGTCCCATCATCCTCAAACAGATGGGCAATCTGAGAGAACCATTCAGACGTTAGAGGATATGCTACGTGCATGCATTTTAGAGGATGGAGGAAGTTGGAATAATCATCTGCCTTTGATTGAATTTTCGTATAATAACAGTTACCATTCTAGTATTGGGATGGCACCCTATGAGGCATTGTATGGCAGGAGGTGTAGAACACCGCTTTGTTGGTCAGAGGTTGGAGATAAAAGTATTTTGGGACCTGAGATTATTCAAGAGACTACTTTAAAGATTAAATCCATTCAGGATAAGATCAGAACTGCTCAGAGTCGACAGAAGAGTTATGCGGACAAGAGGCGAAGACCTCTAGAGTTCGAAGTGGGAGATCATGTTTTCTTGAAAGTTACCCCTAAGTTGGGATTACGAGGTGTTTTCAGAACAAAGAAATTGAGTCCAAGATTTATTGGGCCATTTGAGATACTTAAACGTGTCGGATCAGCAGCTTACCAATTGGCTCTGCCACCGGCGATGTCAGGATTACATGATGTTTTCCATGTTTCACAGTTAAGGAAGTTCATTCCTGATCCTCACCAACCAGTAGAATTGGAAACCATCGACTTGAGTTCGGATTTGACCTTTCGGCCCGAACCGGAACGGATAATAGAACGTGATGTCAAGGCCTTAAGGAACAAAGAGATTCCAATTGTTAAAGTTATATGGAAAGGTTCTCCCTACGGCGAAGCTACGTGGGAATTGGAATCAGAGATGCAGGAGAGTTATCCACATCTTTTTACAGGTAATTTCTAAATTTCGAGGACGAAATTTCTTTAAGGGGGGTAGAGTGTAATAACCCACTTATGTGAGACATTTAACAGTGTTATAGGAATTAAACGATTGGGAGTGGCAAAGTTGTAATTAAGAGGATAGGGACTAAAATGGATAAATATGAGAAAAACTCATAATTATCACATTTCTTCTCTCTCAAAAATCAGAAAATTTCCCCTCCTTCTCTCTAGATTTTCGATCCACCCTACCTTTCATCCTTAATCCATCATTTCATCCTTAAACACTTGGGATTCAAGCAATCAAAGCCTTGGAAGAACTTGGAGCAAGAAAAACTAAGGAAAACCAAGAAAAAGGGAAGTTTACAAGTTGGAGTTTGGGATTGAAGCTAAGCCAGCTTGCTACCCATCTTAGGTGAGCTCATCTTGGGTTTTAGAACCCTCATAGTGTGAGTTTTATGAGTTTTGCTTCATAGGAAAAAGTTATAGAAAGTTTGGAATTTTGCCCTAATTTCCTTGTTAGCTATAATCCTTGCTTGTTAATGTTTTTAATTGATGTTTTATGATAGAAAATCATTTTTAACATGTCTTGGAAGCTTGGGTAACCTTGAATGGGCAAAAATGGTGGAAAATCATATTTTTACATGATTTTGTACTGATACGGTCGCTGTAGCGACGGGCTGTCGCTTGTAGCGACCAGGCAGGATGAATCCCTGCCTACCCGCGCTTCAAGCGACCACACTGGCGCTTGTAGCGACCAGGGGCGCTTGTAGCGACCAAGGGGGCGCTTGTAGCGACCAAGGGGGCGCTTGTAGCGACCAACCCTGGACAGCCCAACTTAGTTGAGCTGTTCTGGGGGTCTTGGTGCGCGCGGGCATGGCTTTTTGGCAACTGATTTTATATGTATATTTTGGAAACCTTGCCCACCATTTTAACTCATTCTAAATGCTTCCTAAAAGTCTTAAAAGTATAGAAGTAAGGATTATGCAAGGCTTGGAAATATAGAGTTGAGGTTTATTGAATAGGCAACTTTTTATAGTGGCATATGACAACGATATGCCAATTTCCTTGATAGGAAAATGAGGGTTATAGTATGAGAATCAAGTTGTTAGTTGTATCCACTTTAGGATACAAAGTAATAGGGATGGTTTAGCAATCATAGTATCACTTAAAGTTTATAGTGTTGGTTCTCCAACAATTATAGTAGGCTTATGAGAACGATAAGCCAAACACCATGTGTCATAGGTTAAGAGTTGCATGAATTGCTTATATGATCAAAGTAATAGATATGTATATTTATATATACCCTTATTTATCAAAGTCAAAGAATAATAATAATAATTCAAAGTCAAAGGCATGTTCAGCAGACTCCGGGATTCGCCGGAAGGGACTTCTCCGAGAGGATTGTCCACATGCAATTTCATAGGGAGTCCGGTGTTAGCCTGATATGATAGGAATTTCACCGGTTCATAGGGAGCTGTCCTCGGGGTTACTCCACCCGGGCCGCACTCCGTAAAATGAACTCAGATTAATTGTTTGTTCAACGCTAACAGCTAACATAAAACACTTTATTTGTTTTATGATTCATAGTTATAGTTATAGTTACAGAAAGTTTACAGTTACAGACAGGTTATAGTTAAAGTCATAGGCAGGTTAAAGACTTGGCGATTCTAGAATTCCCCTAAATTGCCAAGGTAGGCATGGCGACCCTAGGTTCCCTGTGGTTGCCAAACAGTAGGTTGGGTAGAGCTCACTGAGACATTATGTCTCATCCCATTCCTTCTGGTGCAGGTTCACAGGCAGGTTCGCAGTCAGCACGCAATAAGGGTAAGGAGAAGGCCACGGACTGATCGTGCTGATGTTACTTGTTTAAAGTTTGAATGTACTATAAGTTGTCGTACTTGATGTACTTGTATCAAGAGAATTGTATTAACTTTGGATGTAATATTACAATGTGATGTAATGTTGTATGAACTTTTATATTGTAAATTAATGTATCCAGTACGAAATTTTAATACTCGTATAAGATCCTAGGCAATCTTATTATGGGTGTTACATGTGTGTTGTAGTGAATTAGGTTAAGATCTTTTTTCACAAAACACACAAAGAGGCTAGAGAGAATAGAGAAAGAAGAGGCTTGGAGAGAAAGTTGAAGAGGAGCTCAAGAGCAAAGGGGGAAAAGGGAGATTATACTTAGAAGAGCTTATTAGAGTGAAGATTGAGGTAAGGGAGAAGATTATTTTCACCATTTGGGTTTTATTAACAATTGGGTAGTTGTGGGTGTTTTGAATTATGCTTAATTTCATGAATTTATGATGTTTATATGTGAACTTCGAGCTCCAATTATTATGGTTGTTTTGAGTGTGAAAATTGATGAAATTGTGTAGTTATTGTGTCAAAGTTCATGTTTGGTTATGGTGTTTTGGTAACTTTGTGAATCTTGATGAAATTGATGAATAACATGATAATTGATGATGATTGTGGTTTAATAAGTTGAATTTGATCATGAGTATATGTTTGGTATGTGAATTCATGAGGTTATGTTGATTTTGCCATGTTCAAGTTGTTGTTGTTGTGTTTTATGAGAATTATGAATAAGTTGGTGAAAAATGATTAAGTTGCTGCATTGATTAAGTTGGTGTTGTGTTAATTGAAATGAGCTAGTGTGATGTTGTTGGATATAAAGGAAAGTTGTTGTTGTGTTGATGCTATGTTTGGGTATTGTGTTAATGTGTTAAAATGAGTTTTGAGACGAGAATTGAATTAAGTTAATTGATGATAGAAATGAGAATGATTAAGTTGTTTAATGTGAAGATTGAGGATTAATTGATAAGCTAATGATAGTTTAATAATTTGGATCGAGTTTGGTGTGTTTGGGACCGTAGGATGTCGTTAAAATGAGATTTTCCGAGCCGAAAACGAAGAAAAACCTGTTTTTCACTGTCTCTGCATAACGCATGATCGTGCGTCCCAAACGCATGGACCATGTGTTAGTTACGACATTGCCAAAATAAAGGGTGCACGACCGTGCGTCTAATGAGCACGACCGTGCATTCCTCCCTGGAGCTTGGAACTTCATTTTTTTTATCAATTTTTAAGGTTCTAAGGCATGTGTTTGGATCCCAAGCCTCTAAACTCAATCATTAGGAGTGTAATTAATATGTGTGGGATGAATTAACATGACTTATGTTTAAAGATAACTTAGTATTGGAGATAGTCATAAATGAACTTGTGAATCATCATTAATTGAACCATGAGTTGAGTGTAACTTATTAAATGGCTAATGAGGTATGAATAATGTCATAGTATGATAGTAATGCGATAAGATAATGATGAGTTAGTTGATGATAGATGAATGGAAACTTGTTGATTAAGTATGGGTTATGAATTAAATGAAGATGCTCTATCATGATGACTATGATATGTTAGTAAATGGTAGATGGATAATGATGAATGGATGATTATGATGATATGATGCCTTGAATGTTTAACTTGTTGATGTGTGGCCTATTTGATTTGACAATGCAATCGGTGTTGATTTGGTGAGGATATGTTATATGATGGAGTGAATTATATAACGATGAAGAGTATGTTTGGTGTGCATTGTCGAGTCTATATGTGGGTCCATGCATTCATAAGTCAGTCCTATGCAAAGACGAGTATATAAAGATGGGGGACAATCGGTAATATAACTTTGATTATCCAATTATGTAAAGATGAGGATCACTCAGTAACAGAACTCTAATATCCAACCCGGTACCACATGCATGTAGAGTTCTTTTAGGCGCATTGCATGAACACGATGAGTCGTATGTGGCTATGTTTTGGCGTGAACTTGTGCATCTATTTGGTAACCGTATTCTTGATGATGATTGATGTGAGGTGATTGATATGAGTTTGACTTGGTGATTACTTGTTGTTGAGAAAACGTTATGTATGCTTTGAGAATCATGTTTTAAAGTATTGATGTAACCAGGCTTGCAATTGGATGTGAATATGTTATGCATGTTTATGAGATAAAACCAGGTTTAATATGATGTATGATTATATGATGATAATGTTGATGTTTTTCCTGAACTTACATGCGTTTATCATTCCATTATGTTGAACGTATATCTTACCCTCCAATGGCTTTTTGGTCGCTTGCATCCTTATGGTGTAGGCGTGCAGGTTTAGGATTACTTGTGCTTGTGAGTATGTTGATGATGACGTGATGCCTACTCTTTTTACTTCTTTTGAGGAGTTTAGATTAGATGCTCTGATCTAGGATTTTTGGGGATTGTTTTATACTTTGTTGATTTTGATGTTGTTGGATCTATATGATCATTCTGCTGAGATTATTTATATTTGAGATTTTATGTTATGATCTGAGACATGACATTGAGATATGTTGAGATAGATTTTATTTCTGCTGTGATATGTTATTTATTAATGAAATTTTTATTATGATAATTTAATATGAGATGTTTGGCGAGTAATAGCACCTTGATGTTGATAAATGCATGATTTATTATTTAAATATTACTCTCGGGGGTTCAGGGTGTTATACCAGATATGGGCTTTCTCATTGCACAAAGATACAAACACGTGGTTGTTCTACTATCCATTGAGAAAGGGCGATCGAAAACCTTTTTCCCTCTATGCGGTGAACCGTCAAGTAGAGATCGATTGATGTGTTTGGCACATGTGAATGACAACCATTTTATGATGATATATTTGAAGGATGGTTGTCCAATTCCTCCCACTTATGCGCTATGGAGATGACACCATCGAGATGATGCAAAAGAATGGCCTGATAGATACGTCCATCAGATGGTTGAGTATAATGCAATATGTCGGGCGGCGGGTTATGAGGTAATATGAGATGACGAAGATTTGTACATTGTTGAAAATCTTGATCTTGAAGAGAAAGTTGTTGCTGAGAAGAAGGTTGAAGATGGTGTGAAGATTAAAAAAGATGAAAGCTTTAATCTTGATGATTGTAGCATAGATCTAGGTGCGGATTAGATTAAATGTATATCATTAGTTGAAATATATATCATTAGGTGAAATGTGTAATGATATGAATTCAACTTTTTTGGTAGAATGATATATATATATATATATATATATATATATATATATATATATATATATATATATATATAATGGTTTTTTTATATAAATATAAACTCATTGTCATTTACATTTTTTTATATATTGCAAAATATTGTTGAATCCACAAAAATATGCAGTGTTGTTGTAAACTTACTGTGTTCTGTAACAGAATGATTTCGGATTGTAAAATCCGGAGGGGTTTTGGATTTCAAAATCTGAGGGGTATTTTAGGAAAAAAAAATGGGCGTGTGAGAAACATATGTTGGAACAAAATGTATGAACAACTATCTTTTGGGTTTTGATGATAACAAAGTGTTAAAAAGAAAATTGGAATTGCTAATGCTTGATTCTAAGTGTGCAGAACCATGTACTTAAAGTCTGGTATCTAACATTGGTTATGAAAGAACAAGTTAAGAGCAAGAAGGAAAGCATAGAAGCTTGTGTTGCAAGTTTGAAGCAAATTAGTGTCTGAAGCAGCTACTAAAGGCAGCTTCTGAAGACTGCATCTGAAGGGTGCGTCTGATGAACAGTGCGTCTGATGAACAGTGCGTCTGATGAACAGTGCTTCTGAAGGGTGCGTCTGAAGACAGCTTCTGATGAACAGTTCCTGAAGCCAGCTTCTGAAGAGAAGCTTCTGAAGTCTGAGTTTTAAGGAAAAGTAACTGTCACTGTCAACAGTAAAGCACTGTACAGTCAGAACAGCTCAATGTAACAGTTGCCTCCTTGGAAGAAACACGCAGTTGAGGAAACAATTCAAAATTTGTGTGCTCTGTTCTGTGCTTTTTCGCACACAATGTCAGGCAGAAATTAAGCTGGACATAGCTTCTATTTGTAACGGCTCTTTGGTGAAAACTGGTTAATCTCAACAGCTCTTTTATCCTCTATAAAGGATTGAAGATTTGAAGAAGAAAAACTAAGACTCAAGAAACTCAAAGACTGAAACTCTGTGCTCTGTTTTACTGAACACAAAAACTGTCAAATTCGAAAGTCACCAAAAACAACTTAGAAATTCTTCAAACTTCTTATCTTAGAATTTCTTAAGTTTAGAGTCTTAAACTTGTGTTGTATTTTGTGAACACCACTGATTGTATATCAAGTGTTCAAACTCAAACTCATTTCTTTGTAAAATCTGTTTGATTCAAAGTCTTAGACTGTGTGTCTAAGCAAAGAAGTCTCTTACTTAGTGTTTGAGCAATAGGAAGTCTCTTACTTAGTGTTTGAGCAAAAGAAGTATCTTACTTTGTGTTTGAGCAATAAGAAGTCTCTTGCTTTATGCTTGAGCAATTGTAATCGTTTGATTATAGTGGAAAATCTCTTGTAAGTAACAAGGGGACTGGACTACTTCCGGGTTGTGGAAGGAACCAGTATAATCTGTTGTGTCTATCTCTCTTTCCCTCTCTCATTTACTTTACCCGCTGCTAAATAACTCTGAAAAAGGTTCAGAATCTGATTCTGAACTTAACCAAAGTTTTTGAGAAAGAAAAGAAATAGCCCACACAATTCAACCCCCCCTTCTTGTGTGTTTTTCTCACCTTCAGTTGGTATCAGAGCTCCGGTTCTGATATTCAATCACCTAACAGTGAGTCAGTATAAGATCCTGATAAAATCATGTCATCCAATAGTTCCCCTCCATCCTCTCCTAGAAATCACTCTGTTGTCACATGACTATGGTACAAATGAAAAAAAATCTCGTTCACACAATAAACCTCCAATGTTTACTGGTGATCCAGAGAAATTTTCATGGTGGAAAAGCAAAATGTACAGCCACATCATTGGAATTGATGATTCCTTATGGGATATCATAGAAGATGGAATTTCTATTCTAGTTGATGAAGAAGGAGTAGTTGTTAACAGAAGAGGCCTGAGTGATGCTGAGAGGAAGATCTACAGAAAGCATCACAATGTTAGAGGTATCATTTTGGATTCTCTACCTCACAGTGAGTATCAAAAGCTGAGTGATAAATCAACAGACAAAGCCATCTTCACCTCCCTCTGCTCTAACTATGAAGGTAACAAGAAGGTTAGAGAAGCCAAAGCAAATATTCTTGTTCAGCAGTATGAGCTGTTCAGAATGAAGGAGGATGAAAATATTGAGACTATGTTCTCAAGATTTCAGACTCTGGTTTCTGGACTTCAGATTTTGAAGAAAAGCTATACTACTGCTGATCATGTGAACAAAATTCTAAGAAGTCTGCCATCTAAATGGAGACCCAAAGTGACTGCTATTGAGGAAGCTAAAGATCTAAATACTCTAAGTATTGAAGATCTTATAAGCTCCCTCAAAGTGCATGATCTGGGACTTAATGAAGATGATTCTGTTAGAAAGTCTAAGTCCATAGCACTGAAATCTAAAGGAAAGTCATCAAAAGTTCTCAAAGCTATTGAATCCTTTGAAGAATCTTCTGAGGAAAATTCTAATGAAGATTCAGATGCTGAGGAACTTGCAATGCTGTCTAAAAGATTTCAGTACTTAATGAAAAGACAAAAGAAATTTTCTAACAGAAGCAGCAATTTCAAAGGATCTGGTTCCAAGAGGGAAGATCAGAAGGGTTGCTACAATTGCAAGAAGCCTGGTCACTTCATTGTTGATTGTCCTGAACTTCAGAAGGACAAGTCAAAAGAGAAATCAAAGAAGACCAGCTCTAAATCAAGCAACTTCATAAACAAACTCAAGAAGAGTCTTATGGCAACATGGGATGATCTTGACAATGATTCTGAATCTGACAAAGATGATGAAGAGGAAGCAAATCTGGCTTTAATGGCAACATCATTCTCCGATGCAGAATCATGTTCAGACTCTGATAATGAAGATGAGGTATATTCTGAACTTACACGTTCTGAACTTATTGAAACAGTTAAAGATCTTATGAACCACCTCAAAAGCAAGTTAAGTCAACTAAAATCTTTGAAAAATAAACATAACTTGCTGACTGAGGAGAATCTCAAACTTCAGAATCACATCAATGAGATTGATGAAGAAGTTAGAGAACTCAGAGAAGTGGCTCATAAGAAACCTGAAGAAATTCCAAATGAACAAGAAATTGCTCTTCAGGATTTTATTTCAACTGGAATCAATAGAAGTAAGGTTGCTTCTATGATTTATAACATTAACAGAAACAAAGGTGAAGGTATTGGTTTCAATAATGATTCATTCAATCATTCAAATGAATCAAAAATACCATCCTGTTCTGAAACTATTATGAAAGGCACTGAGGTGTGCTTTGTGCCTGCTTCTGACAGTTCTGAGAAACAAAATTTAACAGAAACTGAGACTGCTAAGTCTGAGGTTCTGAACAACTCAGAATCTGAAACTTCTGAATCTAAGGGAAAGATGAAGGCAAAATCTGAAACTTTGCCAAAGTCTAAACCAAAAGATTTTAAGTCTAAGACTATGAGGAAAACAGACTTTAAATCTGAAAAGGTTCAAAGTCTGAAGAGTTCAGAACCTAAGACAAGCAAGTCTCAGAATCTGAAAAATTCAAACTCAAATTTTGATAAGACTGTGTTTATGAAATCTTCAAAAAATACTGAACCAGTCTATTCAAAACCTTTCAAACCTCAAAATGTCAGACCAAAGGTGCAAAAGAAACCTTATCCTTTCAAGAGTAACCAAAGAGGACCCATAAAAATATGGGTACCTAAGTCTGAAATAATTTCTATTGCAGATATGCTTATCATCCAAAGAAAAGGAAAGGTCTTGGTACCTGGACAGTGGCTGCTCACGTCATATGATAGGAGAAAGGTATATGTTCCAAACCCTGATCATAAAAGAGGGAGGAACTGTGGGGTTTGGAGGAAATCATAAAGGAAAGATCATTGGTACTGGTAAGATAGGTAATTCTTCCCTGTCCATTGATGATGTCTGGTTGGTAGATGGACTAAGACATAACCTACTTAGCATAAGTCAATTATGTGACAGTGGTTATGATGTCCTGTTTAACAAGAACACTTGCACTGTAATCAACAACAAAGATAAATATGTTGTGTTCAAAGGAAATAGGAAAAACAATGATTATAAAATTAATTTTTCAGAACTGGTTGAACAGAAGGTAGTTTGCCTTCTGTTTGTGAGTGATGAGAAATGGGTATGGCACAAAAGTTTGGGACATGCTAACTGGAGATCCATCTCTAAGCTTAGCAAGTTGCAACTGGTTAGAGGCCTGCCAAACATTGACTATCACTCAGATGCTCTTTGTGGAGCATGCCAGATAGGAAAAATTGCAAAAACCTCTTTTAAATCCAAAAACATTGTTTCTACCTCAAGACCCTTAGAACTGCTTCAGATTGATCTGTTTGGTCCTGTTGGAACAACATCAATCAATGGGAAGAAGTATGGGTTAGTAATTATTGATGATTACAGTAGGTGGACTTGGGTTAAATTCCTTAGAACCAAAAATGAAACATATGATGTGTTCAACAAATTCTGCAAACAAGTACAAACAGAAAATGATTTGAAAATTTTAAAAGTCAGAAGTGATCATGGTGGTGAATTTGAAAATGAACCATTTGAAAATTTTTGTGAAGATCATGGAATCCTCCATGAGTTCTCTTCTCCTAGAACTCCACAACAAAATGGAGTTGTAGAGAGAAAGAACAGATCTTTGCAAGAAATGGCTAGAATCATGATCCATGAATCTAAAATTGCAAAGTACTTCTGGGCAGAAGCTGTTAACACAACATGTTATCTTCAGAACAGAATCTATATCAGACCTATTCTGAATAAAACAACATATGAATTATTTAAAGGAAGAAAGCCAAGCATTTCTTATTTTCATCAGTTTGGTTGTACTTGTTACATTCTGAACAATAAGATCTACCTAAAGAAATTTGATGCTAAGGCTCACAAGGGTATCTTTTTAGGATACTCAGAGAGGTCTAAAGCATACAGAGTGTATAATTCTGAAACACATGTTGTTGAAGAATCAATACACATTAGGTTTGATGATAAGAAGCCTAGTAATAAAATACCAGAGCTAGTTGAGAGTTTTGCAGATATAAGGCTCTCAGAGGACCCTTCAGAACCTGAACAGAGTTCTGAGTCTGAAGAAAGTCCAGAAGCTGAAAATACTGCAGAAGCTGAAAAACTCTCAGATGCTGACACTCCTCCTGAAGCCAATCAACATCAAAATGGTTCTGAACAAGCCCATGATGATTCTTCAGAAGCAAATCCACCCAAAACTTGATTCAAGTACAAGTCTTCACATCCTGAGGAGCTGATCATTGGAAATAAAGACAGTCCAAGAAAAACAAGATCAGCATTCTGTCAGAATGAATCTTTGGTTGGACTACTGTCAATGATTGAACCCACAACAGCTGATGAAGCACTTGCAGATGATGGATGGATTGTAGCTATGCAAGAAGAACTCAACCAGTTTCAAAGAAATGATGTCTGGGATTTAGTTGCAAAACCAAATCACAAGAACGTTATTGGAACAAAATGGGTGTTCAGAAACAAGCTTAATGAACAAGGAGAAGTGATAAAAAACAAAGCAAGACTGGTTGCTCAAGGCTACAGTCAGTAGGAAGGAATAGACTACACTAAAACATTTGCTGCAGTTGCAAGACTGGAAGCAATCAGATTACTTCTTTCCTATGCAGTTAATCATAATATCATCTTATATCAAATGGATGTTAAGAGTGCTTCTTTAAATGGAGTAATTTCTCAAGAAGTTTATGTCAAACAACCTCCTGGTTTTGAAGATGTAAAACATCCAGATTTTGTTTTTAAACTTAAGAAATCTTTATATGGTTTGAAACAAGCTCCCAGAGCTTGGTATGAAAGACTAAGTAATTTCTTACTTAAAAATGATTTTGTAAGAGGACAAGTTGACAATACACTCTTTAGAAAGACTCTTATGAAAGACATCTTAATTGTGCAAATCTATGTTGATGATATTATATTTGGTTCTACTAATGCCACTCTTTGCAAAGAATTTTCTAAGTTAATGCAGGATGAATTTGAAATGAGCATGATGGGAGAATTGAAGTTCTTTCTTGGAATTCAAATCAACCAATGCAAAGATGGAGTGTATGTTCATCAATCTAAGTATACAAAGGAGCTTCTGAAGAAGTTCCAGCTTGAAGATTGTAAATTGATGACAACACCAATGCATCCAGCCTGCACTTTAAGCAAAGAGGACACTGGCTCAAAGGTAGATCAGAAGCTTTACAGAGGTATGATTGGTTCTCTGTTATACTTAACAACTTCTAGGCCAGATATTTTATTTAGTGTATGCTTGTGTGCAAGATTCCAATCAGATCCTAGAGAATCTCATATGACTGTTGTCAAGAGAATCTTCAGGTATCTGAAGGGAACAACTAATCTGGGACTTCTGTATAAGAAATCCTTAGATTATAAGCTAGTTGGATTCTGTGATGCTGACTATGCTGGAGACAGGATTGAAAGAAAATCCACCAGTGGAAATTGTCAATTTCTTGGTGAGAATCTGATATCCTGGGCCAGCAAAAGACAAGCAACTATTGCTTTGTCAACAACAGAGGCAGAATACATCTCAGTTGCAAGTTGTTGCACACAACTTCTCTAGATGAAACATCAGTTGGAAGACTATCAGATTCATGAAAACAACATTCCTATCTTCTGTGATAATACTGCTGCAATCTGTTTGTCTAAATATTCAATTCTACATTCTAAGCCAAGCATATAGAAATTAAACATCATTTTATAAGAGATTATGTTCAGAAGGGTGTTTTGGATATTCAATTCATTGATAGTGATCATCAATGGGCTGACATATTTACAAAACCCCTCACAGAAGACATATTTAATTTTATTAAAAAGAATCTAAACATGCATTTCATCTCTTGAAAAATTTGCTTGACTCTGAATAGAAACTGAGATTCTAAAGTTCATACGAAGCTAAGACTTATCAGACACTCACTTTGAGAGTCTGAAGAAAGTTAAGCCTCTGAAAAACTTCAGAGTCTGAGTTTCAGAATCTGAATTTTTGACTTCTGAATCTGCACAGCTGTCTAACTTTTGGTCAGAATCTGATAAGTTATAACTCTGGGTTGTGATGAATTTAAGCTTTGAAAGTTGTACTTTGCCCCTCCTAAAGTCATCAATGTGCAAATGTGTTTTTCTGTTTTCAGTTCTGAAATGTATTAACAAAAACACAGACACACTTTCATCTTTCCATCAGACATGTTCAGTTTTTCAAACCTATTTAAAAACTCTGAACAGTTCTGTCTGAAAGGGTTCAGAAGCACTGAACTAAATGCTATATTTTTCCGTTTTCTGAAAAGAGTTCAGTTGTACTAAAACCATATGGTCTGAACAATTTTGTCTAAAATAGTTCAGTGATACAGAACAGAATGTACTGAACAAAAATGTTCTGAACATTTTTATCTCACGTTTTAAACTCTCTTGTTTCTTAAAAATCTGGAAATTTTCTTTTTGTTGATGACAAAAGGGGGAGTAAAAGTAACAAGTATTAAGGCTCTGAGCTCAGAACATAAGTTAATTTCTGATTAAAATTAACTTATGAGAACAGTTTATTATCTCTTAGCCTCTGATTTAAATTCTGTGAGATACATTGAATTTTCAATTCTGTGAATTAAACTGAATTTAAATAACTTGGATAAAACTCAAGGGGAGCTTACAAACCTCATCCTGTGAATTATCAGACTTAGGGGGAGCTTACAAACCTCATAACTTGAAGTCAGCTTGTTATTTATAATTCTGAGTGATAATTTCACCTTATTGTTTTAAGTTGAATTTAATTAACTTGGATAAAAATCAAGGGGAGCTTGCAAACCTCACCTTGTGGATTATCAGACTTAGGGGGAGCTTGCAAACCTCATACCTTGAAGTCAACTTGTTAATTAAAGTTAACAACAATTCTGAAATTCTCACCTTTTTGATCTAAACTGAATTTAATTAACCTGGATCAGACTCAGGGGGAGCTTGCAAACCTCATACCCTGCCAGTCAACTTGTTAATTAAATTAACAACAATTTTCTATTAATACTTGTGTTTGTCATCATCAAAAAGGGGGAGATTGTTGGAACAAAATGTATGAACAACTCTCTTTTGGGTTTTGATGATAACAAAGTGTTAAAAAGAAAATTGGAATTGCTAATGCTTGATTCTAAGTGTGCAGAACCATGTCCTTAAAGTCTGGTATCTAACATTGATTATGAAAGAACAAGTTAAGAGCAAGAAGGAAAGCATAGAAGCTTGTGTTGAAAGTATGAAGCAGCTACTGAAGGCAGCTTCTGAAGGTGCGTCTGAAGGCAGCTTCTGAAGACTGCGTCTAAAGGGTGCGTCTGATGAACATTGCGTCTGAAGGGTGCGTCTGATGAACAGTGCTTCTGGAGGGTGAGTCTGAAGACAGCTTCTGATGAACAGTTCCTGAAGCCAGCTTCTGAAGTCTGAGTTTTAAGGAAAAGTAACTGCCACTGTCAACAGTAAAGCACTGTACAGTCAGAACAGCTCAATGCAACAGTTGCCTCCTTGGAAGAAACACGCAGTTGAGGAAACAATTCAAAATTTGTGTGCTCTGTTCTCTACTTTTTCGCACACAATGTCAGGCAGAAATTAAGTTGTACATAGCTTCTATTTGCAACGGCTCTTTGGTGAAAACTGGTTAATCTCAACAGCTCTTTTATCCTCTATAAAGGATTGAAGATTTGAGGAAGAAAAACTAAGACTCAAGAAACTCAAAGACTGAAACTCTGTGCTCTGTTTTACTGAACACAAAAACTGTCAAATTCGAAAGTCACCAAAAACAACTTAGAAATTTTTCAAACTTCTTATCTTAGAATTTCTTAAGTTTAGAGTCTTAAACTTGTGTTGTATTCTGTGAACACCACTGATTGTATATCAAGTGTTCAAACTCAAACTCATTTCTTTGTAAAATCTGTTTGATTCAAAGTCTTAGACTATGTGTCTAAGCAAAGAAGTCTCTTACTTAGTGTTTGAGCAATAGGAAGTCTCTTACTTAGTGTTTGAGCAAAAGAAGTCTCTTACTTTGTGTTTGAGCAATAGGAAGTCTCTTGCTTTGTGCTTGAGCAATTGTAATCGTTTGATTATAGTGGAAAATCTCTTGTAAGTAACAAGGGAACTGGACTACTTCCGGGTTGTGGATGGAACCAGGATAATCTGCTGTGTCTATCTCTCTTTCCCTCTCTCATTTACTTTACCCGCTGCTAAATAACTCTGAAAAAGGTTCAGAATCTGATTCTGAACTTAACCAAAGTTTTTGAGAAAGAAAAGAAATAGCCCACACAATTCAACCCCCCCCCTTCTTGTGTGTTTTTCTCACCTTCAACATATAGGGTGGGAAAAGTAATAGCCTAATGGGAAACCCTAGTGACCATCACACTATAAGAGGTTATGGTCCCCAATACACCGTACACGACAAAACTCTCTTCTCCCCATCTAAAGAGAACTTGAGGCATAACTGTACCAGTTGGGGAAGAACCAAATCAGCCGCCGCTAACCTTTTGTTGTGTTTCAGATTAGATCATCTCCCCTCTTATTTCAAACTGTTGTTGAGAGGATCAAAGCTTACAGATATTCCTAATACCTAACTATTGATATCCTTGATATATCAATCATGTCGTAGATCCGATCAAAATCATGTTCAATGTTTTGTTTGCTTCCGGTATTGATTCATAATTATTGAACATGTGTTATGAAATCTGTTATAAGGATTTAGACCTAATTTTTCCAACACAATAAACCTTGCAGAGAATGGAAGGGAGCAAGAGGACACTTTTAGTGAAGCTTCTATTTGAAAAAGTGAAGAGAAGAAGTTCGCGTAGAATCGAATTGAGAAGCTCGCGGCGTCGTAGTGGTGGATTCAGGACCCTGAATCTGGGGGTGTAGACTTTTTAACATAATTAATAATTATAATATATATTTATTCTAGACAAGTGATTGAGCTAAAA
Organism: Medicago ruthenica; assembly: GCA_018208015.1. Lineage (NCBI taxonomy): Eukaryota > Viridiplantae > Streptophyta > Magnoliopsida > Fabales > Fabaceae > Medicago > Medicago ruthenica. The sequence continues at coordinate 46,833,436 of CM031374.1, forward strand.
TTGTTAATATCTAAAGACGATTATTTAAAAGAATCCGAGTTTCATTCTTGGATGAAACAATTCTTGGTCAAACTGTATTTATCTTCTGAACGAACTTTGAATTACTAGAGTCCTTTTTTCTCTATGAACTAGAGGGTTAACACTAAAAAAATTATTGAAATCTTTCTTCTTATCATACCCTTTTTACCCTATTAAATTACTAATTTCTAAAAATACACATATACTTTTTTTTATATTATAAATTTAATAGTTAGCATGGAAGATGAAATTTGAAATAGAGATATCATCAACAATAGACACTTGGTGGTTATAGTACCTTGAGATGAAAGAATTAAAAGGTAAAAGAAGAAAGAAAAATATATGAGAAAACAAAAAGTAATTCCCAATATGTAATATATACGTGAATATTAGCATAGTTCAAGGTTGAAAGAAGGAAGTAGAGTTCTGAAGATCAAAAAGAGATTCAATCAAAACTGTAAAACAATTGAACGTGGAGTGTTGCAGTTATTAGTCTAGATTTTATTTGATTTTTTTAAACACTTAGACTGATGTGTGAGTGATTTTAATTGGTTGACAGTGTAAACTGGTTTTACACATTTCACACCGTAAGAGTATTTTAATTAAACTCAATTTTTTCTACGCGCAAGAAGTTATTCAAAGTTATATCAGTTTTTCTATACACACAAGGTGTGATTCTCTATATATAGTTGTGGGACTCGTTACCAAGTACATCAAAGAATACTTCTCTAGAAATAGATTGGATCTTCCTTATTATAGATTTAATTAGATGATGATTGATTGCTTTTATTCTGAGCTTAATCATGTTGTTAGTAGTGCTATTGAACTGAACTATTTTTTCCTTTACCGAAATTTATTCCATTGGTTTTTTTGATAATATTTTTAATGAGGCAGTTGTTCTAACTCTGATGTTTTATTGAATTTTGGCCAAATCCCCCTAAAATATTGTTTTTCTTTATTTTTAATCAATATATTTGTTAGTGTGCTCCAAATGATAGGAGATAAATTTGAGGTGCCAATTAATTTAGATGTCAAATTTTTAAAAAATTGTGTCTTGCCAATTAATATAAAAAATAAGGGAAAAGGAAAAGGGAACAGGTTTTGCCATTAAAAAAAATTGGGTCCTAACATTTGCCGAGTTTTGCCATTAGAAAATGGATATCAATTCTTCTTAAAATAGTGTCTTAACATAAAAATTAACATACTAACATTTTTTTTTGAGAGAGCATACTAACATCTCACGTTAAAAAAAAAAACACGTTTTGCACTTGTTCTTATGTGGTTAATGTTTTTCTACAATTAATAAGGGAAAATGGAACCGAGGTATAAAAGAATATATGGTCTTTTTGGCAAGCACAAGAAGCTATCTTATAATAGTGTACCGTATATAAGCTCAAATGAGTAAAAAGACTTATTTTACGAGCTTATAACTTATTTAATTTATGACGTTTTTGGATAATTTAATTCAAGCTAATTATCAAACATGACATACCCACCAATCTACTTGAAACCTTTTTATTTGTCCAATTTCTCTATCCCTTTTACTCTCCGTGTTCCTTTTCTAAGCACCCGTGATATTTTTTACTTATTAAAAAAAATTGGTAGTACAATTAATGTGCATCTTTTGCGTGTAACTATTACTAAATTATTGTGTGTATAGATATATTTACAATTAACTACTAAGATTTGTCTAAAAAATAAAGGCTTAAATGCAGATTTACCCCCTATTTTGGCTTAATTTGGATTTTACCCCCTTATTTTAAAACTCATAATTTTACCCCCCCCTTATTTTATATTTTTCATAATTTTGTCCCTGTCCACCACATTTGAGTTCATTTTCGCTAATGTGGAATATATTATATTATTTTCTGGTTTCGGCCATTTTCGTTTATTTTTTGCATAATAAAATAGTACATAAAATATGTCACATCAGCGAAAACGAAACCCAAATGTGGTAGAGGGGAAAAAAATCCTGAAAAATATAAAATAAAAGAGGTTAAATTCCGAGTTTTAAAATAGGGGGTGGAATCCAAATTAAGCCAAAATACGTGGAGTAAAACTACATTTAAGCCTAAAATAAATAAGTGTTAATACATCAACTAGCTCATGTAATTTGGAGGAAGTCTGAAAATGACATATGTAAAAAAACACAAATTTCACCTTGTATTTTTGGATTCTTCATACTTTAACCTTTTACATGGGCTACTTTCAAACCTCGATATTTTTTACTGGATGAAGTTTAAAATATGAAAAATTTAAATTACAAGTGAAATCTATGTGTTTTTTTATATAACTATTTTTCAAATCTCCCCCAGATAACAGGGACCATTTGAGTTATTAAACCAAAAAAAAATGTAGTTTCATTGAGTATCACTAAGATTAGAGCAGCAAGCACACTATGGTTAGGGGTGACAATTGAATTCCCTAATTCATTATTCATCTAATCCACCCAACTAAAAATATATCAAATTCATCAACCAATCAATAAAATTGTTAACGGATCACTTTTTTTTTTTAACTAATGGATCACATTTAAATAAAAATAGATAAAAAAAATTTAGTAATAAATAACCTTTTTTACCAGTAAATAAATTTTCAGCCTTTATTTGACAAAATCAAACTAAAGCTTTCAGCATGGAAGACATCTTTACTGTCAATAGCTGGAAGAGTCCAACTTGTGAAATCTGTGATTCAAAGTATGCTAATTCACTGCATATCAATCTATGATTGGCCTGTTTCTCTTATTAAGGACATTGAAAGATGCATTAGGAATTTTATTTGGTCCGGAGACATTGAAAAAAGAAAGTTAGTAACAGTAGCATGGCAAAAAGTCTGCAAGACAATGGAGGAGGGAGGGCTGGGAATTAGATCCATCTCTGCCCTCAATGGAGGAGGGAGGGCTGGCTTCCAACCTGCACCTATGTTGGAAGTTGGTTAACTCTAAAGATGCTTGGGCTGTTTTGTTGAAGAGTAGAGCTTTAGCTAATAAAAAGCCTGTCAAATCTCACATCTTTTCTTCCATCTGGAGTAGTATAAAGGTTGAATATTTAACAATCATAGAGAACTCAGTTTGGAATGTAGGAAATGGAGAGCATATCAGTTTTTGGAATGATCAATGGTGTGGAGAATCCTTCTCAGATGTTCTCAATCTTTGGATGCCAAAGTTAGTGATTTTATAGCTGACTTTAATTGGAGCTTTCCTTCTTCTATTCACAACTATTTCCCTCGACTTAAGCAGCTTGCTCAACAAGTTACTATTCCAAAGATTGACCTGGAAGATAGCTTGATTTGGAAAGGAACCTCAAATGGTGATATGACTTTCAAGGATGCTTTTCTCTTCAAATCCCCCACTGAACAAAAGATTCAATGGGCCAAATTAGTTTGGTCAGCTGATATTCCTCCTTCTAAGTCTCTATTAGCTTGGAGGATAATGCATAATAGGATGGCAACTGATGAAAATTTGATGAATAGAGGCTGTTGTATGGCATTAATCTGCAATAACTGTTGTCTGCAATCTGAATCTACTGTCCATTTATTCTTGTATTGTTCATTAGCAGTTAAACTGTGGAATTGGTTAGCTTCAATTTTAAGAAGGAATCTTCAACTTTCTGATATAAAAGATGTTTGGGAGATTTGTGGCAATCACTGGAAGCCTCAATGTAAAATTGTCATCCAAGCCTGCATCATTAATATTCTAAACACAATATGGTACTGCAGGAATCAAGCTAGGTATCAAAACAAAGTCATTCATTGAAAAACTGCTCTAAACCTGATCAACTCTAATGTTTCCTTAACATGAAACAAAACTAGAAAAACTTTTGCTGGTGATATGCAAGAATTTACCATCCTGAAAGCTTTTAAAGTGGACATTCAACCCCCAAAACATTCAACCCCCAAAGACTCCTTTGATCAAGGAAGTGATATGGCAACCTCCAATTCTGCATTGGATCAAAGTGAACACAGATGGAACTCTTACTAAGAACCCTATGAAGTCTTCCTATGGAGGCATATTCAGAGATTCTGATGGGGTTTACTTAGGTAGTTTTGCTCAAAACCTTAACACAAACTCATCCTATACATCAGAACTATATGCTGCTATTTTGGCTATTGAAATTGCTTCTTCAAAGGGGTGGCATAACCTTTGGTTAGAGACGGATTCTTTGTTAGTGCTATTGGCTTTTAAGAAGAAATCAGACATTGATTGGGAGTTAAAGAATATATGGATTAACTGTTTAGAATTAATTAAGGATATGAACTTTTTTGCTACTCATATTTATAGGGAGGGGAACTCCTGTGTAGATGGTTTGGCTAACATTGGCTTAGCCCTATCTGTTTTTGCCTGGTTCCCTTCTCCTCCTACGAGTATTTCTCCTGATTATGTTAGAAACTTGTTAGGCTTACCTAATTTTAGGTTTGTTTCTTTTTGAAAAGGTATAGACCTAGTTCCCCTTTTCTTGTGTGTATTATCCATTTTATTTATTGAAGTTTAGGTAATGCATTCTGCATTACCCTTGCTTAAAAAAATAAATAAATATTGTACCAAAAAACTTTTATCTATATCATCATCATCATAAAAAAGCAAGAAAAAAGTTAACTTCCGAGTTACTACCTTTTTGGTATCGGTTTTTTGTACAGTTTTACCCTCAACAAGTCATTCATTATCTTTACTCAAAAAAAAAAGTCATTCATTATCAAATTTAAATTTAAATTCAAACCTACATCTTAATTATAGGGAATTTGAAAAATAACCACATTTTAGTTGAATATTTTTCATAATTTCAAATTTAAATTTAAAACTATATAAACTTGATATTAAAATGGAATTCAAATAAATTTAAACAAAATATATGTACAACAAAATACAATTAAAAAAAATTTGTACGTGCCCGGCTTTCGGCTATATTGTATCAACCTTGAATGTTGAAATAAACTGTATAGTGCTCATCCCTGAAGTTAAATAATGGCTCTAAAAGAAAATTCTGGTTTGCTCCTTTAGCCACAAAGCTGATAGGATTGTATTGCCTTAAACCTTTTCCAGCAACAAAACTTGCTGCTTGGTTAAAACTAGCTTCAGAATCAGACTTGCACCTTAGCTTAACTCCTGAACCAGCACTCATATCGCTATGCACGTAACAATCTTTATTGCTTTGTGATTCTAAAGATATTGTTTGATTTCGTCCATCCAAGCCCGGTACCACAAGAAAAACCGAAGAAAGCCCACCATGGGAAGAATCTACAATGATAAGAGGTTTGTCTGGTTCTTGATGACTTACAGTCATTCCAGGAAGATCAAATGGTTCTAACATCACAGTTTTACCGTCAGCGTCTTTTGGGATAAGTCTAAAGGTAGCATGAAGAGCATTTTCGGTGCCAGGTCCAGGTAATTTTTCCATCGTAAGTGATTGGTTTGAGTTTGTTATAACAAGAGTTGATTTATTGAAGTCTTGTGAATAAGAAACTAGTTGACTATTGTAATTGGATGGAATTGGAGTAATCCAGTCTGCAACAGCTTTGTTAGCAACGCCTTTAGTGTCCCAAATGCTGGTGGTGTGACCGGCGAGAAGATATGGTCCGTAAAGAATGGCCTGAAGTGATGCAAATTCAGGTCTGTCATCTGTATTATAATTTGAAAACACAATGTCAGTAATGTAAACAAATCCCTTCACGAATATATATTTATATATAAGGGTGATGATAATCAGCATATTCTTTCATTGATTATCATGTGAAGCAAGAAGCTACCTTTTACGGCTTCTGTTCTGATGGTAAGAGGCAACTGAAGGGTCAGCTTGTCACTCGCACTCCATGGTCGTGTGATTGACAAATAATTCCCTAGAGATCATGACAGTAAATATTACTTTAATGTTTCAAGTGTTAACCTTTTCTGTTATAACTTAAAGGAATGGCGTAAGAGCTTGTTCTTTTTCGTCTTCTTTTTTAGGTGATTAAACATTCTAGCATCTATCCGCATTAGATAAGGGAAGTAAAGACAGATTCAGACCTGGAGCTGGCAGAGATAAAGTTTCAGAATTCAATAGCGCCTTGGCACCATTTGCGAGAGTCCAAGATGGTAGACGAAAGTTCAATGTCGACGAAGTCCCGATTGTCTGCACATTTCAAGATTTGAAATGATAAGTTGTAGAAGGAAAATATAGAGGATCTTAAACTATTTGGTTTCTTAAATAAGGCACAAAAAATGGGATTGTAAATTTATAATCTCAAAAGTTCAAAGCATATCATCAGAAAATATTGTAATGTATCCATTATACTTAAGCAATTAAAAATTTAAAACAAATCTAAGTAACTAAATTGAAATAATCTAGTTCAGAAACCCAACTTTGGTATGATATAGGTACCTAAGATTAATATGTGGCTAAATGAGATGCTATAAGAAAATGTAATAGGTACCGCATTAGGAGAGAAGGTAAATGTCACTCGTAGGAAAGGATCCGTCGAAGCAGCTGGAACAACTGTCTGAGTGAGCAAAAGTTGACCATATTTCCGATTATTCTTTTTTTTCTTGACAGTTCCAGAATTCCAATTAAATGAGCTTGATATGTACTCAATGATGTATAGACTAGGATGTTTCCCTTCCTCTTGAAAATAGATAGAATCTCCCAGCTTTGAGAATGATTCAATTCCTAATCACAAAGAAAAAATAAATTTAGAACAGCACACAGATAAGAGAATAGAGGAGTTTACGAAGACTGTTACTCCCTCCGTCTCATGTTAAGTCTCATATTTCAAATACTTGTTTGTTTAATATTTGTCAATTTTAGAATACCAACGAATCATCTAGTACCTTTTTCCAGTAATACTCTAACTACTTAATAAAGGTATTTAAGTCAATTTATAATGAAAATTAGTACACTCTATGATCATTTTAATAAGTGTACATAATCTTAAAAGGAGTATGCAGTATAGTACATATTAAAAAGTAAAAAAAAAAAAACTAAAACAAATACAAACCTGTTCCATAGCAGCACCAGAAAGAGTCAAATGGTGTTCCCCATTTCCAATACGTTTGGGCTTTGGAAACACCAAGACCAAGAGGAAGCATATAAATCATCACCCCAGGATCTGTTCCTCTTTGAATGCTGAGTACACCATTCGTTAAGGCACGCTCATAATAATCTGCATAAGTGACTTCTTTGGTCCATCTGAACAGGTGCCGCGAAACCTGAAATCATTATCTTGCAACATAAATACTTCAACAGAAATAAACTAAGAATCATCCCTGAATATCAAATAATAAATCAAAAACATAATACGCATTTTTAACTTCCGTAGCATTACATGATGAATTAAAAGAATGATGAGTGATTGATTGTACCTTCAACATATTGTAAGTTGAGCAAGATTCTTCAGTCTCTGCTGATTTTAGGTTGTCGGCTATTCTCTTTGGATTTCTCCTAAACAAAAATTGAAGTGAAGGACTTTTCAGAAAGATGTTTGGAACTGATTATCTTAAAATAGAGGTACAGAAACTTTCTACTTGATGTCCTTTTAAGAAAACAAATTCCATGGATAATTTTCAATGCATATGAAGAAAAAAAAATGAAACTTAAAATGCTGACATCTTAGTACCAGAACTCGCCGACTGATGTGCCTCCAGTTGCATAGCTGTGAGAAGAGTTTACAATGTCCATAAAGAATGCCCCAATATCCTAACACACAATAACAAATATTTAGTTATACCACTAAATATTGCAATTGAAAAATTAAATAAATGATACTCCGGAAATAAATAGCGAATGAACATAATTTTCTTCGAAGTTAGTGAAATATATTCTACAATGTGCATAAGGAACTCACCTTATAATGTAAATCACCTGTGAGTTCATACCGCATTTGAGCTCCAACAACAATTGGGATATGTGTATTAGCGTGAAAATCAGATATGTCATTGCCCTACACTAAAAAATTAGAATTTTAAAAATAATGTTTGGAACCAGTCATAATAATAAATACAGTTTCTGAACTAGAATACAGATGCTTGAGTTTATTAGTTTCTGAATTGATAAGAGGAAATTAATTTATATACAAATTTAAAACGAGGATACATTGGTTGTCTTAATTTTCCTCTTCACATGATCTGTTTCATAAGAGTTGAAGTTGAAATAAGGCTATAATTAAATTTTACATGTAAATGTAACCTTTCTGGTATATAATTTATGTTATGCACATTACATATTGCTCATCTGAAAGCTAACATTAGGTATAACTTATATGAGACAATAACTATATGAGACAATACATTACAAGAATTATGTGATACAATATGAGACAATAACTATATGAGACAATACATTACAAGAATTATGTGATACAATATGAGACAATAACTATATGAGACAATACATTACAAGAATTATGTGATACAATATGAGACAATAACTATATGAGACAATAACTATGTCCGAAATGAAAATTAATTTGGAAAACAGCTGGAACCTCTTGAAATACAAGAATTATGTGATAACAAATATTGATATGAGTTACCTGTACTGCAAGCACCCCTAAAAAGCACGGCTTGTCAAAAAGGTGCGCCAACACCAGATGCTTTGAATCCCTCTGCATATAGCATATCATGACAGGTTTATTTTAGAATTGAAGTTTACAGCGATAACCAGGCGCCATAACGTGGTAGCTTTGAATGACATGCTTATAAAATCCATAAACTATGCACTAGAATCCATATATGTTAATTTCTACAAATGAAAAACATTTATACAAACACATAAAGCAACAATAAATTTGAAGAAACTACATGAACTAGTTAACCTACCGTTAAGCTATATAATCTGTAAAGGACATCATTCATTCCTCCAGCTTCCTCATTCAGGGATTGATAGTGTCTATTTACAGTGAACTTTGTTATTACATTCATCACTCTGTTGTAAAAGTAATCGACCATCCATGTAACCATTTTTAGAGCTTGAGGGTTTCCAGCTATTGTATATTGATCCAACAGGCCAGCCAAGATCTGTCAAAGTCGAATAACTCAGATCCGACAATATTAAGGCCAAAAATACCTGCATAATCAAAATCTAGTTTTGCTTATACCTTGTGAATGGTATAATAAGGAGCCCATGCATATTGAAGAGCTTCAATTCGATCAAAAAACTCGGTTGGAAATGCAGACAGATATCCCGTTCCAATTTTTTCCTGACAGGCGGACAGACCGGCAACAAGAGCCGACATTTGATCCTTCAGGATATTGTTCTTTGTGCTGGCCCACATTTGAGCTGTTGCACTTAAGTAATGCCCTTCACATTGTAAAAAAAATATATATAAAATTTTAAATTAACCTTCAAAACTGAATTTCAGAACAGAACATGCATTTTGTGTGTAATAGTGTCTGTCTACACCACTACAAGTTCAATTCATTACAAAAACTTATAATACATGGATTCCAAGGAAATCTTCATTGTTACCCTTACATTTGAAAAGTCTATAAAAGTTTAGCTTTCCAAAAGATTGTGAAAATTTGTTTGGGAGAGGGGGTAGGTAGCAACACATCAAGAATGGAAAATTCTTATATATAACATCCAAACCAAGTTTTTAATCTTCTAAAAGATCTGACTAAAAATTACCACTCAGAAAAGTGGATAAACATTACAGGAAAGATAGAGTTATACAGCTATGCCTTTTTGAATCTTTTGAAAAATTGAATCAAAAGACGACACTTAGGCAAGCAGATGCTTTGGTCTACGGGTGGGTAGGAGGAAAACACGCATATGTGAACTTGACTGGGATTTCCCCTCCTGTGGGATTGAAGACCTGGACTTTTACTGCTGGACAAGCACCCCTCATTGCCGCTTCAAAAAAAGTGGTCAAACATGAGAAAACGTGTTCTGACAGTCAACATGTTTTTATACCATTTGTGTTTGACACTTTTGGCTTCCTAACGACAGAGTTTGCAGATCTTCTACAAATAATTCAAATGGTCATGCATAGCAATGTTGCGCTCACATTGTAACCGAGAATTCATTAGAACAATTACTGAAGACCATGATACAAATACTGACAAAGAGCATAAAAAAGGCAACGAATGAACTAAAACTAACCAACAAAATGTCCTCTGAGTTCAGAATCTGCTTTCTCCCATCCACCATAAGGTGTCCCAGGAGTCGGTAAACCAGCCATCTTCCTGAAACTCCAAATCAACCTATCAACATCTAACATCAACAAATACTCCAAATTAGTCTTCTGTGCTTGAGCATGGATAGAACCTTCAAGCAACCTCACATCCCCAAGTGGAACTTCTTTGAGAAATCCAACAGGTGGCTTAGACACATCTGCATTCTTCATTTCCTTATACTTAGCAGTCCAATCACGTTGGTTTTCTTGTGTTAAGAACATCTCCTTTGGAATCATTTCTTGCCAAGCCGATTCATCGGTTGGTGTCACATGATAATGAGACTGATACATCATCACTTCTTTCTTCCATGTCTCATTCTTTGATGCCAGTAATTCAGTTCGCAACGTATGCGATTGAGGCAAATTATTTATGCATTCTTTGCTATTTGCACATCCACACAGCATAAGTGCCAAAAACACATACGCAAAAGCCTCCATCATTCTAAAAATTACGAAGTAAAAACAAATAATGTATATTAAACAAAGAAACCTAAGTTGATGTATAGATTTAATTATATGCGCTACTCTACTGACATAAACACTTATGAGATTGTTTGGTCGAACTTATGACATGTTCATAAGTTATTGAAAGGAAGATCATATAGAACAGTGACATTTGAAGAAGAATATATATATTAGGTAGTAGAAAACAAAGCATGCATGTTGGAATGCTGTGAAGATGGAAAGGAAATATAGAAAAATGAGTCACGTTAAACGTATTGAAAGGAATGTTTCACTGTTAAATCATGACTTACCATTGCTTCGCGCGCCATTGCCGCTTTTCTCAACAAAAATAGAAAAGGCTGATGTCCATTCGTTTTTCCATATTTTGACTTTTGTTTGGCCTCGTTTTCCATGAAAGGATAATTTGAGGAACAAATGTTAATTCAATTTAGAAAATTGCTTTTGTCACACACAAAATTGCTCTCATGCCCATTAAAAGACTAAAATGCTTCCAAAGGTAGTTAACTGACGTTCTCGCTACCGGCTGCAATTAACTATCGTTGTGCCAACGACAATTAAGTATTGTTGTGCTAGCCAGGGGCGAAGCATAGTGTTAGCTTGGGGTGGCCTTGGCTACCGTTTTTTTTTAATTTGTTTAATGTTTTTGATAAGTTAGTGTATTTTTGTGTTGAACTAGTCTCATGATGTAGATTTAGATACCTCAGATAAATTTATTTGTGAATATTTTTAGTAGAAATATGAAAGACAACACATAAACACATGATTGATTGTAACACCCATACTAACTTTAACTAGTATATTAGCATGTGCGTTAAACTGATACTCGATACATTTAAAAATTTCAATAATAATAATAATACATCACAAATGAATGAATACAAGTTTACTCGTTGTACAAATAATCCATTACTTTTACAATACTTATACAATGTCCAATAAGCTCCTGAGCTGGTACACGACGAGCAACTGTACTCCATCCAGTATCCCTCTGAAGAATCCCATCACGAACCTCTGACTTGCCTGTAAACCTGCACCAGAAGGAATGGGATGAGACATAATGTCTCAGTGAGCTCCAGCCGGCCCAACCAACTGTTGGCAACCTCAGGGAACCTAGGGTCGTCATACCTACCTTGGCAATCTTGGGGATTTACTATGATCGCCAAGTCTTTACTTTATCCTCAAAGAGTATTTATCTGCCTATGACTATGAATCTGTCTGTAATTATATCCCTGACTATGACTATAACTGTAAACCGCCTATAACTGTAACTGTAACCTATCTGTAACTATCACTGTAAACTACCTGTAACTATAACTCAGTCATCGAGGGGAAACCTAGGACCACTTTCTGTTAACTGTCTATAACTATAACTATAACTGTAACTGTAACTGTAACTTTGACTATAACTGTGAAACATAAAACATATAAACAGTTCTATAGCAGTTTTATGTTAGCTGTTAGCGTTGAACAAACAATATTATCTGAGTTCATTTTACGGAGTGCATCCGGGTGGAGTAACCCCGAAGTACATCTCCCTATGACCCGGTGAAATTCCTATCAATCAGGCTAACACCGGACTCCCTATGAAACGTGTGGACAACCCTCTCGGAGAAGTCTCATCCGGCGAATCCCGGAGTCTGATGAACACGCCCTATGACTGTGAAACGTGCGAGCACGCCATTATCTTTGATATAATTCTTTAACTTTAACATATGAACATATAATCTGTTACTATAATCATATAACATTCCTGTAACATATAACCTATAACCTATGATTCTTGGCTTATCGTTCTCATAAGCCACCTATAATCGTTGGAGAACCAACACTATAAACCTATCTGTCACTATGATTGTCGAACATTCCTATAACCCTTGTATTCTAATCCGAATACTCCTCTAATCTTGTTTACCTAAAGTAGGTTCTTGACTTTCAAAGTCGCATGCTTTTCCTTAAGAGTTAACAACTCACGTGCAAGGAATCTATCCATTAAATCCTTACACTCATACTATAATTCTTGTTTTCCTATCAAAGGATTCGACATATCGTTATCATATGTCATACTTATGGGCTTACTATCCCATCCATAATAATTCTCGTGGATAAAATACCCATCACTCTGATATTAATGCTCGTCCCTAAGTGTGTTAATTCTTGCTTGCTCTTACTAAAATTCATTTCATAAAGTCTTAAGTCTTTTGGTACGTTATACGAGGTATTTAATAAAAGGGTTAAAAATCTGTACAACTTCGCCCAGCGAGGTGAGGTCTCGCTCAGCGAAATTAGTCAGAATACAAATACTCTGATTCTCGCTCAGCGAGCATTAGCTCGCTTAGCGAGCGTAGCAGAATACAGTTTCTGCAGAAATACGTTTTTGCCAAAATAACGGATTGCTCAAGTCCAAGTACCTCATATAACTTACCAATGACTTATTTTCACAGTATAATTCATAGATTCAAGGATTGACACACTTAAGAATTTGCACTAACGTTTGGGGAAAACTAAATTCATAAAGGCTTAATTAACTCACTTAAACCCAAAGGGAGAGTCCAACTAAAAGGAACTCACCAGTTACCCTGAGCATCCACAACCCAGCTTTAAGCATCCAACTGCATGATCCACTTAATTACGCCAAAACCCGCAACAGTTTTTCCAGCAGAAAGTCCAAACTTCAAACGTCTTTTCCGAGTTCGTTTCTAATCCGAATCATACAAAATTTATATCCAAACTGAAGGGAATTTAATGTAGAATCTAAAAATCCACTTTTTCCTTTCTGTAACATCTCGCTACGGCGAGGTTCATGCTCGCTTCAGCGAGCCTTCACAGCAAGAACCAAAATTTCTGCAGATTTGCAGTTTCGGACCCCTGACTTCAAACTCGTCCCCAGACTTCAATACTCAGCCAAACTTCACGAAACTGGTACCAAAACGTAGATAATTTTGTTAGCTTTCCATAGCATCAAAAACCACTGAAATCGGAGTTACATGGAGAGAGTTCTGACCATTTCAATAGAGCCCTGTCCCAAATACGGGTTTCACCAAAATCAGCTTAAACACATTCATGTAATAGCTCAAGCTTCTGATTTCTTGTACCCAAGCATAATTAGCACTATAATCTTGCATACAAGGCACTTGCTTCATTAAAGCTTGATCCTTGCCAAGCTTCCTACCCAAAACCCTAGCTTGATTCATCCTTCCTTTCTTGTTTCCTTTAGCTCCCAATAGCTCAAAATCACAAGAGTTGCTTGCAAAAGGGCTTTACAAAAGGGGTTGATGATTAAATGAAGGTTGGAATGGTTTGGATGGGAGGAATTGAGAGAAAGAGTAGAGAGAAGTTGGAGAGAAAGATTTTTAGAGAGAGAAAGTGTAGAGAATTGTGAGAGATTTTGGGGATAAATGGCTTTTATAGCCTAAACCCTCAAAATTACGAAAACGCCATTCCTTAAAAATATCTCTGACACATCGTCTCACCACTGATAAATATCTGAGTCTTAAGCGGGATATTACATTGATACATTTATTTTTCTTGTTTTGGCACTTTCAGTCCCTATAGTAATACACATAGAACTTTGTCAACAACGAAAATTATTAAGATAATATTCATAAAAGTATTTTTTATTTTTTCTATATATTTGGCCCCCTCGGAAAATTTTGGCTAGCTTCGCCGCTGATGCTAGCGGCAGTTAACTGTTATTGCGTTCTTGTTCATACCAGAAATCAACTCCCATTCCCAAACTTCTTCGAAGCAATCATAAATTGAGGTTTAAGTATGATTCGAATTTTTTAAGATGAAATGAAATGACCTATATATGAACATCTCTTGTTATAGGAATCATTCTTGGAATCAATTTTGAAGGTGAATGAGGACACATAATAAGACATGTTTTTCTCAAGATCTTTTCTCTGACACGACTAAGTGTTTCCATAGAGACCTTGCTTTGATGGCAATTGAAAGTGAGAAAACACAAGAAATGGGGGGTTTGAATTGTGTTGGTTTTTTTTAATGTCTTTTTACGTGATGAGATAAAAGCGCAAAGTAAAGAGATAAGGGAGAAGAGATGACACAAGAAGATTATCCTTGTTCAACCACAACCCAGAGTTAGTTCAGTCCATTCACACATCCGAGAGATTTTTCACTATAATCAAATCATGATTACAACAACACTAAGACAATCTAGTCCTAGAATTCCTTGTCTCAACCTAGAGGGCTTCCTAATCTCAATCAAGAGATTTACAACAACACTTGTTGATTACAAAAGATAGTGTTTACATAAACTCTAAGATTAGTAAACATAAATTAAGCTCAATACACTTTGAGTGTATCTCTTATGGTTTTCTTGATCGATTTTTAGACAAGTTATATACTATGAACAAGTATGTATATAATTACAATAGTATATGAACAAGTTAGACTTTGTATATACGTGAGTATGTTCAAATGTTATGCAAGAAATTAACCTTCTTCAAGCAGGCTTGGTCCTTATATAGAGTTGAAGCATGACGACCGTTGCTTGAGGAATCCGTGACTTTGAATGTTTGATTAAATGCTGAGATATTCTTGAATAAATGCAGTCGGCATATCAATCATTCATTTCCAACAATGATGCTTTTTAATGAATATTACTCCTTTTCATAAGTCAGATCAACCTTTCCTTTCTTGAGTCAATGTTGGTATAAAGGATCTAAGTCTAAAGGCTTGAACCACATTGTTGACTTCCACATAGTTAACCTTAATCATGATATAGAGCCTTCTCATTATCTATGAACAAAGCTTCATCAAGGTCCAAAGCTTTGACCAGAGTCCATAGCGTTGACCAGAGTCCAGAGCTTTGACTTGGCCTAGAGACATAACTTCTCTTGTACTTATAATTTCCTGCACACTGAAACACATATTAGATCATTCTAATTGTTCTTAAACATGATTTGTACATGCCTTGTTATCTTAAAAATTTAAGGGATTTGTTCTTTTAAACAATTTTGGTTTAACACAGATGGAAATATTATTTGGGTTATTTGATTGGTCCTAATAGAACATTAGGTTGCTTAGGAAGTAAGTCGGAATATTTTAATAAATATAAGAGTCAAGCAACACACGAAAGCATCCATCATAAGAGAATAGAAGAAACACAAAATTAGGGTTTTGAAGAAACCTCAAAAGGAGGCAGCTGCGACTAGGAGAGGAGGAAGGATCAAGGAGCAACACCATCATGGTTATGTTATTTATTATTCTCTCTTTGTCTAAATAATTTCTACATGGGGGACTATGCCTTTTTGAACTTCCACAACGATAAAGGGAACAAAGAGATCTGGTGTAAGATATGGATATTGTGGTGAGAATTATCCTGGTGACTATGGAGAGGAACCTTGTAAAGAAGAAGAACATATCATGTCTCCTTATCCTGATGTAATTCTAAGGTGCTCTCCCTTGAAAAGAATAATAAAGTCTTTTTAGAATAAAAGAACCGAATTAGTTTTGCTTCAGAGTGTTACTTTCACAGGTCATGATATGTCTATCTTGTTTTGGTTATATTTGGATCTCTGGATGCCAGATAGAGATGATCATTAATTTATTGGAAATCTTACAAAATTATCTTCATTTCGTTTGTTTGACTCAAGAGAAAATTCGAAATATTTAATGGTGTAAATTGATATGTAAGTTGAAGACGTTATTAAAGTGTGTGAGCTAAAAAAGTTAAAGGTGGTATTTGAGGAACTGTAGCATCTAGCAATAATAAGCCTTCACAAGTCAATGTGCAAATGAATATGTAACCTCCCCATGCACTGATCAACCACCAACTTTAAAGAACAGATTAATTTGCAACCTTTCTTTGCAATAGTTAGCCATTTATGAGTTATTTTAGTAATCATGCTATGATTGTAAGCTTTTTAGCATTGTATCTTATTTCATATATACAGAGGGCGAAAATAATGAATAAAGGCAGATGAATTAAGTTAAAAAAATTGTTATGGATTGAACCATGCTTTAAACTTATCAAGAAACCATGTTTCTTATGGTGATCCTCTACCAGGCCGATCATCTTCCTTGGATTGGGAATTGGTATTGGCTACCATTACTATTGCATAAGGGACATACCTCCTCTCTCCAATCCTTGATTTCTAAACACATTCCTTTAAGTGTTCAAACACCATATAAGGCAGATTAATCTCCTGCTTCCTGGCCAAGTAATATATGATAAGCTTGTGGTTCCAGTTGATGTTGTCAACACTGGAGTCTTTGGGATGCAAGCATCCAGGAACTGCTGTGAACTACTAACGAAGGAAGCATAACTGATGATAGGTCATCTTACATTATTGTTAACATATTTTTTAGTCATTTTTATTCAGTTTTGATCCAAGATAGAGGAATTTTAGAAAAATTGCCTAGGTTTTTGGGAAATTTTTTAATGTTTTCATTTCGAGTCATGTAATTCCAGTTTTCCCAAAACCAAGCAATTCTAGTGTGTTTTTGATGTAATAAAAGGCAAAATATTGCAAATCGGCAAAGCAAAGCCTCTTGTGAAGAATTGGGAAGATAATAAATGAAGATTCAAATGGCCTCTAAAGACATTACAAGAAGGATAAATTCTATTCCAAGTCCCAAGACAAGTTATATGGAATAAAACACCCAAAGGATGAAGAAACAATCGATTACACATAAGAAAATGCAGTCATGCGCCCCCTGGGTATGAGCCATGCCCCCTGGGTGCACAAAAATAGACTTGTGTTTCCCATGTTGTATTTCATCCGCCCCCGAGTGCACAAAAATACACTTGTGATCCCCCCGGGTATGACCTGCGCACCCCCAGGGTGTGATATTTCAGGAAATAACTGCTTTTTGCTACTTTTGGTGGAAAAAACCCAATTTTAAGGCCCAAACCTAGGTGGAAACTATGCCTATAAATACAAATCATCTCGTTCATATTTTTTATTCAGAATGAAGCGGTTCAAGAGGAAGGAAAGCACTGGGAGCTTCAAGGAAGGAGTCTCTGTCCTCACTTTAAGTCTCCAGGGTATGTTTTATTTCTTTTGTAATTTTTCTTTAGCTACCATGAGAAACTAAACCCTATTAGGGTAGGGTTTTAAGATGAACCTCTATTTTATTTGTTGGATCTATTTAATTTAAGTTCTTTATTTAGTTATTTTATGAATCTTGTTTAATTTTCACTACAAGAAAAAAAAGTATTTTGCGACACCTACTCTGCGACCCTTGTCTCTGAACCGTCGGAAAATATAACTTTGCGACAGTTAGTGCGGCTGGTAGGCTTCACAGTCGCAAGTTTTTTGGCTTTTTTTTTTCCAAGAGCGCATTCACATAAAAGGTTTTTGCCCAAATATTTTGTCACTCCCGCTTTCTTAATTTCAATCTCCCTCCTACAACTTCAAAACCCTAAATCCCAATTTTATTCCTCATTTTCACTTTCCCCCAAACTAAAACCCCATCTCACACAGAAGTTTTGCTCATTCCCAATGTTCCTGCTCTCACCATCACTAACCCTCTCACTCGAAGCTTTCCCTCAATAAGTTCACTTTTCCTTTTTTCAATCTCAATCGAAGTTAATTGAAGCTTTCGCTCAATAACCTCTTCCACCTCAATCGGTTTCCTCTTTCCAGTCTCAATCGAAGCCAATCGAAGCTTAATGTGAAACCCAATCGAATTCAAGCTTGATGTTCGGTTCTCATTGTTCCTTTCTCCACCTCTTCCTTTTTCTAGGTTATAATTTCACTCCTAGTTCACCACTTCTTCCTTTTCAGTTATAATTTCTTTTTTTTGTTTATTTAAGAATTTTATTTGTTAATTGAGTGTTTTTTTTGTTAATTTATCTATTTTTTTTATCCTGTGTGACTCCTTGATTTGAGATTGGCTTGTGTTATTTCAGTTAGTGCATTTGGGTTTCGCGGTCGTGTGTCGCCGTCGTCCAGACTTTAGCTCACTTACTGCACCTTCTTAAGGTAAACCCTTCTCTCGACTCTTGTGATTTTGATGAATTTTGCTGAATTTTGAATTGAATACTTGTAATGTTATGTTTTAGAATTGAAATGTTAGTGTGTTTGTTAATGAAGATTATGTGAACTTGTTGTTTAATACTTTGAATTTGTTAATGATTTTTTTGGTGGATTTAGTTTTGGTACTAAGTTTCTTCGATTCACTATGGTTGCTATTTCACACAGTTGCCACAGTCACACAAATATAAACCGTTAGATAAATCGAGCACTTTTTATTGGACCACGTCATTGAATAAGCGTCCTTCACGTTTCATGATATTTGCTTCTTCATGGCTTCCTAATTATGCTTCTCATAACAACACTTTCATTGCTCCTGCTTCTTCCCTCTTGGTGGTTCAGGTCCTCACTCTTCTTCTATCAATACTTCACTATTGTTTGTTTATTTTTCTTAATGCTTTTTACTTTTTATTTTATGTTTTGTTATGTTATAGAGATAGCTTATATGTAACCATTTATATGATAAGTGTGTAGCTTATTTATTGGTTACTTATATTATGTGACTTGTTGTTCATGATGTTGGATTGAATCTCATTTCTTCAGAGCAGTTGTTGGATGTGGGATCAAAGATGAAAAGGAAAGAGATAGCTGGAATAGATCAAGATGAATTAGTTGATCCAAAGTTATTAGCTGATGCACTAGTTGTTTTTGTGAGTTTAAAGGAGTGCATGTACACCACAAGATATATGAACATGATGTTGAATCCCATTCCCAAAACCAGACTCATGTTTTTTATCAAATCAATAAGCCGTGTTTGCCAATGATTCTCTTACATGGATTCAGAGCCTCGGTTTTCTCTATGAAACAAGTTATGAAGCCTTTGGCTGAGGCTACATGTTCAAAAGTTCTAGCTTTTGATAGGCCAGTGTTTGGATTGACATCTAGGGTAAACTTAATTTCTAGAAATGGAAACACACGACATCTAAATGCGTACTCCATGCCATCTTCAGTGCTTGCTACATTGCTTTTCTTTGATTTATTAAAAGCCGAGAAGGCAATTTTGGTAGGGTATGTGAATTTTCTATCTCCTGTTTTAGTGCCTTTATTTTTTAGATGGATGTTGTTAGGTGACTTTTGTCAATCTAGGTTTAGCTTACTTGCATCTGTTGTTATAAAGTTGACATCTAAATAGGTGATCGTATGTTGCACTAATACATCTAGCTAGATATGAATTCATCTGATTATTATGGTTTTTACATTTATATGCCAATGCATTGATATGGCTGTAATATTTTAAATTCTAAGGATTTGTTTTGACTTATTTGTTTTGACCAATTGAAAGAATTATTTCTCATATGCCTCTACATTGTAGTCCCTTTGCTTATAAGTTTCCAAAATTCAGGCACTCAGCTGGTTCACTTGTAGCAGTTAGCACATATTTCAAAGCTCCTGAACGGGTTGCTTCTCTAGTCCTATGTAACACCCATATAGAGATTGCCTAGGATCTCTTACGAGTATTAAAATTTCGTACTGGATACATTAAATACAATACAGAAAGTTGGCTTATAGATAATACAATACATAAGTCTTTGATACTATCCGAGATTCGATACAAACATCCTTATAATTTACATTGTGATACACCAGTTATGTACAATCATCCATATACAATAAAACAGCAAGATCAATCCAAAGCTTTCTCTTTACCTTTACGTCGTGCTTCCTGCGAACCTGCACCAGAAGGAAAGGGATGAGACATAATGTCTCAGTTAGCTCCGGCCCTACCTACTGTTGGCAACCACGGGGGTAACCTAGGGTCGCCGTGCCTACTCTTGGCAATCTTGGGGATTCCTACGATCGCCGTCATTCTCTACGTATTTCGCGATCAAGGGAAAAACCTAGGATCGCTACATATCTTAATCATGTGTTTATCTTATTCTAACCTTAAACTTAAACTTATACTTAGTGATCTTGGGGACATCCTATGATCACTTCTTTCTCTGCTGACTAATCATCATATTCTCATAATAATTTCATAAGTATTACTTTACATCATTCTTAATTCATAAGGTTAGAAGTTAGCGTTGAACATACAATACATTATCTTGGTTCATTTTACGGAGTGCATCCGGGTGGAGTAACCCCGAAGTACATCTCCCATCATACCGGTGAAATTCCTATCATATCAGGCTAACACCGGACTCCTCTTATCGTTGTGTGGACAACTCTCTCGATGAAGTCCCATCTGGCGAATCCCGGAGTCTGCTGAACACAACTTAACTTTGCATGTAGACAACCCTCTCGGAGAAGTCCCATCCGGTGTATCCCGGAGTCTGCTGAACATGCTTAACATAGTCTTATAACTTACGTGTGGATATCCCTTTCGGAGAAATCCCATCCGGCATAATCCGGAGTCTGATGAACACGTTAACATATTCTTTAATATAATCTTGACTTGTCGTATGTATATCCGTTACATAAAACTATTCTTAGACATATCTATTGCATTCCTTAAGGGATTCAATCTCCCAATGCTTAACATATGAGTATAGAGTCATAGGTTTATCATTTTCATAAGCCACTACTTAGTTGCTAGAACATTTCCATACCCATCTAGACTTTGCCCTCTTAATTTTAAACTATTCTAAGTCTTTGCACAATCCTTGTTCCTTACATTTTCATCCTTTTGGGAGCCACTTGAACGAGTCGGAATGATGGTTATTGATTCTTAAATGTTTTAGGAGAAAACGGATGCGAAAAACCATGCCTACACGCACCAGAACACCCAAAACAGCTAAGCTATCATGGGCTGTTCTGAGCTGGTCGCTATAGCGACGGCCTGGTCGCTTGTAGCGACCGTAGGCAGAACCAAAAACGTGCCTGGTCGCTATAGCGACGGGCTGGTCGCTGTAGCGACCATGACAGTTCAGAAAACTCAGAAAAATGCATTTTCCATCATTCCAAACCATTCCAACTTACCCAAGCTTCCAAAAGGTGTTAAAAAGGATTTTCTTTAGCATTTAAGCAATTTAAACATAGTTGAAACAAGGAATTAGCAAATAACATAGATTAGGGCAGATTTCCTAAAATTTGCTCAAAGTATAATTAACCCTCAAACTTACTCAAAACGGGTTCTAAAAACCCTAGGGAGCTCACCTAAGCCTTGATTGGTGCTTGCTAAGTTCTGAATTCCAAAAACCCTAACTTGCTCCTACTCCTTTCTTTGATTCTTCTTCAACTTCTCTTGTCCTAGAAATTCCAAAGTGAGCTTGCTAAGAAAAAGGTTCCACAATAATTGAAGGAAAGCTTGTTGAATGGTAGCAATAGAGAAGGAGGGCGTGAGACTAGGGAGAGTGAGGGAGAGAAATCAGATTTTGAAGAGTGAGAATGGTGAGAGGAAATGATGAAAATATCTTGGTTTTCTTTTTTATAAATCTTTCCTTCCCAAATTACCAATTTACGAAATTGCCATTGCTTGCTCATCAATCTTTTAACATTGATAACAGTTACTTATAAGCGGGATATTACAATCTACCCCCCTTAAAGAAATTTCGTCCTCGAAATTTAGAATTTACCTGAAAATAGATACGGATAGTTCTCTTGCATCTCAGATTCTAGCTCCCACGTTGCTTCGCCGTCGGGAGAACCTTTCCAAACAACCTTAACAATTGGAATCTCTTTGTTCCTCAAGGACTTAACATCACAATCAATAATTTGATCTGGTTCAGGTTGAAATGTTAAATCTGATCTCAAGTCAATACTGTCCAACTCTACTGGTTGAAAAGGATCGGGAATGAATTTCCTCAGTTGAGAGACATGGAAGACATCATGTAAACCTGACATGGCCGGTGGCAGCGCTAACTGATAAGCTGCTGGACCGACACGTCTAAGTATCTGAAATGGTCCAACATACCTTGGACAAAGTTTCTTGGTTCTAAAAGCTCCTCTTAACCCCAACTTAGGTGTAACTTTAAGGAATACATGATCTCCCACTTCAAACTCTAAAGGCCTTCGTCTTTTGTCTGCATAGCTTTTCTGGCGACTTTGGACTGTTCTCATCTTATCCTGAATGGATTTAATTTTCAAAGTAGTCTCCTGAATGATTTCTGGTCCCAAAATGCTCTTATCTCCGACCTCAGCCCAACAAAGTGGGGTTCTACACTTCCTACCATACAAGGCTTCATAAGGTGCCATCCTAATACTGGAATGATAACTATTATTGTAAGAAAATTCAATCAAAGGAAAATGATCATTCCAACTTCCTCCATCTTCCAGGATACACGCACGTAGCATATCCTCTAACATTTGAATAGTCCTCTCAGATTGACCGTCTGTTTGAGGATGATGGGACGTGCTCATCTTTAATCTTGTCCCTAAAGCTCTTTGAAAAGCTTTCCAAAAGTGGGATGTGAAGATCGGATCCCGATCAGATACAATACTAGCAGGAACACCATGAAGTTTTACAATCTCCGAGATAAACAATTTGGCATACTGAGAGGCTCTGTAAGTAGTCTTAACTGGCAAGAAATGAGCAGACATGGTTAATCGGTCTACTATTACCCAAATGGAGTCATGTCCTCGTTGTGTTCGGGGTAATCCACTCACAAAGTCCATAGTTATCTCTTCCCATTTCCATTGAGGAATTTCCAAGGGTACTAACATTCCTGCAGGCCTTTGATGTTCAATCTTTACCTGCTGACATACAATGCATCGCGACACAAATTCCGCAATATCCTTCTTCATGCTAGGCCACCAATAATCTCTCTTCAAATCTTGATACATCTTGGTGGTACTCGGATGAATGCTAAAACTGCTCTTGTGCGCCTCTTCTAAAATCACCCTTTTCAATTCCGCATTATTCAGAACATAAATTCTTCCTTCAAACAGTAGTGTACCATCATGTGCTAAAGAAAACTCTGATTGACCAACTCTTCTTTGAAGGTCCACATCCATACTCTGAGCTTGTGTAATCCTAGATCGTAGATCGCAAGAAATTTCTAACTTGTTCAACAAAATGCCACCTTCCAACTCGGTGACATGTAGACCAAGATTTCGGAACTTCTCATATAGACCACACACATGCATCATCACTTCAGCCTTAACTAAGGCCTTTCGGCTTAGGCATCTGCTACCACATTCGCCTTTCCTGGGTGGTATTTCAAATCAAAATCAAAATCTTTTAGATATTCCATCCATCTTCTCTGCCTCATGTTTAGTTCCCGTTGATCGAACAAATATTTCAAACTTTTGTGGTCACTGAATAAGTCAAACTGTGCTCCATACAAATGATGTCTCCACACTTTCAATGCAAAGACTATAGCTGCTAACTCCAGATCATGGGTGGGATAATTCTCTTCATGAGTCTTGAGCTGTCTAGACGCATATGCTATCACATTCTCTCCTTGCATAAGAACACTACCCAGTCCTTTAGAGGATGCATCACAGAAAACGGTGTATCTTCTGTCAGGATCTGGTATTGCCAACACTGGTGCTTTAGTCAATTTTCTTTTTAAAACTCGGAAGCTCTCTTCACATTCTTCGTCCCAAATAAAGGGCACATCCTTTCTGGTGAGGCGTGACAGAGGCAAGGCAATCTGAGATAACTTCATAATAAATCTTCGGTAATAACCTGCCAAGCCTAAGAAACTCCTGACTTCAGCCACACTCTTGGGTCTGTCCCAATTGAGAACGGCTTCTACTTTGGACGGATCAACAGCTACTCCTCCTTGAGAAATAACGTGACCCAAAAACTTGATTTCCGACAACCAGAACTCACACTTGCTGAATTTAGCATACAACTGTTTGTCTCTGAGGACATTCAAAACGATTCTCAAGTGTTGAGCATGTTCCTGAGGATCCTTGGAATAGATCAAGATATCATCTATGAAAATCACCACAAATTGATCCAGATAAGGCTGAAATATCCTGTTCATATAATCCATAAATACAGCTGGAGCATTAGTTACACCGAAAGGCATAACCAGAAATTCATAGTGCCCGTAGCGCGTTCGAAACGCCGTTTTGGACACATCTGAAGACTTGATGCGGATCTGATGATAACCTGACCGAAGATCAATCTTAGAAAATACCGTCGCTCCTTTGAGCTGATCTAAGAGATCATCAATCCTTGGAAGAGGATACTTGTTCTTAATGGTCACTTTATTCAGTTGGCGGTAGTCTATACACATCCTCATGCTTCCATCTTTCTTCTTGACTAACAGAACTGGAGCACCCCAAGGTGACACACTGGGTCTCATAAAATGCTTCTGAATTAACTCTTCGAGCTGAGATTTCAGCTCTTTAAGCTCTGTAGGTGACATTCTATACGGTGCCATAAATACTGGCTCCGCTCCCGGAATTAAATCAATAGAGAATTCCACCTCATGCTCTGGAGGCAAACTAGTTACTTCCGAAGGAAAAACATCTAAGTACTCGTTCACAATGGGAATATCACTGGGACTTAGCTCTGGTTCTGAAGCCACAGTGAGCATAACATAAAATCCTTTATCTTGAGCACAAATAAATTGAATTAACTGATGGGTATGGTTAATCAATTCAGACAGAGCTACACCTTCTGTCGTATCACTGGTTGGCATATAAATACTCTTCTCGGAACATCCAATGTACACGTGGTTAGCGGAGAGCCAATCCATGCCTAAGATCACATTAAGTTGCTCTATCGGGAGACACACTAAATCAACATAATAAGTCTTACTAGACACAGTGATAGGACAGTTTTCACAAACATAGCTTGCCTCAATTCCGCCTTCAGTAGCGGTAGATACTAACATTGGAGGATTCAACGAAGACAAAGGTAATTGTAGCGTTTCTACACATTTATATGAAATAAAAGAACAAGTAGCGCCACAATCAAAAAGAACTCTTACTGGATTTGAACCAAGGTAACACATACCAGCAATCAAATCTTCATTAGCCAAGGCCTTTGCACCATCAAGGGAGTACACCCTGCCTTTACTAGTGGTAGTGCCCTCAGCTCCACTCCTATTCCTCCGTTCTGGACAATTTGCTATAATGTGCCCCGGCTTCTTACACCCGTAACAAACACCTGTACCCTTCATGCATTCACCATAATGTGATTTTCCACAGATGTTGCAAGTGGTACCAGCCTTCGGTGAATATGTTTGCTTACCCCTATGAGGCGACCCCTTCGGTTTCAACTTGTCATGATACTTGTCTGGCATCTTCCCTCTTTTCTTTTCAAATGCTACAGCTCTTTCTTTAGCAGTCTTAGCGAAACCCGCTTCTGCGACTAAACTATCATGCACTAACTCATCAAAACTTGTGTTTCTTTGGAGGCTCACCACAGTGTCAATTTCACCTCTCAGGCCTCGTTTATATTGATTCATCTTCCAAACATCATTCTCAGCATATTCATTATGAGTGGAGTAGTAGGACAGCTCTTTCAAACTTTTTGGTGAATTCGGTAACCGACATACCACCCTGTTTCAACTCCAAGAATTCTTGTTCCTTCTTCACCTTGTAAGACAAAGGTAAATATTTTTCCAACATCACCTCTTTGAAGTTTAACCAGTTCACTTCTATATCATTTGCTAACATCCTGCGCTGAGCAGATTCCCACCAATCTTCTGCTGCGCCTCTGAGTTTATTTGTGGCATAGACCACTTTATCAGCTTCTGAACACTCGGCCATTCGAAAGATCTTTTCCATCTGTTTTATCCACTTCCTGGCTTCCTGAGGTTCACCTTCTCCATTAAACTCAGGAGGATGATGCCTGTTAAATTCCCGAAAAACCGGATTACCAATTACGAGAGGAGGAGGTGGTGGCTGCTGATGGAATCCCTGCCCTTGATTCATCATTTCCATCCATTGTTGTTGGGCTTGAGCCTGTTGTTGAGCTTGTTGTTGCATCATTAGCATCATCTGCTGATACTGTAATGCATTTTGAGCTTGCTGCTCTTGATACTGCTGCTGCCAGGCCTGTTGCTGCTGTATCATTTATTCCCACGAATTCATACTTGGTTCTCTACTTTCATCACTGGCCTGATTAGCTCGAGGTCTACCTGGTCCTCTCCTTCTCCCAGACATCTTATCCTAGCTGTCATATACAAGTCAAAGTGATCAGTTTTAACTGAATATAACATTTATAATAATGTCCTGGATCCAAGAGGTCCACATGCTTCGATTGTATTTTAATGACCCAAGGCACGGTCTGAATCGACCTGCTCTGATACCAAATTGTAACACCCATATAGAGATTGCCTAGGATCTCTTACGAGTATTAAAATTTCGTAGTGGATACATTAAATACAATACAGAAAGTTGGCTTATAGATAATACAATACATAAGTCTTTGATACAATCTGAGATTCGATACAAACATCCTTATAATTTACATTGTGATACATCAGTTATGTACAATCATCCATATACAATAAAACAGCACGATCAATCCAAAGCTTTCTCTTTACCTTTACGTCGTGCTTCCTGTGAACCTGCACCAGAAGGAAAGGGATGAGACATAATGTTTCAGTGAGCTCCGGCCCTACCTACTGTTGGCAACCACGGGGATAACCTAGGGTCGCCGTGCCTACTCTTGGCAATCATGGGGATTCCTACGATTGTCGTCATTCTCTACGTATTTCGCGATCAAGGGAAAAACCTAGGATCGCTACATATCTTAATCATGTGTTTATCTTATTCTAACCTTAAACTTAAACTTATACTTAGTGATCTTGGGGACATCCTATGATCACTTCTTTCTCTGCTGACTAATCATCATATTCTCATAATAATTTCATAAGTATTACTTTACATCATTCTTAATTCATAAGGTTAGAAGTTAGCGTTGAACATACAATACATTATCTTGGTTCATTTTACGGAGTGCATCCGGGTGGAGTAACCCCGAAGTACATCTCCCATCATACCGGTGAAATTCCTATCATATCAGGCTAACACCGGACTCCTCTTATCGTTGTGTGGACAACTCTCTCGATGAAGTTCCATCCGGCGAATCCCGGAGTCTGCTGAACACAACTTAACTTTGCATGTAGACAACCCTCTCGGAGAAGTCCCATCCGGCGTATCCCGGAGTCTGCTGAACATGCTTAACATAGTCTTATAACTTACGTGTGGATAGCCCTTTCGGAGAAATCTCATCCGGCATAATCCGGAGTCTGATGAACACGTTAACATATTCTTTAATATAATCTTGACTTGTCGGATGTATATCCGTTACATAAAACTATTCTTAGACATATCTGAAATTTCTGGCTTAGCAACTGGTAAGGAGGGTAAACTGGTTCTGATTAAAACTGGTTCTGAACCTAACAGGTTCTGAACTTGAAACTTAGCACAATTTAAATCACAGTTATGCAGCAGAATTAAAAAGTGCAGAAATAAAAGAACACAAGGTTTGTTTACCCAGTTCGGAGTAAACACCTCCTACTCTGGGGGATACCAATCCAGGAAGGAAATCCACTATTGGAATTAACCCTTAAGACTCAGACACTGACCTCCCAGTTCCTATCCTAAGCAATCAACTTCCACCTAGTCAGACTTCTACCCACACATGAGTATTAGAGTCCACTAACTTCCTATTTAAGCAACAGCACAGTTACTTGAACAACTTGAACTAAACCCAGTTCTGAAACAAAACTACCCAGTTTGTGAAGAACACTCTTCAATACATGACCTGCACTCGTACCTACAGGCTTAGAGTGATTACAACTCTATTAAACCTAAACCAACTCAACAGAGTGGTGCACAAACAAAGCTAAAAAGCTTACACAACCTAAGACTCAATTTTCTGAATTATACTCTGTTTTTCATATCTCATGAATGACAGCAGCATCTCTCCTTATATAGCCTTCAGTCCAGCAGCATAAAATAAATTCCAATCTTCTGAAATTGATTTGTTACTGATTTATGAATGGCTAAGATAATTCTGCAATGTATCTTTGAAAGATTACATCAGTAAAATACGCGTTTTCATAAAAACAAACCAAATCTTCATTAAATCTTCTCCAAAACAAACAGCATTCTAGAAGCAATATACGAGGATAATTCCTGTTTAAATCTTGCCAAGATTCGCGCAGAAACAACTTGAAAAAGATCAGCTTCTGATGAAGTCAACCAAAGTCAACGCTGGCATCAGAATCTGAATTCAGCTTCTGAAGTGCTACAGTGCTTCTGAAGATACATTCAGCTTCTGATGGAATTTTCAGCTTCTGAACAGCTTCAAAATGAAAGACTTGCAACTGAAGATTTGTTCTAGACATGAAGATGCTACTATTCAACACATTGGATTTGCCAAAATATGCAGCCAACACCAAAATACTCAACAATCTCCCACTTTGGCAAATTTTTGGTTAAAACCAATGTTCACACACTCAAGCTCTTCAATTCTCCCATAACACTAGCTCATCAATGAAGAACTTCACAACAATATAACATAGCACATAAATTAGGCAGCGGACAAAACACTTTCTGAGCTATGTTAAACACCAGCTTTAGCTTCTGAACT
This sequence comes from Medicago ruthenica, assembly GCA_018208015.1. NCBI lineage: Eukaryota > Viridiplantae > Streptophyta > Magnoliopsida > Fabales > Fabaceae > Medicago > Medicago ruthenica. The sequence continues at coordinate 46,862,509 of CM031374.1, forward strand.
CCTAAAGCACACATAACACAATTACTGATCAACTTCTGAAGCTTCATAACACTCCCCCTGCAACTCAGCATCCAATATTAAAAACTCCCCCTTAATTCTGAACTGCAGTAACACTTCAAGATCACAAACACTCAGGTAAATAAAAACCTTGTACTCCCCCTGAGACACACACTCCCCTATAATCACAACTGCACAGCTCATGTTGCATTGCATCTGAATTCTGACCAACAGCCACAAAACTGCACTAAGTACAATCTGACAGCTCACCCTCTACACAGCTCATGTCTGATCTTAAACATAGGTTTTTCTAACCCTTTTTAGCCACAAAATTATGACAAACTTCAGACTTAACATAGGGTTTAAAAACTGCACATTCATCATCTGAGACAGTCCCAGCATCCACTTCAGACCCAGGATCAGAATCACACTTAGTATTAGCACAACTGGCAGGTACTCCTCTATCTTCCTCACATCCAGTTTGCTTTAATTGCTATAAGTCCTTATGCTGACAAACATTTGAAGAACCACAACCAAAAACATTCCTCCCAGCAACTCTTTTCTGAACATAAGTCTTAGCCTCTTCAGATTCACAAGAAAATAGTACCTTCTGATCAGGAACAGGAACTTTGCTCCAGATTTTGGATGGTCCAGCACCAGAATTCTTCTGTGCTACAGGAATTGGCTTGCTGTCATCAGCAACATCCTTTCCTTTTCCTTTGTTCAGATGCTGAGCAACACCTTCACTCTTAGGTCTCCAAACTTTCTTGATTTTGCTCTTGTTCACAGCTGGTTCAACTTTTCTGTGTTGCAAATGTTTGGGATAACCATGCAATTTGTAACAAAAAGGTTTAATGTGACCCTTTTTACCACAATGATGATAGACCCAAGGTTGATTCTTTCTTTTGTTTCTGTTAAACTTCTGGGAATGCATCTGAGCATGCTTCTGAGGCAGCATCTGAACTTGCTTATGAGGTATCATTTGAGCTGGCTTCTGACCTTGCATCTGTGCTTGTTTCTGAGGTCTCCTCTTTGGTGTTCCAACCATAGAATCATGAGTTTGAGTAGCAAGAACAAACTGACTAACAAGATTTTTCTCCTTGAGCTTCAGACTCTGATCAACATAACCTAACCCAGTTTTTCCTTGCTTCTGGACATCTAGAATCTCCTCCAACTTATCAGTAGCAGAGTTCATCATCCTAACTTGCTTTTTCATCTGATCAAGTTGGGAATTCAAAAGTGTTACTTCTTCATTAAGATCAGCAATCTGTCCTATATGAGCACATCTTTCATACTGTAGCTGGCACACAGTTTCCTTCTCAGTCTCTAATAACTTGATCAAATCTTGATTTCTGAGATACAATTCTTCATAAGAAATAGCTGGTTCCTCAAAAATCAATTCTTCATCACAGGCTTCAGATTCTGATGAAGTTTCAATTTCTGATGAAGTTTCAGACTCTGAATAGACCACATATTTTGAACAAGCTTCTGAAACTGTAAGAGCAGTAACATGTTTAGCTGACTTACTTTCAATCTCTCCTTCTGAGCTATCCTCATTAGACCAAGATACAGCAAGGCTTTTCTTCTGCTTCTTGAGAAAATTAGGACATTCAGCCTTGATATGTCCAAAGCCTTCACACTCAAGGCACTGCACAACCTTTGATTGTTTGCTATTTTCTTCAGATTGTTGCTTGTTATTGTTGAGTCTGAGATTCTGACCTTTGGTTCTGGACTTTCTGTCAATATTCTTCAGAATCTTATTGAACTGTTTTCCCATTAACACTACAGCTTCTGATAACTCATCTTCATCTTCATCAAGCTCTTGTTGATCATCAGCTACAGACTTATCAGCAAAAGCTATTCCTTTCCCTTTCTTATCAGGCTGTTTGCAGAATGCAGTCTCAAAATTGAGCAAAGACCCAATCAGCTCCTCAACCTTCATGGTGGTGATGTCATGAGCTTCTTCTATGGCTGTAACCTTCATATCAAATCTTCTGGGCAGGGACCTGAGGATTTTTCTTACTATCTTTTCATCAGACATCTTTTCCCTAAGAGAATCAAAGGAATTTGCCATGTCCAGCACATTCATGTAGAAATCTTGCATGCTTTCCTCCTCCTTCATCTTCAGGTTCTCAAACTTGGTGGTCAGCAACTGCAATATGGACATCTTTACCTTAGAAGTTCCTTCATGTGTTGTTTTTAAAATTTCCCAGGCATCCTTTGCAACAGTACATTGTTTGATAAGTCTGAACATATTCTGGTCCACACCATTAAAAATTGCATTCAAAGATTTTGAATTTCCCAATGACAGATCATCTTCAGCTTTGGTCCATTCTTCTTCAGGCTTCAGAACCTCAGTTTTGTTACCATCTTTGTCCAAAAACACAGGATGATCCCAGCCTTTGATCACAGCCTTCCAAGTTCTGCTGTCAATGGATTTTAGGAATGCACACATCCTTGATTTCCAGTACTCATAATTGGTGCCATCAAGTAGGGGTGGTTTGTTGACAGTGCCTCCTTCTCTCTCCATAAAGCCAGACATAAATACCTCTGGATCTCACCCAAATTACAGGCAGGGTGCCTGCTCTGATGCCAATTGAAATTTCTGGCTTAGCAACTGGTAAGGAGGTTAAACTGGTTCTGATTAAAACTGGTTCTGAACCTAACAGGTTCTGAACTTGAAACTTAGCACAATTTAAATCACAGTTATGCAGCAGAATTAAAAAGTGCAGAAATAAAAGAACACAAGGTTTGTTTACCTAGTTCGGAGTAAACACCTCCTACTCTGGGGGATACCAATCCAGGAAGGAAATCCACTATTGGAATTAACCCTTAAGACTCAGACACTGACCTCCCAGTTCCTATCCTAAGCAGTCAACTTCCACCTAGTCAGACTTCTACCCACGCATGAGTATTAGAGTCCACTAACTTCCTATTTAAGCAACATCCCAGTTACTTGAACAACTTGAACTAAACCCAGTTCTTAAACAAAACTACCCAGTTTGTGAAGAACACTCTTCAATACATGACCTGCACTCGTACCTACAGGCTTAGAGTGATTACAACTCTATTAAACCTAAACCAACTCAACAGAGTGGTGCACAAACAAAGCTAAAAAGCTTACACAACCTAAGACTCAATTTTCTGAATTATACTCTGTTTTTCATATCTCATGAATGGCAGCAGCATCTCTCCTTATATAGCCTTCAGTCCAGCAGCATAAAATAAATTCCAATCTTCTGAAATTGATTTGTTACTGATTTATGAATGGCTAAGATAATTCTGCAATGTATCTTTGAAAGATTACATCAGTAAAATACGCGTTTTCATAAAAACAAACCAAATCTTCATTAAATCTTCTCCAAAACAAACAGCATTCTAGAAGCAATATACGAGGATAATTCCTGTTTAAATCTTGCCAAGATTCGCGCAGAAACAACTTGAAAAAGATCAGCTTCTGATGAAGTCAACCAAAGTCAACGCTGGCATCAGACTCTGAATTCAGCTTCTGAAGTGCTACAGTGCTTCTGAAGATACATTCAGCTTCTGATGGAATTTTCAGCTTCTGAACAGCTTCAAAATGAAAGACTTGCAACTGAAGATTTGTTCTAGACATGAAGATGCTACTATTCAACACATTGGATTTGCCAAAATATGCAGCCAACACCAAAATACTCAACAATATCTATTGCATTCCTTAAGGGATTCAATCTCTCAATGCTTAACATATGAGTATAGAGTCATAGGCTTATCGTTTTCATAAGCCACTACTTAGTTGCTAGAACATTTCCATACCCGTCTAGACTTTGCCCTCTTAATTCTAAACTATTCTAAGTCTTTGCACAATCCTTGTTCCTTACATTTTCATCCTTTTGGGAGCCTCTTGAACGAGTTGGAATGATGGTTATTGATTCTTAAATGTTTTAGCAGAAAACGGATGCGAAAAACCATGCCTACGCGCACCAGAACCCCCAAAACAGCTAAGCTGTCATGGGCTGTTCTGAGCTGGTCGGTATAGCGATGGCCTGGTCGCTTGTAGCGACCGTAGGCAGAACCAAAAATGTGCCTGGTCGCTATAGCGACGGGCTGGTCGCTGTAGCGACCATGACAGTTTAGAAAACTCAGAAAAATGCATTTTCCATCATTCCAAACCATTCCAACTTACCCAAGCTTCCAAAAGGTGTTAAAAAGGATTTTCTTTAGCATTTAAGCAATTTAAACATAGTTGAAACAAGGAATTAGCAAATAACATAGATTAGGGCACATTTCCTAAAATTTGCTCAAAGTATAATTAACTCTCAAACTTACTCAAAGCGGGTTCTAAAAACCCTAGGGAGCTCACCTAAGCCTTGATTGGTGCTTGCTAAGTTCTGAATTCCAAAAACCCTAACTTGCTCCTACTCCTTTCTTTGATTCTTCTTCAACTTCTCTTGTCCTAGAAATTCCAAAGTGAGCTTGCTAAGAAAAAGGTTCCACAATAATTGAATGAAAGCTTGTTGAATGGTAGCAATAGAGAATGAGGGCGTGAGACTAGGGAGAGTGAGGGAGAGAAATCAGATTTTGAAGAGTGAGAATGGTGAGAGGAAATGATGAAAATATCTTGGTTTTCCTTTTTAAAAATCTTTCCTTCCCAAACTACCAATTTACGAAATTGCCATTGCTTTCTCATCAATCTTTTAACATTGATAACAGTTACTTATAAGCGGGATATTACATCCTAATTGCGCCGGCAATATTTTTGCTCCACTTATTACATCCAATTTTTTTAAAGAATCAGGAGAAGATAACGAAAGGAAAGAAGACAACAGTTCTATCATACGAAATCCAATTGTTGGACTTTACAAGTTGTTATCGAAGATTATCAAGTACATTGCAAAGGCAATAGCAGAGATGATGAAGCCAATGATAAATATACTCAACTCAATATATAAGAAACTGTTATCATCTATCATGCGTTCTTCCACTGCGATAATGCTAGTAATACACTTGTTCATGTAATACTATATCATCTTTGTTCTAGTTACATATCATTATTGGAAAAATATAATAATCCAAGACAAACATGGAATTATTACATTGAACTCACGAAAACCTTTTCATTGAATCAATGTTCCTTAAAATTCCTTTTCTTCCAGTCCATACATATAGTCAACTACGTAAGGAAAAATATGGTTAGATTGCTTCTTGTTATACACTTTTATGCAATTCTTAAGCTGACACCATCTATAATTTGTCATGACCACTGGACTGATGACCCTTTCATTATATGAATCTCAGGTAAGAATAGCAATTGATAAGTTTGGTGCTGCTGTAGTTTGATAGTCATGGTATGGTCCAAAATAGGTCTCTGAGCATGACCTTAGTGGTTATACAAAGGTAATGTAATCTGACAAAAAATTCCTATTTTCATATTTTGTAACTATATTCTTTCTTTTATTTTCATCATTAAATGATACTAAAGCTAAAATTTGAAATGATATCAAGGTGTTGTGTGTTTTATATTTTCCTAATTACACAAATACATTCTTATGATTGATTACATGAAATAAATACTTGATATGAATTGTTTGATGTCCTTACTAAGTAAGAGAAGATACACACACATACACGTGTGTGTGTGTGTGTGTTGTGCCGTTGGTTCTGAATCCTTAAATTAGGTGTATGTGATTGTTTACTAAGTAAGAGAAGATACACACACACACATACACGTGTGTGTCTTGTGTCGTTGGTTCGAAATCCTTAAATTAGGTAAAAATGTGTATATATACCAATTAACTTGGCCTCCCCCTGTCACTACCTAGCTCCGTCACTGGTTCCACTTTGTTTTCATGAGCAACCACACAACCCTTTTTTACTTTTTGTGTCACCTTAATGTATGTTAGTGTCACCTTTTGTACTTTGTTTTCATGATCCTATTAGGTTATAATAGTAATTGTATCTGCTAGATCATAGACCACATTCCATATGTAATGTTCAGAGTGGGGGTACAAATGAGTCGGAGATATTCTATGTGTTGAGAAACATTGAGAGTTGCATTCTGAGGAACCATATATATATATGTGTGTGTGTGTGTGTGTGTGTGTGTGTGTGTTGGGGGAAATCAAAGTAGAGTGAATATGTGAATGTGTTCATGTGAAAGTGTCTCGTGCATCATAACTTGCGCTTAAGTCATGTTTGAATTCTTGAAAAGATCCAAGTTAGTAATGAATTTTTTAAAAGATCCAACTATGTAATGACTATGTGACTCCTCTTATGAGCATGAATTCATAGTTACCTTGTGTGTACCTGTTATATGTCGACGTGTAATTTACTAGCCTGTAACATGATGGCTTAGGTTGCCCAATAACATGTTTCCTATGTCTATTGTCTTGTATCCTAAATTTCATGCAACACTATTTATACATATGTTCTATATTATTAACATATTGTTGGATGTATTTGTATCTTAAATTTCCTAAATTATTTACTACTAGTCTCACATGCTAATTGTATAAGTGCCCATATGTATCAATGCATCCTTATATGACATAAGGACTATTATGAACATAACATTCTGTGTCATCATGTTCCTAACTATTGTATGCCATAAATGCTTCACATATTCATGAATGATAACATGCTCATTCATTTTTAAGGATTGGGATAGGACACTGGTGGAATTCACTGCTGCAATGCTTCTGGACGAATAATCTAATACAAAGCCAGAACTTTCTAAAAGACTTGATGAAATATCTTGTCCTGGTGATTTCACCGACCTTTTACGAAATATCTTTTATGTTGTGTAAAGATCTAACTCGCTTCATAGCCTCGAGTTCAACCTTGATCATAATTGGTGATATTGTTTGACTGTGCAGTTCTGATTGTAACCGGTGATAGTGATCGACTAGCCCCTGAAGCACCATTATTGGTCGTTGAATTAAATAAGTGGCTGAGATATAAGAGAAAAGTCACAAGGATTTCGGATACAACTTTGTTCTTGATCTCAATTAAGGTCACTGACTTGGTGATTTTGTTCATTATGGATGTAGTGGCCCTTAAATTTGATACTTTATCTATTGTTTTGATTGTTACTCTTGAAAGAATTATATGAATGAGATTTATATATTTTTAGTTATATATTTATGTATATTAAGTATTTATTAATTAATATATTTATTTAAAATTGGTCAACAAAAATTGCCCCATTATTTTTTTTAAAAAAAAACTAAACACTTGCGACTGTTGTGAGGGGTCGCAAGCCCATTTAAATTTGATTAAAACGCCTACTTTGCGACAGTTGTGAGGGGTCGCAATAGCCTCTGCGACAGTTGGTGCGACTGTTCCTTGAACTGTCGCAAAAGGTAGTTGCGACCCCAATTTCTGCACATGTTGGGGAACAGTCGCAAAGGGACATCTGTGACCCTTCTAACGGTCGCAATCCATCATTTTAAAAGTCGCAAAATGCCTTTTTTCTTGTAGTGTTTATTATGCAAATTCTTAATTTCACCCGAAGCGAAATAACCCTGAGATAAGGGTAATTAGTGAAGGGACATACCTAATGTTGGTGAAAACCTACCCGAATCAGGAAGTAACTAAGGTAACAGTGTAACCACCAGAATTATTGAAAGAGTAGTAACAACGGTAACTGAACCTATGAACTAGCATAATAATTTTACTCTTCTAAGATTCATATATGATGGAACCTTTAGGACCATTGAGAATTTACGAACTCTAATTTAATTCTATGTTTCAATTACCTTTGAGAGAGTAAGAACCCCACATACATCTACATGCAGAGGTGCATCCCCCTATAGGATTGAAAACCCTAAGCATTGAAGCGTGTAGAAACTTCGGTGTAAGGTTGTAACTCAACATTTGGAGGGGAATAAAACCCCACGAACTCATCACTTAAATGGAAGACATTTAACCAATCTCTGAATAATGCTTGACTATTATTTAATTCCAATAAATGAATAGAGGGGATTCGAAGAATCCTAACCGCCGCTAGTGTAACAACCCGATTTTTAGTAATAGATTTATTTATTATTATTATTATTATTATTATTATTATTATTATTATTATTATTATTATTATTATTATTATTATTATTTGTTGGATATTTGGTTGTTGGCTTCATGTTTGCTAAAATCAAATATACAAGAAGTTGTGCGTCTTCAGAAGCTGGAAGCAAGCATTTCAGAAGCTGATCCTCATTTGTGAACAGTGCTTCAGAAGCTGAACAGTACTTCAGAAGCTGGGCTTCAGAAGCTGACGTTCAGACGCTGAACAGTACTTCAGAAGCTGATGTTCAGACGTTGAACAGTACTTCAGAAGCTGACCTTCAGAAGCTGTATGTTCAGAAGCTGGTTTTCTGTGTTCCTGTGTTCGCATCTTGGAGTGTTTATTTTCTCATGTGATTTTTTGAAGATTTAATTAAAGAATTCCAAGCTGCGTTTCTAGAAGGAAGAAGAATTTTTGCACGATATTTTCAGAAGATTGGATTCAATTATTTGTAAATATATTTTCAAAGAAATCTTTGAAAAATATATTTCTGGAAAATAAATTGCTTCTATTTGCTTCTAAAGAATTCTGGGAATATATCTTTGAAGGATTTGGTTCAGAATTATGTTGCTGCTGAAGCTATAAATAGAGGACGCTGCTATTGAAGAATTTACATCAAAACAGAAGTCATTATAGAAAGAGTCTTAGGTTTTGAGTTTGTAAGCTTTGTGCTGTTTTTCTGTAGACCACTCAATTGTTTAGAGTTGGTTTAGTTTTATTAAGTTGTAATCACTTGAAGTTTTTAAGCAAAAGTGACTGTTTATGTTTTGATGAGTGTCTTCATCTTTGTTTGTTTAGAGTCTGATAATCACTGGGGCAGTGATTGACTGAGGGAAATGAGATGGGATCTCAGGTCTAGGAGTTCCTAGGTTGAAGTCAATACGAGTAGTGATTAAGTGAGAAGGTTGTGAAACAGGGGCTGTTGTCATAGGACTTCGAATAGGTACTATCATAGTAGATTTCCTTCTTTGCTTGGTAGCCTCCAGATGTAGGTGTGTTTGTCACCGAACTGGGTTAACAAATCAATTGTGCATCTTTACTTTTTGTATGTTTTATTCTACTTCTGAACTACTGTTTTGCATACTCTGTTTTACTGCACCAGTACTCTGTTTTACGTTCAGAACTAGGTCCAGCCATAATTTCATTATTTATTTATTATATTTGTTAATTGTTTATTTTGTTGGGAATTAGTGAATTAGTAAATTTAAGTGATTGAGGGTATTTTGGTCTTTTACGGGTGAATGGCATTTTTGTAATTAAGTTAGAATTAGAAATTTGAATTTTAGAGAATAGTGGTGTAAAAGTAAAATGGGAGGTTTAAGTGAAGTAAAAGTGTAGAGAAATAATCATGAGAATTGGATGTGACTAAGCTCATTAGTGTGAGTGACCCTAACCCATTATATTTAAAGAGAAGTGTGTGTTAGTGGAATTAGGTTAACTCATTTGCAACAAAATTTTGAGAGAGGCAAGAGAGAGAATAGAAGAGGCTTGGAGACAAAGTTGGAAGAAAGCTCTAGAGCACAAAGGGGAAAGAGGAATTCAACCTAGGAAAGCTTGGTAGAGTGAAGAATTAAGGTACGGGGGAAGATTATTTTCATCATATGGGTTTAATAAGAAATTGGGTAGTTTGGGTGTTTTTGCTTATGCTTAATCTCATGTTAATTGATTATGATTATGTGAAATTCGTGCTCCTATTATTATGGTTACTTTGAGTATGTTAAAATTGGTGAATTCATGTTGAGTTTATGTCAAAATTAATGGTTGGTTATAGTGAAATGATAACTTTGTGAGTTTTGATGATTTTGATGAAGAACATGATAATTGGATTATGATTATGGTTTATTTAGTTGATTTTGAGCATGGGTATATGTTTGATTTGAGAATCCATGAGATTAGGTTGATTAAGTTGTGGTTTAAGTTGTTGTTGCTATGTTCTTGGTGAAATTGCTTAATTGAGTGAAAATGATTAAGTTGTTGTTAAATTGAATAAGGTGTTGTCATGATGATTGAAATAAGTGATTATGTGGAACATGATGAAATGCTGATGTTGTTGTTGTACCATGTTTGTTTGATAGGTTGTTGGTGAATATGAACTTTTGAAATGATGTTTGAATTAAATGAAAATCATGGTGATTATTGATGAAAAGTGATTATGATTAAGTTGTATGAGCTATGTTTTAGGTGTAATTGAGTGGTTAATGTTGGGTTAATGATTTTGATGGAGTTTGGTGCGTTTGGGATCGAAAGGTGTCGTTAAAATGGGATTTTTCACGCAAAAACGCGAAAAATCAGATTCTGCTATCCTGGGAAGAACACACAACCGTGCATTCTGACCGCATAGACCGTGTGTTGCTCTCGACATGAGAGTGCACGACCGTGCGCACCCTATTTTGTCCCGAAAACTCGTTTTTTTAAGGTTCCAAGGCATGTGTTTGGGTCCCAAACCCCTAAACTTGATTATTAGGTGTTTAATCATGATGTGTATGGTTGGTTAACATGATGTATGATTAAAGATAACATAGGATTGGAAAGATGTTAAATGAAATTGTGAAATATATCTTTAATTGAGTCGAAAGTGTTGGAACAAAATGTGTTTAACAAGTCTCTTATGAATTAAGGGGAGATTGTTGAAACATTTATGTGTAAACATATCTCTCTTTATGGTTTTGATGATAACAAAGTATTAAAGAGAAAATTGGTTATTTGCTAATGCTTTGTTCAAGTGTTTTCAGAACCATGTGATTTATGATTATTTATTAAGAATGGTTATGGAAGAACAAGCTTAGAGCAAGGAAGGAAAGCTAAGAAGCAATGTTGCAAAGCTAGAAGGAAACTGGGTCTGAAGAAGTGCTCCTGAAGAAGTGCTCCTGAAGTAGTGGTACTGAAGTGAGAGCTTCTGAAGTGGTACTCCTGAAGTGCAGCTTCTGAGTCTGAAGGCAGCTTCTGATGTCTGGGTGCTTCTGAAGAAGTCAACGCAGAGTCAACTTCTGAAGCCAGCTTCTGATCCGTACAAGGCAGCTTCTGATGCAGCAGCTTCTGATGCACTGTTCACAGAGAAGCTTCTGAAGCTGATGTGGCATGGAAAGTGACCAGTACTGTGCGCATTTAATGCCTGTGTGTGTCAGAACAACTCAATGGAACAGTTATCTCCCTAACCCAAACATTCTCCAGCTTTTAAGGTAGGCCATTTCAAAAATGGCTGCTGCTCTGTTTTGTTTGAAAAAGTGCAGCATACATTTGCAGAAAGCCTAGCTCAATTGCAACGGCTCTTTCCTCAAATCAAGCAAATCTTCAACAGCTATATTTCATCTATAAAAGGAAGAAGATTTGAAGAAGAAATTGTCTAAGACTCTTGAAACAAAGAACTGAACTCTTGCTCTGTTTTGCTGTAAAAAATACGCAAGTTACCCAACCTCTTAGAAATTCTTTTATCTTTGTAACTTAGAATTTCTTAAGGTTAAGAGTCTTAACCTGTGTTGTATTAAGAGAACACCTCTGATATTTTATCAAGTGTTCATCCCAAACTCCTTTACTTGTAAACCAGTTTGGTCCCTAAAGTCTCAGTCTGTATACTGAGCATGTGTAACCTCATTCCTTTGTGGTCTGAGTCAGAAGCCTCTTGACTTAGTATCTTGAGCATTGAGAAGCCTCTTGACTTAGTGTCTTGAGCATTGGGAAGTCTCTTGTCTTAGTGACTTGAGCATTGGAAGCCTTTTCCTTGGTGGTTGAGCATAGAAGCCTCTTTCTTTGTGATTGAGCAACTGGAAGTCTCTTTCTTAGTGATTGAGCAATTGTAATCAGAACTGATTATAGTGGAACTCTCTTGTTGGAAAACAAGGGGACTGGACTACTTCTCACATTGAGAAGGAACCAGTATAAAATTCCTGTGTGTCTCTCTTCCCTTATCTTTTAACTTGTTAATCCGCTGCATTTAACTTCTGATAACAGTTCAGAACCTGGTTATGAACTTGTGTTAAGTTTTTGAAAAGAAAAGAACAAGTTTTTGAGTCACACAATTCAACCCCCCCCCCTTCTTGTGTGTGTTTTTCTCACCTTCAGAAAGATGTATGTTGTTCCTGCTAGGAGGATCACACTACCAATCCCCTAAGCGATGCTAGTACTCAAGAGCTTGGCTAGGGTTTTTTCTCTGTAGAAATGAATGTGTTTTTTCTGTGTGAACGTTCTGAGCTCCTTTTATACTTCCCTTGACCTAAGGGAAGCAGGAGCGACCTTTCCGGGGTTCCCAAGCCACCTGGTGATGTGACTTGGTCCACCCCCGGGGATCTCGGCCTCCAACAGGAACGTGGGAAAGACTTAGTAGACGGGCCGTAACAAGCCGTTAAGTTTGGGTTTCATCTTGGGGAGCCCGCTCCGGATGCATTATTGGGGTCCTTCTTCTTTCTGTGATGTTCCAGTAGGGCCCTAACTTCGCCCACGTGGCAAACACGTGGGGAGTGGGCTCCAGCTTACTAGGGGAGGCTGCAACGTGTCCCTTGAGGAATAGGAGGACGGTACACACCCCCCCAAGCACGAGCCTCAAAGAGGTGAAGTGATTGATGCAATGTCGCCACACCGATGTCACCAAGAAGTTGGCGGTACATAGTCCCCCAAGCACGAGGCTCAAAGAGGCGAAGTGATTGATGCAATGTTGTCACACCGATGTCGCCAAGAAGTTGGCGGTACATAGCCCCCCAAGCACGAGGCTCAAAGAGACGAAGTGATTGATGCAATGTTGTCGCACTGATGTCGCCAAGAAGTTGGTGGTACACAAAATCATTCAACTTCACCCACTTTTATTTCACCTTTTATTCCACTTGAACTCTTAATCTTTGTCCAACATTGTTCCTTTTAATGATAACGCCTTTGAGTGAGCGATTCATGGGCTATTTAAGCCGAATGGCGATCTTAGTGGAATGCTTTTTATACATTTAGTTTTATCACTCCGAGCACTGTTTCAAGCCCGAACTCCCTATGGGTGATTTTGCGCTACCTCAACAGGCCACTTTGGAAAACCTATATCATGTCTATGCCACCTAGGGCGCGATGTTTGAACTTAATCAGGGAACTTAGTGGAATCTTAACCAAGTCTTTTTAAAGACCTAAAGTCATTTTACTGTGGTAGGGCATCGCCTTTTAGTGATAGGTCTTAGCGCCACCGGGGTCTTACTTCCTTTTAGTGATAGGTCTTAGCGCCAAAGGGGTCTTATCGCCTTAAGTTGTAGGTCTTAGCACCACAGGGGTCTTACCGCCTTTTAGTGATAGGTTTTAGCGCCACAGGGGTCTTATCGCCTTAAGTTGTAGGTCTTAGCGCCACAGGGGTCTTATCGCCTTAAGTTGTAGGTCTTAGCGCCACAGGGGTCTTATCACCTTAACTTGTAGGTCTTAGCGTCACAGGGGTCTTATCGCCTTAAGTTGTAGGTCTTAGCGCCACAGGGGTCTTATCGCCTTAAGTTGTAGGTCTTAGCGCCACAGGGGTCTTATCGCCTTAAGTTGTAGGTCTTAGCGCCATAGGGGTCTTATCGCCTTAAGTTGTAGGTCTTAGCGCCACAGGGGTCTTGTCGCCTTAAGAGCATGCAGTCGAAATACGGTAAATATGTGTATATTAGTCCTACCATTTTCTCAAAATATCTAGTTTCTAAATTGTTTGTTTATACCTGAAACTAGTTTAAACCCATATGATTTGATCATTCTACAAATGGGAAGAGAACATTGAAAAAAAGTAATATAACAAATCCAATCAGAGAGGGCACATGATCAACATCATTTGCTAATAATTCAAAACAAGTGTAAGTTCTAAAAGTCTGTCACAAGTTAAACTCGTTACATCCACATTGTAGGTTTAATCGTATGCTAACAAAATTGAAACGAATGCAAATCAAAAGCTAATAAAAGTAAGAAAAGAATTGTCATGTCTTGGATCTCCAATACTGAAGATGCTTGTACACTCAAAGTAATGTAACCAGAGTTTTAATGAACGACCTTTGTGAAACAATTGTACCATTACAATTCATATGAATTGCAATCATTCGAACTAAAGATTACGGATTTTCTGACGCGTAAATACCTTTAATATTAGCAGTTAATTTTAATATAGTTCTTTAATGTGATCAATGCATCACAAATAATCTCGAAGAAAAATAAAAAAAAACCTCAATTATCATTGTCCATAGCCTGATTTCAACAATCATCAAATTTTGCAACAAAAACAGTTTCTAATTCCTTGAACCGTAATTCAACAATTAAAGAAAGTAATTGAAAAACATACAAAAATAATTCGTTAAATCAAATCGTTGAAACCAAAATTCAGAAAAGTGTCGAATTCGAAACCTGAGAGTCAAAATTCATTCGGTAAATCCACGCTAATCGCACAACAGAATAAAAATAAAACGATAATTTACCCAATCAATTATATATCTCGATCCATATGCACATAACCTGGTATAACGTTGCAGATGGTTGTTGATGTCCTTCAAATACGGCGTTGATAGGGTTCATAGCGACGTGATTCTTAGCGACATGGTTTAACTGAGGTACTACAGTACATGGTTTTCTTTTCTAGTTAACCCCATGATCAAATTGATCCTACCTCATCCAAGGGAGATGATAATTACTTATCCAAAGTATCATACATTTAAAGTAGAATTGATATTTTATTATAACAAAGAAACATACACACTAGACTGTAAATGCTATACCACTATTATCAAAGAAGTGGACGAGTTCTTTAATTTGAAGGCACTCATGAGTATTACTTAAATCTTTAATAGAAAAAAGATTATGCAAACTGCCTTTAAACCATGGATCAAATGTTTGAAACAATTCAGATTAATGTGAAAAATCTCAATTACGTAGTATATTTCTATTCGGTCGATTTTAAATCTTTGAATCTCAAAATTATACCATAGAACCTCACAACATATGCTTCGTCAGTTTCCGCATAAAGCTGTTTACTTTAAACAATAATGGAATAATTTAAATGCGACCACATCAATACGGATAAAACGCAAAAATATTAACGAACAATAGGAATACCAAAACTTAAATTCATATGGTTATACGCACAAGTTGGCGAGATCGATACATGAATTAGGAGTGAAATATGAGAGGTCGATTTACCTTTGAGAGGTGCGATAATGCCCTAGCACCAAGGGAGAAACAATGAATTAAACCAACCTGAAAAGATCCTGCCGCCACCTGCAACCAACATGAAAAGATATGGCCGCCGCCTGCATCTTAGTTACTATCGGCGAAATAGATTAGGGTGTGGCCAGGTCAGTTTTACCGAGCCCCACGGTGGGCGCCAATTGTTCCTGCTAGGAGGATCACAGTACCAATCCCAAGAGCGGTGCTAGTACTCAAGAGCTTGGCTAGGGTTTTTCCTCTGCAGAAATGAATGTGTTTTTTCTGTGTGAATGTTCTGAGCTCCTTTTATACTTCCCTTGACCTAAGGGAAGCAGGAGCGACCTTTCCGGGGTTCCCAAGCCACCTGGTGCTGTGACTTGGTCCACCCCCGGGGATCTCGGCCTCCAACAGGAACGTGGGGAAGACTTAGTAGACGGGACGTAATGAGCCGTTGAGTTCGGGTTTCATTGTGGAGATCCCGTTCTGGATGTGTTATTGGGACCCTTCTTCTTTCCGTGATGTTCCAGCGGGGCCCTAACTTCGCCCACGTGGGGAGTGGGCTGCAGCTTACTAGGGGAGGCTGCCACGTGTCCTTTGAGGAATAGGAGGACGGTACATATGTAAACATGTTAATTGATTATAGAGGTGTGTGAATGATGTTGAAACATGTTTATAAAGTGGTATAGAGATAGGTTAATGGAACCTTGCTTGATTTAATCTTGGATTGTGAATTAGGTGAATGATGAGGAATGAAAGTATGACATAGTGATAGTTGAGTTATCTTGATGATTAAGTATGCTAAAATGTAATGCATTGAATTAGTGATGATAGTTGTGGCTTAATGAATTATAGTTGTGAATAATTGATGATGTGGTGATAACATGAATTATGTGGATGTATTGATTTGATAATGCAAATGAAAGTTGCGGGATTTTAAGATCTCGATTTATAGTTGTGTGCATTGTCGAGTCTATACGTGAACATCCTTACATTCATTGTCAGTTCAAAGTTGCGGGATTTAAGATCTCAATTTATAGTTGCGTGATTTAAGATCACGATTTATAGTTG
Organism: Medicago ruthenica; assembly: GCA_018208015.1. NCBI lineage: Eukaryota > Viridiplantae > Streptophyta > Magnoliopsida > Fabales > Fabaceae > Medicago > Medicago ruthenica. The sequence goes on from CM031374.1 coordinate 46,878,737, forward strand.
CGTGATTTAAGATCACGATTTATAGTTGTGGGATCTCTCAGTAACAGACCTCTGATATCTAAAACCTTGGTACCACATGCATGTAGAGTCGTGTTAGGCGCATTGCATGCACTTGAGTCGTGTTTGGCAACGTTTTGGTGCGAACTTGTGCATTTATGTGATAATTGTCTAATTGATGATGTTGTTGAGATTTTGAATAAATTATAGTTGAGTTGATGATCAAATGTTGATGGGATGTGATTATCTTATAGTTGAGTTGATGATTAAATATCGATGAGATGTGAATAGTTTATGGTTGAAGATTATCTTATTGATGAAAGTATGATATGTATGAGTTGTGAATCTTGATTTAAATGTTGATGAAAGTAAGTTGTTAATGAATGTAAATGTGTTATGAATGTGGTAAGAAGGTAACCAGACTTATTATGTTAATTGCTTATATGATGTTGTTTTGCCTGAAACTTACATGCATTTATTGATTCTTTATGTTGAACGTATATCTTAACCTTCAGTGGCTTTGTTGTCGCTTGCATCCTCGTGGTGTAGATGTACAGGTTGAGGATTAGCTTGCTTGGCGAGGGTTGTTGAGGATGGCGTCATGCCTACTCTTTTTATGCTTATAATGATGTCTATATTAGGTGCTCTGATCTAGGAATTTTGGGGTTGTATTATTCTGCTTGTTAGATTATGGATGTTATTAGATCTACATGATCAACTGAGGATATTCTGTTTATGTTATTGACTCCCATCACAGAAGCTATAATTTCAAGTTGTGAAGCCTTTACCTTTATACTTCCATCACAGAAGCTAAAATTTCAATCTCTTTCACCTTTTCTAAAGATATTGACTCAATTTCCTTTCCTTTTTGTCGGCCTTCTTCTTCTTCTTCTTCTTCTTCTTCTTATTCTAACTCTAATATCCAAAATATCATGGGATCACTCAGTAACATAACTCTGATATCCAAAACTTGGTACCACATGCATATAGAGTCGAATTAGGCGCAATGCATACATCACTATGAGTCTATGTGGAAGATGTTTGATTTGACTACGTGTGATTATGTGATGGTGTGCTTTTGAAGATGTGGAATGTGACTATGTGTTATGTGGAAATGTGTCTAATTGAATATGTGATGTTGGATGATGAGTTTGCTATACTAATGTGCAAATGGTGTATACTTGGATGTCTTTAATTGTCTTGGATGGGAATATATACTTATGAGATGTTAGCTGAGACTTGTTATCCTTGAGGCATGATTATATGAATGTGTGTAAATGCTTTTATGCTTGCTGCTTATTCATGATGAATAACTGTTGAATGCATAAGTGAGATATTTGTTATCCTTAAACTAAACATGTGTTCGTATTTTTTCATGTGTTGAATATTTCTCACCCTTACGTGGGTTTCCGCCTATGCACTTGTGGTGTAGACTTGCAGGTCGAGGAAGATTAGTTGATGTGAGTTTTCTGAGGATGACTTTGGAGCCTACTCGTTCTTTACCGCACTTCTTTGGATTCTAGCATAGTATTGCTCTGATTATGACTGTTGGGATTTATTTATATTTATCAGATTATGTTTGATGAACCTTAAGTTCGTTTGAGGATATGATATCAATAACCGTGTAACAAATATAAGATCTTGAGAAAAACATGCCTAATCCCACTCCCACTTCCAGTTCCAATTATGTTGTGTCTCATGATTACAACAATTCTACTTCTGATTCAAAAAATTCTTACTCAGCTAGATCTCCATATTTCAGTGGAGATGTTAAGCGGTTTTCTTGGTGGAAAAGCAAAATGTATAGTCATGTTATTGGCATTGATGAAGAGTTGTGAGATATCATTGAAGATGGTATTGATATTTCAGTAAACTATGATGGAATTGCTACTAATAGAAAGACCTTAATAGATGCACATAAAAAAATATACAAAAAGCATCACATAGCTCGTGGCATTTTGGTGGAAACTCTTCCCTTTCCAGAATACACCAAAATTGTTGATGAATCTATCGCTAAGAGTATCTTTGGTTCCCTATGTTCAACTTATGAAAGATATCAACAAGTGCAGGAAACCAAGGCAAATATTCTTGTCCAACAGTAGGGTGATGCAGATATTGAAACCATGTTCTCAAGGTTTCAAACTTTTGTCTCTGGTCTACATGTTCTAAATAAGAGTTATAATATAGCAGATCATGTCACGAAGATTTTGAGGAGTCTTCCATCAGATGGAGACTGTAACACCCTAAAACTCGCATATAATATCATATCACAGCGAACAACATAAGACAAGTCTCTACGTCACTCTGCGTCGACACCTATGGCGTCAGAAACATGAACGGTGGAAGGGAACACATCATCCTCTGCTACATGCTCCTCCTCAATTGGATCTAAAACATATGTAACCAATACATAAGGAAAAATACAGAGGGGGTAAGATTCACATACACATATAAAGTGGGATATAAATGTAAAATAACATGCCACACACATACAAGCAATCATAGCAACCTCAAAATTAAATCACTCGGATTATCCCTACTTATCTGATGCAATCTGAACTATATGTTGACACAACCAATCCTAATGCCACCAACGCCCCCTCAAGCCCTTAGTAAACGCCATCCAACTACACATGGAGTCTAGACATTATAAGTCATCATCCCACCAATAATCGGTCAGAATGACCTAATCCTTAATGACATTCCATCCGCGTGAATGTAATTACACCTTAGTATTAAGTCACGATGATTGACCTCGTGTATCCCATACCACACGGAAGTGGTCTTACAACAATGATGCAAACTATATGAATCTCTCAGTTATCATAAATTTCACCTATCGCTACCTCGATCATCCGAGCACAATCTCACCTTCTCGATCAATATCATCATATCGCCCTCTTAGGAGAGTACCATCAATCTATCAATATTCTTAAGTTCATCAATATTAATATGACCTTCGATCTTCTCACACTATACAACTCCCAAAATATACCATACTGTGCGCACCTCATTTAAAAAAACGCGCAAATCCTCCGAGGTCGTTCGTAAACGCTCGGAGGGCCTTTGTGAAGTCGCCACCAAAGTTTTTGTGTAAAGGGAACGTTGATAAACCCTTAAGTTTTTTTTTGTTTAAAGGGAAACGATAATAAAACCCTTTGACGATGAGGAAAGGATGGTCATCGTAACCATTGTCGGGTTCGGGAGTCGGTTACGCAAGGGGAAGGTATTAGCACCCCTCACGTCCGTTGTACTCAACGGGAACCTTCTATTTGGCTAAAGCTTAAATTATTTTTAAATGTTTTGCGCGCATGCTTATCTATGTCAAAAGAAAATATACTAAAAAGGGGGGAAAAGAGATAAAACAAACGAAAGGAAAAAAGAAAGTTTTTATTATTGCGCTTGACAAGATGTCGATCTTGCTCCTACGTATCTCCCGGTAGTCGGAGAATTCAAAGCATACGTAGTTCTTTGGTAGAAAAACGTACATATGTTGGTTAATTTTAAATGGACGATGTTTTAACCAAATTCTGGCGATTCAACGTAGCTTGTTTGCTCGCGCTCGGGAGACTTATTAAGCCTATAGCTTGTATGCTCGCGCTTGGGAGACTTATTAAGCGTTTGTTCACGAATCGCGCTAGAATTGTTAAAAGGTACATCCGTTAGGGTAAAAGGGTTGAGTTGGTCGCTATGGGACCAAAATAGGTGCAATGGACTCAAACGAGTCAATCATTGACCGAGGGGACTCCAACGAGTCAGGCGATTGTTCGATTGATCCACTGGGATCAAGAACGGGTACAATGGACTCGGACGAGTCGAACATTGACCGAGGGACTCAAACGAGTCGAGGGATCGAATCTAGTGGCCACGGGGGACCAAAAGGTTCGGATTGACCACAAGGGGCCAAGATTTGGTTTGGTTATGGTTGGATACGTTAAAAAAGGAATGACGATTGTCCGAACGACGAGACATACGTCACGCATTCGTACAATCGGGGCAATGGAGAGACATACGTCACACCATCCCTTTTTCATTCAAGTTTTTGGGTAGAATTCTCAGAAATCCCAAGGTATATCAAAACATTTGGTTTGAAAACCCAAAATGGAAAGATTTAGCAATTTTGCTAGAAAACGCACAAGTTCGGCTCATTTTGCGAACAATTTTGAAAAGCGAACAAATTCGGCGTATGTTCACGCTTTGAGTTTTGAAAATCATGAACAATGTTTATTGTTCAAGTTTTAGTTTGAAATGATGAACATAGCTGGTTTGTTCATGTTGTTTTGAAAGATTGGGAACATAACTTGTTTTGCAAGTTATCCACAAAATGTTACACGAACTTGTGAATTTGTCAATATTGTGCAAAATCCTTGTTATGGTTTGAAAAACATGGGTTTTAAAACTCCTAGGTTCTGAGCTCTTGGGCTAGAACCTCAAAAATTGCCCATTTGGGCACCTAAACTCAGATTCTGAGTTCTGTCATGGTCGCTCTGCGACCATGACTTCGCACTGCGAACAATGCGAAAAATTGAGTTCAGAAGCTGTTTCTGAACTTTTGTTCAGAAACAACTTCTGAACACACTCAGGACCTTTTAGGTGAGTGAAAAGCTTTGAGTTTTTGGGATGAAAAAGGCTGGACAAACCAGTTTTGATGTTTTGAAAAGCTTGGGATTTCTTTGAAATTCAAAAGGGGTTTTTTAGAACCAAAAGGTTTTGAACCAAAATTGTTATGCAAACACAATTGAAAATGCAAGATCAGTACTTAGAATACTTACCGAGATCCTTAGCAAAGCTCCAGCTGCAATGGATTTGAATTGGTTGAAGGTTCTTGCAAAAGTTTTGAATGTTGGTGATGAGCTTTGAACTTTGTGAGGCTTTGTGTTTGGATTGGTTTTTTTTCTGGTTGTTTGCAAGTGTTTGTAAGCTGGAATGAGTAGTGTTTCTTTGTGTGTATATTGCTCTTGAATGCTGTTATGAGAAGTGCATTTACCTTGGGCATTGCCTTCTATTTATAGGCCAAAACCAAATCAATTTCATCATTAGAAATCCCCAAAATCCAGCTGATTTGTGGGCTAGGATCAGGCTGAATCCCTTTGCATTAAATGCTAATGGATAGAGGCAACCTTGCCTTGTGCCAAGGGTCAAGACTCAGCCTGATTTCAGCCACAAATTCAAAGGTTTTTGGATAGCAATGATGATGAAATAGGGCTGGATTGCAATTGGCCAAGCTTGGGGATCAATCCTTGCAATCTCAATGGTTGATCAATAAAAACGTGCACTGTGATGTGCAGAGATTGGGGGATGCAAAAGGCTATAATTGGCTGGTGTGAGAGGGTGAAAAGCTGTTGCAAAACAGGGTAGGCACTCATGGCTTTTTCAAGTGAAAAATCCAGCTGGTTTGACTGGTTTTGGGGGGAGCAAGCAGGAGGAAAGTCATCAAGCAGGTGGCTGGCAACCTTGGGGTGGTTAACAGGTCACTTGGGAGGGACAAGAGCTGCCCAAGGGCAAGCCTACTTGCTTGTCACATGCTAGGTTGGAAGAAAAAGCTTCCAACCTTGGCATTAATGGCAAGTCTCTCATTTCAGGTTTTGCTTGGCCCAAATAGCCATGAATGCTGATTAAAATAAATATGGAAATGATATGCAACAAAATCTGGAATTAAATCAAAAACACCAAAAATCTGCAGAAAAATCGCAGACTTCGCAGTGCGAAGGAAGCTTCGCAGTGCGAAGTCATCATTTTTGAAATGTTGACTTTTCTGTTGACTTTTGTTGACTTTGACTTTTTCTCCCTCTTTGTTTTTTTTTTGATTTTTTTGTTTTAAAAGGCTTAGGACAAAATTGGGGTACTACAGCTGCCCCTACTTAATTGTGTCTTTGCATAGAGTGTGTGAGTGCCAAAGGCATCTCATGAACTCTTTGCGAAGATCAATTAGGTAAAAGAAGGACCCGAATTTTGTCCTTCGCGGAATGAAAAGATTGCAGTGAAAGTAAAATATGCAAATGCAATGATTCGAAAAGGTTGATCGTATCCAGCCGCTAACACTGGAGGTAGATCCACTGGGGATGAAGGTAATCGTATCCAGCCGCTTACACTGGAGGTAGATTCCTAAAGGCAAAGGTGATCTTATCTAGCCGCTTACACTAGAGGTCGATACCTAATGGGGAAGTGATCTTATTCAACCGCTAACACTGAAGGTCGAACACTGAGGAAGGTGATCTTATCTAGCCGCTTACACTAGAGGTCGATTCCTTAAGATAGGTAATCTTATTCAGCCGCTAACACTGAAGGTCGATTCCTAAACAGGGGAGTGATCTTATTCAGCCGCTAACACTGAAGGTCGAAACACTGAGGGAGGTGATCTTATCTAGCCGCTTACACTAGAGGTCGATACCTAAGGATAGGTAATCTTATTCAGCCACTAACACTGAAGGTCGATTCCTAAACAGGGGAGTGATCTTATTCAGCCGCTAACACTGAAGGTCGAAACACTGAGGGAGGTGATCTTATCTAGCCGCTTACACTAGAGGTCGATACCTAACTGAGATGGTCTTACCCTGAAAGGGTGCCCAGCTTTGAACCGGAAAACATGATTGTATGATGCATGTTATGCAGTATGATATGCAGTGTGATATGCAATGCAACATGATATGAGATAGACTCAAACAAAGATTCCTGCTGGGGAATTGGGGACAGTTGGTGAAGGAGGTTCACTGGGGAACGCTTACTTAACTGTTGATGGATGTTGGTGAATATGTGATATTCACTGGAGAATCCTTATTGAGGATGCATGACATGATTTATGAAATGCATGTGTATGAATGATTTGTATATGTATGCATGAATGAAATTGACATGATGCATGAATTATGTTATGCATGATATGTGGGATGCATGTTGAATGCTGGGAATTAAGATTGGATGCCGAGCAAGGTCGGTCTTGGTTGTGGTTGTGCCAATGATGATTGGACTTTTTGTTTGTTTGGTTTGGAAGGACAAGGTCCTTTGCCTACATACCCGAATGGGATCAAAACCGGTGTAGTTCGGGCTTTTTGGTTATGGTGGCCGAGCGAGGTCGGACTTCTTGATTTTGGTTGCCGAGCAAGGTCAGGCTTTTTGATTTTGGTGATCTCACCGGGGATATAAGGATCATTTTGGAAGCATGATCGATATCCGGCCTTAGTGGATGAAAAAGATGTTTGGGGGTGAGTTTTATTTTGGGGAAATTTGTTCCTCCGACACCCGGGATCTTTGCGTTTCACGTATCGTGAGCTACGCACTTATTTCTGCTGAAGAGCATGAGTCTTAAAATGACTGATGCAGAGCTTCAAGTTTTGAGTCCTCTGATGCAATAACGGAGACCAACGAAATTCTTTTGACATTTAAAACGTCCAAGTAAAAAACACACATTTTTTTTTGCAAGTTTTTTTTTTATTTCCCATATTTCAATGCATTATTTATCATGAATAAAAACACATTTTATGAGCAAGTAAGGACGCATAACAATGAAAAGGTTTAAAAATGATTTTGATTCAACGAAACTTAGTCCCTTGTATGGGTAACTATTCGTGAAAATGTAATCCCTATAAGAGGTGATTACTGAGATAGAGAAAAAGGAAGAAACAAAAAGGTAAATGAAGATTTGCTTGGGTTTCACGTGCTATTTTCCCTATGACTTCGAAATAACTCGTTTTTGAAAGATGATAATGAGGTTGATTCTTTCCCTCTTGAATTCTGTCCGGACCTCACGTGCCGCAGTCTTTTGCCTTTTTCTTTTTTTTTTTTAAACCCCTAATTTTTACCTGGACCGCTCTTTCGAGTTTTCAATCCACTGGGGTATGTTTCCTTTTTTGATGTCCTTAATTTTTGCCTAGACCGCCTTTTCAGGTTTTCGATCTACCAGGACGTTTCTATTGCCTAAACCGCCCTTTCGGGTTTTCGATTTAGCGAGCTCTTTTTTTTTTTTGGCATATATTTTTTTTTGACTGCGCCGGAGTTTATTGATAGGGGGATCCTTGTGGACGGGTAATACCTTTTTTCCAAGCATTAAGTCTCCTTCTCTAAATTCTCGAGAATGAACTTTCTTGTTGAACTGTCCATGCCCCAATGTTGTGAGGTGTTTCTCTTTTATGGGGTTCAGTTGGTCGAACCTTGTTTGTGTTTGTGAATGCCAATGAAAATTGGTCTTTGGGTGTGATTGGATGACAAGCATGGTGGGTTTTTTTCGAGTGCCAATGAAAATTGGGCTTTGGATGTTAGGATGCCGAGCAAGGTCGGGCTTTTATGATGGAATGCCGAGCAAGGTCGGGCTTTTATGATGGGATGCCGAGCAAGGTCGGGCTTTTGTTTGGTTGCCGAGCGAGGTCGGGCTTTTGTTTATTTGGATGCCGAGCGAGGTCGGGCTTTATGATTGGCTTCCGAGCAAGGTCGGGCTTTATGATTGGCTTCCGAGCAAGGTCGGGCTTTCGTTTTTGGCTTCCGAGCAAGGTCAGGCTTTTGTTTTTTGGATGGGAATGCCTAATGAAAATTGGGCTTTTATTGGAAATGGGGTTTGTGAGCGCCAATGGAAATTGGGCTTTTTGTTTGGAAATTGTGTGTGCCAATGAAAATTGGTCTTTTGTTGGAGATGTGAGGAATGCCAGTGACGACTTGGCTTTTTGTGTTTGGGGATGCCAATAAAAATTGGGCTTTGTTTGTTTGGGGATGCCAATAAAAATTGAGCTTTTTTTTTTTTGGAAATTGGTGATGTGAGGAATGCCAATGACAACTTGGCTTTTTGTGGGAAATTGTGGGGAGTGCCGTAACGGCAAATGGTTTCTTTTTTGATGAATTGGGCGACCACTTGTTTGGTCATGTTTGCATAGGTAGCTGCTTCGACCCATTTGGTGAAACAGTTGATGGCAACTAGTATGAACTGGTGCCCTTTTGAAGCCTTTGGCTCAATCATTCCGAACATGTTTATGCCCCACATAGAAAAAGGTTAGGGTGATGTCATGACATTCAGAGGTGTTTGTGGTATGTGCCCCTTGTTGGCATAATTTTGTCACTTGTGACATGTCTTGGCATGGGTTTGGAAGGACTCCTCATGGATTTCTTTGGTGAGCATGACTGCTTCATGTTTATCCACACGTCTGAGTGAGACTATGATTTCTCTTATAGAGTGTGCCCCGGCAGAGGGAAAATTGTGGTGCTATTTTTTAGGGTTCTCTTGGTGAGGTTATATTACCCTATCCTCTTGATCCCCAAGTCTGGACAATCCTTCAGGAGGTTCAAAATCGTCCTTATTATCATCTTCCGTTTGGTTAATTCGAAGATTGAAGTCAAAAGGGATCGTAGCAGTGTTATTTTTGGTGGTGTATTTATGATGATTTTTTTTTTTTAGGGTTTACGAAAATTTATTTGAGAACGAAAGAAAAACGAACTCTTTGAACATAAACTGCAAATTTATTAATGACGGAAATGATTTGAAATATGGGGGTCCCATAAAAATTAATCATTTGCCTTGGGAAGAGCAAAATGATTGTTTTTTTTTTTTAAAAAAAAAAACATGATGAATTACTTGGACAAAGAAATGTTTTCTGGAATTTCGATGGCCTTCCGGTTGCTCGGCTCTCATCAGAAACGCCATGGTACACCGGGTCGGGTACTTCCCCCTTTTTTTTTGCGAGGGAAAAATGTGAGGGTTCCTCTTTGAAATGCATGAAAATGCATGTGAATGTATGAATGCAATGAGTATGCAAAAATATGCCCCTCTTTTTTGTTTATGCAAAAAGTTTTATGAATGCAAATGTTATGACATGCAGGGGTTTGGTAGATGAAGGTTCGGAACCTCCCCCCATCCTCACGTGTAGGCTCTAAAGGTGAGACTTCCTAAGAAGATCTCGCATGGAATTAGGGTTGTCTATGGACATACGTCGACATGACTTCAATTAATTCCATGTGAAAATCTCCTCTAAGCGGGGTTGGGCATCCTACCTCACGGACATACGTCAACGCGGGCTTCCGCTCACAACCTCCTTCTAACTTAGTTTTTTCTCAAGCTCGGGTATAGAGCCTCACACGTCCGGCATTAACCCGAACAATGTGGAGTAACATCACTCAAGTAACCCCCGCATTTGATATATATGATATGAATATAAAGCAAAATAAAGCAAATATAAACATAAAGCATAGATATGACATAGATAAATAAAATAAAAGCATGGCGCGCAAAGAAAATAAAAACAAATGGCTTAAAAGCCAAATAGGTTAGGCTTGACTTGCTAGTGGGAAAAGGTTCCCCAGTGAAGTCGCCAGCTGTGCGCACCTCGTTTAAAAAAACGCGCAAATCCTCCGAGGTCGTTCGTAAACGCTCGGAGGGCCTTTGTGAAGTCGCCACCAAAGTTTTTGTGTAAAGGGAACGTTGATAAACCCTTAAGTTTTTTTTTGTTTAAAGGGAAACGATAATAAAACCCTTTGACGATGAGGAAAGGATGGTCATCGTAACCATTGTCGGGTTCGGGAGTCAGTTACGCAAGGGGAAGGTATTAGCACCCCTCACGTCCGTTGTACTCAACGAGAACCTTCTATTTGGCTAAAGCTTAAATTATTTTTAAATGTTTTGCGCGCATGCTTATCTATGTCAAAAGAAAATATACTAAAAAGGGGGGAAAAGAGATAAAACAAACGAAAGGAAAAAAGAAAGTTTTTATTATTGCGCTTGACAAGATGTCGATCTTGCTCCTACGTATCTCCCGGTAGTCGGAGAATTCAAAGCGTACGTAGTTCTTTGGTAGAAAAACGTACATATGTTGGTTAATTTTAAATGGACGATGTTTTAACCAAATTCTGGCGATTCAACGTAGCTTGTATGCTCGCGCTCGGGAGACTTATTAAGCGTATAGCTTGTATGCTCGCGCTTGGGAGACTTATTAAGCGTTTGTTCACGAATCGCGCTAGAATTGTTAAAAGGTACATCCGTTAGGGTAAAAGGGTTGAGTTGGTCGCTATGGGACCAAAATAGGTGCAATGGACTCAAACGAGTCAATCATTGACCGAGGGGACTCCAACGAGTCGGGGGATTGTTCGATTGATCCACTGGGATCAAGAACGGGTACAATGGACTCGGACGAGTCGAACATTAACCGAGGGACTCAAACGAGTTGAGGGATCGAATCTAGTGGCCACGGGGGACCAAAAGGTTCGGATTGACCACAAGGGCCAAGATTTGGTTTGGTTATGGTTGGATACGTTAAAAAAGGAATGACGATTGTCCGAACGACGAGACATACGTCACGCATTCGTACAATCGGGGCAATGGAGAGACATACGTCACACCATCCCTTTTTCATTCAAGTTTTTGGGTAGAATTCTCAGAAATCCCAAGGTATATCAAAACATTTGGTTTGAAAACCCAAAATGGAAAGATTTAGCAATTTTGCTAGAAAACGCACAAGTTCGGCTCATTTTGCGAACAATTTTGAAAAGCGAACAAATTCGGCGTATGTTCACGCTTTGAGTTTTGAAAATCATGAACAATGTTTATTGTTCAAGTTTTAGTTTGAAATGATGAACATAGCTGGTTTGTTCATGTTGTTTTGAAAGATTGGGAACATAACTTGTTTTGCAAGTTATCCACAAAATGTTACACGAACTTGTGAATTTGTCAATATTGTGCAAAATCCTTGTTATGGTTTGAAAAACATGGGTTTTAAAACTCCTAGGTTCTGAGCTCTTGGGCTAGAACCTCAAAAATTGCCCATTTGGGCACCTAAACTCAGATTCTGAGTTCTGTCATGGTCGCTCTGCGACCATGACTTCGCACTGCGAACAATGCGAAAAATTGAGTTCAGAAGCTGTTTCTGAACTTTTGTTCAGAAACAACTTCTGAACACACTCAGGACCTTTTAGGTGAGTGAAAAGCTTTGAGTTTTTGGGATGAAAAAGGCTGGACAAACCAGTTTTGATGTTTTGAAAACCTTGGGATTTCTTTGAAATTCAAAAGGGGTTTTTTAGAACCAAAAGGTTTTGAACCAAAATTGCTATGCAAACACAATTGAAAATGCAAGATCAGTACTTAGAATACTTACAGAGATCCTTAGCAAAGCTCCAGCTGCAATGGATTTGAATTGGTTGAAGGTTCTTGCAAAAGTTTTGAATGTTGGTGATGAGCTTTGAACTTTGTGAGGCTTTGTGTTTGGATTGGTTTTTTTCTGGTTGTTTGCAAGTGTTTGTAAGCTGGAATGAGTAGTGTTTCTTTGTGTGTATATTGCTCTTGAATGCTGTTATGAGAAGTGCATTTACCTTGGGCATTGCCTTCTATTTATAGGCCAAAACCAAATCAATTTCATCATTAGAAATCCCCAAAATCCAGCTGATTTGTGGGCTAGGATTAGGCTGAATCCCTTTGCATTAAATGCTAATGGATAGAGGCAACCTTGCCTTGTGCCAAGGGTCAAGACTCAGCCTGATTTCAGCCACAAATTCAAAGGTTTTTGGATAGCAATGATGATGAAATAGGGCTGGATTGCAATTGACCAAGCTTGGGGATCAATCCTTGCAATCTCAATGGTTGATCAATAAAAACGTGCACTGTGATGTGCAGAGATTGGGGGATGCAAAAGGCTATAATTGGCTGGTGTGAGAGGGTGAAAAGCTGTTGCAAAACAGGGTAGGCACTCATGGCTTTTTCAAGTGAAAAATCCAGCTGGTTTGACTGGTTTTGGGGGGAGCAAGCAGGAGGAAAGTCATCAAGCAGGTGGCTGGCAACCTTGGGGTGGTTAACAGGTCACTTGGGAGGGACAAGAGCTGCCCAAGGGCACGCCCACTTGCTTGTCACATGCTAGGTTGGAAGAAAAAGCTTCCAACCTTGGCATTAATGGCAAGTCTCTCATTTCAGGTTTTGCTTGGCCCAAATAGCCATGAATGCTGATTAAAATAAATATGGAAATGATATGCAACAAAATCTGGAATTAAATCAAAAACACCAAAAATCTGCAGAAAAATCGCAGACTTCGCAGTGCGAAGGAAGCTTCGCAGTGCGAAGTCATCATTTTTGAAATGTTGACTTTTCTGTTGACTTTTGTTGACTTTGACTTTTTCTCCCTCTTTGATTTTTTTTGATTTTTTTGTTTTAAAAGGCTTAGGACAAAATTGGGGTACTACACATACATATACCACATTGTCAGATAAAGAATATCATCGATAATATAATTAAATATTATCCTAAATCATGTTACTAAATACATATAACATGCATGAAATAAATATAACAACCATTTTTAATTATAAAAATTATTCTTATTTAATATCTTATAGTTGATGAGTGATGGCTTATGGTTGATGGCCGTTAACTAATGACCGATAAGGTAATAAAACTGTTTGATAAATTTGGTGGTTCAATCAGCTAATCAATGTAAATGACATAAAAGGACATTTATAATTTTTAATATTTAAGATATTTAAATTTGATGATTTAAATTTATTAATTTAACATGTCTTTTATATATTATTTTTGAATTAATAAATTTCCTAAAATCTTATTTTAAATTTATTTTATTTCAATTTTTATACTTTACAAAAAATTAAACAAAACAAAGTTAGTTGTGACAAGACGTTTTTCTTAAACATAACTATATTCTTTTTTCTTCTTAAACGTAACACTTACTTTGAATGCAATTAAACAAACATTTGTTGTTAAGTAAACGTAACTATTTATTTATTACTAGACATTGAAATCTGAAGTTTAATTAAACCTAACATTTTTTTCTTAAATGTAGCTATTTATTACTAAGGGTAAAAATGGATTTTAGTTAAAGTGATGAGGGTAAAAGTGAGACAAAAAATTATAAGATATAAGCTATAAACTCAAACACAACTTCAAATAGCGTATGAAAAATAAGTTATAAGCTAGTAAGATAAGCTATAATTTTGTGATGAAATGTCAATTAAGAAACAAGACTTTTTTAATCCTATGAACTTATAAGCTATAAATTAGCTTTTTGGTCTTACCACATATAGAATACATTTTTGTATCCTTGTAAGAGGCCATTACTTACCTTAGAATTACCTCACCTTCAGACATTGATTCTCCATATTGAGATTTTATTTGTTCATCATTGTGGTGAAATACAATAATTCCAATGTTCTTTTATAAATTGCATATTTTTCCAAAACAATCAAAACTTTTCTAGCTAAACATCTTAGGAAGACACTTTTGATACTCAGAAATCCATGTGGGATCAATATCTTTTTATTACGCGGGTAAAATCACACACTTTTGAGTTTATCTATGTCTGATTGGGTGATTGTGTTGTTGTATGTGTAGGTGAGTGTTTGAGTTCTGGTGGGAAGATCTTACTTTACCTTGAAGATTCTTTCCAAGAGACAACCACTCTTATCACTAAATGGGCCACGATTTTACTCCTTATAAGTTCCTAACTTAACCATTACACCATATTTACTTCTAATAAACCCTATTCAAAATTATTTATAGAGAAGAAAAATGAATGTTGTTACAATGATTCACTCAAAGTGTTTGATAACTCACTTGGTTTCTAAATAATGTCGCGTAGGATATACAACAATGGGAAAACATTTAACACCAACCATCTCACGTAAATACACAACTATTATATGAAAATTATTTCATAATATTAAGAAATTACATGAAAATTGTTATGAATAATAATAATTTAGTGGATGTCCATCCTTAGTCTTCCATCTTCCTATAACTCCCATTAGTGAATGAATGGATATTGGTCCTTAATTATTTTTGATCATTCATTTGCTCATTTTGTGTCCTATAAATTGGACTCATTTTAGTGTAATGATACACTTATGAAGTAATGCAATATACTTTCATGTTCTCTCTTTATCCATTTCTCTCTATTCTTCTATACTTCACAATATGTGGCAACACTTTAGATTAATTTCATAACACGTTATCAGCACGATAGTCTATCAAAATGATGGTTTGATTACCTTAGAGATTATATTGTTATAAAATTCATTCTTCTCATCATCTTTTCATTAATCTAATTCACGATCAACATAATCATGTTTTCAGGTTATTTCTCATTGTTTTTGTTTTTGGCTTTGTTTGATTGAATTAGATATATTGTGTATAAGATTTGCATTTGTTACAATGAAAAGTGATGGAGAAGTTAAAGAAGCAAAACAAGAACTTATAGAAAAACTTATCATTGAAATTTTACTATCGGTTGTCCGTGCTATAAACTTATGTTTGCTTCTGATATAGTCACCGTAAGTCCCTACCAACTATCTCTTGTTGCTATTTGTTTTAATTAAGTTTATGGAAATATTGCTTTCTTGGTTTCTTACCATCTATTGTTTATTTTCCAATTTTGAATTGACTTAGATTTTGAGCAAAACTTTTTGTCTTCTTGGATATGGATATTAGTGCTACTTTCCAAATTGTGGTGTTTTTTTCTTGTGAAACTAATTTTGAGAAAAATATTACATTAGATGTTATTATGATGATCGGTAATTGTATCTAAATATGACATATGTTCTTTTTCATGTTGGAGTTTTTACACATTAGGAGCTGTTACTATTACCATCATGAGTAGCGTATTAAAATATCCATAATTGTTCACGTGCTATACTTGTATCCGTTTCTTTCTTTTACGAGCATAATCAGATCATTTGATGTACGGATCATTGCATCATATACATGACTATATTTCCTAAGTGTAAAGAAAAGAAGAACTAAAGTTTAATATTGAAGCATCCCTGAAGGATTGCTCAAACAATGAAGATCTTTTATGATATAGTTCTTGTAATATTAAAGCATCCCTGAAGGATTGCCCAAAAATACATTTGTTTTTCATTGTTTATGAAGATTTAAAATATAGTTCGAGAAGAACTAATAATTTAACGTTAAGCATTAGTGAAAGATTGCAAAATAAAAATATTGTGATTTTCCTTTGTCATTGTCGATAGAGGTTTATGGTTGAGTTCTCAAAGAACTAGATATTTGTTCACAATTGATCATTATATACGATCTATTGAATCTTAGTATAAATTGGACGAAATAAAATTAAAGAAAGCAAAATTGCCTCTTGAATCAGCTCCTGAAGTAGCGAAATCGAGAAAATAATATCACGAATTGATATAGTAGAGATTCTCTTTGAAATGATACATGTGAATAGGATAAAAGTTTATTATTTATGACTTATGATGATGATCTTTACTACTAATGAGTTATCGCAAAACATATAAATTAGAGGTATTGTCATCTATGTCATCTCTTTGCATATTCGACACTTATAATTTGTGCTCCACATAATTTCTTTTCTAATGAAATAGTAAGTATTATGTGTGTTTGTTCTTTTCTGTTTTTGCTTTTTCTAATCTTTATCTTTGTAACAAAAAAAAATTGGAATTTTTTTTAGTTGACATAATAACTATAAATGAAATTTGAATTATTGATTCCTTCTAAAAAGTATGACTATACTTTTAATGACTTAAGCAAGCTCTTAGAACTTGACCTCAATAAGGAGAATAATAATTTTATGAATATTTTGTTGGATATTGTTTGTAAATGAATGATTTCTTATGTAAAATACTATAAAAAATTGGATGAGTGATACAAAGAAACTAATTTTATTATTATATCTGGCATTGCAAAAATTATTAAAGGCTCCAGAAGAGCCGATATATTGTTATATGGAGGAATATAATTACACATTGAGAATGCATTATATTCATCTAGATCTCATAGAAATTTATTAAAGAATATTCTTCTAAATGGATATCATGTTGAAATAAGAAATAAAGGAGATGTTGAATATCTCTATATTACGAGACATGTTTTGGATAGAAATAAGTGTAGATAAAAAATTACATGTCTTTTCATATGGATTGACTACACTTATATTAGTGCAATTGAAGCACGTATTATTGTAAAATTGAAATTTACATATCATATTAAATTTATTGTTGGCAAGACCGGTTGGGTTATCCCGGATCTATTATGATGCAAAAATAGTTAAAAATTTATATGGACATGTATTAAAGAACCAGAAGATTCTTCAAACCATTAATGTTTGTGTGTTATTACTTTCCAAAATAAGTTGACAATCTGAGAAAATAAGTCTCTTATATATATTAGGTGATATTTGTGGATGAATACACCGATGATGTGAATCGTTTTGATACCTTATAACTTGATTTAATACATCGACTAAATGATCACATATATGTTTATTGTCAACTCACAGCCAGAAGTTTATGAGATTGTTTTCTCAACAAATTTGACTAAGAGCTCAATTTTTTGGAGTTTTTAGTAAGCATTTAATAAGTATCATTTCTCAATTTAAATTGATATTGAACATTGTGTAGTATATGTTCATAAAAAAAAATGGTCTTGAAGGTCCATTCTTTAGACGTCTAAAGTTAATTGTATGAATGATACTTATGAGAACATAACTTCTAAATTCTACTTTGGGAACATGTAATCTTGTATGTTGAGATATTAATTCGCATCAAGCCAACACATTATTATGTGTAAGTCCTCCCCTTAATTTATAATTTATTTTAGGTTAACAACCAAATATTTTTCATCTGAGTGAATTTTTGGATGTGTTATGTGTATCACAATTGCTCCAAAATAATGTACTAAGATAAATATTGAAAGAATATTGGGAAAGTATATTTGATATGAATCCCCCTACTATTATAAATTGTATTGAGTCAACTTCAGTAGGCTGATTATCGATTGATGGATTAGTTTTCCCAATATTAGGGGGAGAGAATAAGCAGCTGAAAATGTGAACCCGAAGTTCAATTGAATGAAAATGTGAACCCGAAGTTCAATTGAATTATTTGAAAGGAAATATTATTATCTCATCTTGATCCTCAAAATATCATTCATTTGCAAAGTTAAACAAATAAAATAGCAGTTGCTTCCAA
Organism: Medicago ruthenica; assembly: GCA_018208015.1. Lineage (NCBI taxonomy): Eukaryota > Viridiplantae > Streptophyta > Magnoliopsida > Fabales > Fabaceae > Medicago > Medicago ruthenica. The sequence continues at coordinate 46,896,644 of CM031374.1, forward strand.
ATGAAATAAATGTCCATGTAGGATAATCTAATATTGCAAATGAGTCTCAATCATGCATCAAGCATGGTAAACCAATCGGTTCCAAATATAAAAATCCTCAAATAAGAAAAGGAGCCAAAATGAAACATAACCCAAATGAGGATATAGAAACTCTAAAAGAGTCGTCTAACATAATGAATTTTTCAGTTCCAGAAGAACTTATCAGGTACCTGAAATTTATGAAATATCGATAAATTATGTCATGAATGAAAGATCTCAATGAAATGAGATGGAACCGAAATGGAGTCAACATTGACGTGCTTTTGCATATAATATAGCACTATATGTGATAACTAAGTAATGAGGATCATGGGTTAAAGTCTATTAAAGAATATAGGTAAAGAAAATATCTACAATTGGAAAGAGACAATTTCAGCGAAATCAAACTCAAAATTTTTTGTGGACATGTAGTCCGCACACTTGAAGTTGTGAAGTTAACTGGATATATATATATATATATATATATATATATATATATATATATATATATATATATATATATTGATATGTTCACCGGAAGTGAATTGATAAATGTCTCCCGTTTATTTTTTAGAGACATATATTTTTTAAGAGACATATTCATCTGAAGTGAAATCAAGATCTTTTTTCATACTTGATTAAGTTCAGTAGCACATGAAAGACTCAAATTATATGAAAGCTGTGTTACGATTTATTTGCATGGATCACTTGATAGTGATGATTATATGAAACTCCCTTAAAGATTTCATTTGCATAAGACATATTGTATCAAAACTATTGAAAAGATGACATCATTTGTCCATTTTAAGGATTTGGAAATGAAATTGTTATAATTGAATTTATGATAATGGTATAAATATTATTAGAACTCCTGAAGAGATTCTAAAATCGATTGGTTGTAGAAAGATTTGATATGGTATAAATATTATATATAAGATATATTAAAATAATTTGATATGGACAAATGTAGTTGATTGTGTACTAGAATGATTGTGATATCACTTGATGTTAGTATATATCATGTCCTCAAGAAAATGGTGAACTTGAATTGGTCCTGAAGTATCATGTCTTAGTTCAAACAAGGAAATTAACATATTTTTGTTAATTTTGAATAAAGCATATTTTGTTAATTATATGTGTTGTGATATTTTGTTTTTGTCAATATTAGTAAGTACAGATATCGAAACAAAGTCAAGCATACATTTGTATCTTAGAGAAATAACATAATCAAGAAAGTGGAGAATGATCTTTTATTCAGGATGATGACTTTACAAATACAAGAAACTTGTGGATTTCTTAAAGGTGCTCTTGCAACAACTCAATATGAAGAAAGTTCTCAAGCACCGCTAATATGAAGAAGACTATGAAGATAAACCAGGTCTTTCAACAAAGTCGCTGCAAGTAAAACTTGCGAGTGACTAGAACAAATATTATTTGATTTTCTTCCTCTCGTATATGATTGTCTTTATGAGGGGGAGACATAGATGTGTTATGCACTCTTTTTCCCTTAACCATGGTTTTATCCCATTGGGTTTTCCAGGTAAGGTTTTTAACGAGGGAAATTATCACACATAAAAGAGATATTGTACTCTTTTTCCTTCACTAGAATTTTTTTCCCACTGGGTTTTTCTCTAGTAAGGTTTTAATGAGGCATATCCTGATGGACATCCAAGGGGGAGTGTTATTAATAATAATAATTTAGTGGATGTCCATCCGTAGTCTTCCATCTTCCTATAACTCCCATTAGTGAATGAATGGATATTGGTCCTTAATTACTTTTGATCATTCATTTGCTCATTTTGTGTCCTATAAATTGGACTCATATTTTAGTGTAATGATACACTTATGAAGTAACGCAATATACTTTCATGTTCTCTCTTTATCCATTTCTCTCTCTTCTATACTTCACAATATGTGGCAACACTTTAGATTAATTTCATAACAAAATGCACTTATTAACCATAATATGGTAGACACATGTCACATAACAGCCTGACAAACAGGCATGCCTCTTATACCATTAATGTGACAGCTAAACTTAAAAATATTTAGTATAAAAATTAATTAAAAGTTTTTTATACTAAAAAAAAATCGTAACTTGGGTAGCAGTGACTCTTATACCACTAATGGGAAGTCTTATAACAAAATAAAATATACGCAGCGGATAAAACAAAATAATTATTTTTCTTTCAATGGATCCTTATGAATCAACATGATCAGGGATCGAAGTATTACCTCTTGTAGTGTAGTTCGTTTGATGTCAAATTTACTAGGAGACAGAAGCACCGCTCGATTGGCAACACCTCTACTCAGTCCATAATAACAGATTCTTCACTCAGTGCTAGCTGATTCGAACGAAGGTTTAGAGAGAGAGGGATGATTTTAGGGTTTCAGAAATCTAGGGTTTCTGAATTGTGGAATTCGGTTTCAGTATACTCTTGGTTTAGCACAAGGGTTCTATTTATACAATCACTTATGTGCTCTGATAGTCAAGGAGTCACTACTGAACTTAGGTAAGCTCAATAACTCATTCGCTGGCTTTACTAACTAATTAGCTCAATATACTAACTGCACACCCAAGTAATAAGTCTCACATGTATCTCTCATTTAATTGTCATTTTGTGTGTGACCTTGTAAGTTCTTGTAATGTTAGAAATAATATTAAATCTTATATTTAATATTATAAACAGTGAGTGGTATCTAGCAACACATCACTTCTACCTAAAAGACAAGAATGTCATGTGATCTGACGAAGTCTTTCCGTGATAATGATCTCGTGTATGATTACCATTTTTCTCTCAGGTCTATATTGAACACAAGACATAGCAGGTCACCCTTTTCCAGTTAAATATTGGGCCCTTAGAAATTTCTCCTGTTGTGTAGGAAGGGAAAATTCTATCTAGGTCACTCATGTCCCTCAACATGATTCGTGGAGTACCCATCAACCGACTTTATAGTGATCCAGTTACGGACAATGTTTGAACGATAACAAAGTACTCGACTCCTACATCTAGGGTACACAGTGGTTTTAGGTTGAATGGTGGAATACACCACTTATCATTATGAGAATAATTTATGACACTTACATAACATTCTATGTAGCATTCTTATGGTGGGTCATTCCAATATAAATATAACTCATAATATTTATATCTATGTGAAGACTTGATAACTCTTTATACAAGATCCGTAAGATGTGATTATCAGTCTACCCACATAGTAGTCTCTATGCCTTACTACTATTCCATTTCATATTAAATATTTTGACTACGGATACTTTAAAAATAATGTCATTCAGTTCAATGAGGTCTCACGATTAAGTCACACTTAATGTTTTTTAAACAGGCTAATTATTCTATGGACCTTGTTATTTTGTAACAAAACAAAATCAATAAAGTGTCTTATCCAATATCAATATCATGATACAAAGCCAAATCCAATCAATATAGATTGGTTATTCGGGCTTACTTAAACAATCTCCACTAGCATTAAAAACCAATCAAATATTAACTCATATCTATTGATCAAGTATTAGCATCAAGCACCCTATTGGCAAGATACTCTACTAGAAAATAAGTATCTCCTTCCTATGGATTATTTTTTAGACATGAATTATTTTTCATTGTCAGATCACATGGCATCTTGTCAATTGGGTAGCGGTGATGTGTTGCTAGATACCACTCACTATTTATAATATTAAATATAAAGTTTATTATTATTGTCAATATTACAAGAACCTACATGGTCACACAAAAAAGAACAGATAAATGAGATATATAAGTGAAACTTATTATTTGTTGGTTCATTTAGTATATGGAGCTAATTGGTTAGCAAAACCAACAAATGGGTTATTGTGCTAACAAAAGTCCGATAATGATTGCTTGACTTGCAAAGCACACAAGAGGTTCTATAAATAAAAGTCTTGTGCTTAAGCAAACATACTCTTAACCAAATTCCACAATCAAGAAACCTTAGTCAAGATAAAACTATTGGGCATCCACACTCTCACTAAGATAATACTATTGAATAATTAGAGGGTAGTTGTACAAAGACATCCTCAAGATAAAACACTAAAGTGTAAAACTCAACAATTTACTCTCCTCTCTTGAGACTTATTACTCAATTCTAATTTTCTTAGATTATATATCAAACACCTTTGGTCATATTTCTCCTTAAACATATTTACATCATTCACAAGGAAACAAAGATAGCAAAAGTTTCATAATATGTTTAACATGATTCTCCATTATAGGGTTTTAGATTTTATTTTATTGTTTTAGTACCTCTTGTACTAGTTTTTTATTTAAATGAAGAAATATATCTGTTTCCGTTCAAAAATATATATTTAACATGCTTCTAATGCTATCAAAGAGATTTCTAGGTCAGAGAAGTATGTGAAATTTTGAGACAAATTATAAGAGTAAAAAGATTATAACAAGCAAAGAAAATAAAAATCTTAGACATAATAGAGAATTAATTTTTACCTTGGCCTACTATCATCACACAATTACCCCTTGTGCACTTCAATAGATGTTGACGAGGACCCGGAAATTTTATTTGACAATCGGTATCACTAACACATTGTTCTGTAATGTAAAATAAGAAATATTAATAAAAATTATTGAGAAATTTTGTATAAGATAAAAAAAAAATGAGAATGAACTTAGTCGCACCGGCTTCTGCAACAAGCAATATGGAAACAAATAGGATCACAATATAAACAAACTTGAGAATTTCAGTCATTTTATTTTCACCTTTGCATATAGCAAATGTATAATTGTTTGAACACTTTATATAACAAAAATCCCATGGAATGTTTACATCAATTCAATAGTTTTTAATAATTTTTTTGCCATAAGAAATTCTTCATTAAAACTAAAATAATTATTACATGTCACTAAAATGCATTTATGCATCATGTTTGTCCCTTTAGTTCATACAACAAATCTTACATAAAAATATTGCTTGTAATTATTGTTTACCAACCGTCCATTGTTTTTTATTTCTTAGCTAGCCTTTCATAATATATATATATATATATATATTCTGATATTTTAGACTTCCTCTGCCCAGTACTTTGCTTTTCGAAAGTCACCTTTCTTTACAACTGGGTTTCTGCCACCTCAGCCTTGAACAGTCAGACCGCCTTACTGTGCTCTGTGACGCAATACTTTGCTCTGCGTAGCTCAGAAGCACATCCAGACGTTGAAGCTCAGACACTGTTCATCAGAAGCTGAACTTCAGACACTGTTCATCAGAAGCTGGTCTTCAGAAGCTGTTCATCAGAAGCTAACCTTCAGATTCTGAACTTCAGATGCTGAACTTCAGACGCTGATCTTCAGACTCTGAACTTCAGACGCTGAACTTCAGACTCTGAACTTCAGAATCTGAAGATCAGATTTGACCTTTAAGTCCAAGGAAAAAGCATGTACCTACAAAAATGGTTGGGATTAGGTATAAAAAGCATGAAATGATTTTTATCCTTTATTTTGGAGCTTTTACCTAGATAACTTGCAAAACTAGAAAGAAAAGTGCCTAAATAAATATGTTTTAAAACTAGTTTCTGGCACTTATCAGCTGTTTTGCATAAGATAAGTTGTTTTTTAAAAAGAGATCGTAATAAGCTGTTTTACATAAAATAAGTTGTTTTTAAAAAAGCTTATCTTGTTTTGCATAAGATAGGTTGTTTTGAATAATTTGTTTTTAAAAAGAAATCGTAATAAGCTGTTTTTCATAAAATAAGTTGTTTTTAAAAAAGTTTATCTTGTTTTGCATAAGATATGCTGTTTTGAATAAGTTGTTTTTTAAAAAGAGATCGTAATAATCTGTTTTTCATAAAATAAGCTTTTTTCAATAAGTTGTTTTGCGTAAAATAAGCTGTTTTGAATAAGTTGTTTTTTTAAAAAGAGACCGTATTAAGCTGTTTTGAATAAGATAAGTTTTTTTTGAATAAGTTGTTTTTTTAAAAAGAGATCGTAATAAGCTGTTTTGCATAAGATAAGGTGTTTTTTTAAAAAGATATCGTAATAAGTTGTTTTTCATAAAATAAGTTGTTTTCAAAAAAGTTTATCTTGTTTTGCATAAGATAAGTTGTTTTGAATAAGTTGTTTTTTAAAAAGAGATCGTAATAAGCTGTTTTTCATAAAATAATCTTTTTTAAATAAGTTGTTTTTTAAAATGATATCGTACTAAGCTATTTTGCATAAAATAAACTGTTTTGAATAAGCTGTTTTTTAAAAAGAGATCGTATTAAGCTGTTTTGAATAAGATAAGCTTTTTTGAATAAGATTTTTTAAAAAAGAGATCGTGCTAAGTTGTTTTGCATTAAGTTGTTTTTTGAATAAGTTATTTTTTAAAAAAGTTCGGTTCGGTTTGGTTCGATTCGGTTCGTGAATTGTTATCAAAATAATGGTTCGGTTCGAGAATTTGTGAAATTGTTCAATTAATTTTGATACGGTTCGATTTGGTTAACCGATTCAGTTTGGTTTTTGGTTATTTTTGCGAACCCCCTACTCTCCACACATTATAAAATGGTCCCTTTGAGAATATCGAACATGGTTTAATGAACTCGCGGTAAGTGAGTGACTTTGCCACTGATCTAACGGATATACAATGTTCTACGAATTGGTACATATATGTATATATTAGCATTAATTTTTTTTTTGAAAGATGTTATTATTAGCATTTTTTAATAAATATTTTTTTTAGGGGTTTTGAATAAATATTATTATTAGCATTAGTTGAATACAATGTATGTAGTAAAGCATATACAATCTTATATATTTTTTTTGACAAGATATACAATCTTATATATAATAACGTGTGTATATATATATATATATATATATATATATATATATATATAGGAATATACACTGGATTCAAGATTTAACCAACGACTTTCCTTAAAAACAAATTTAAAAATTGACATTCTGTTAATTATTTTGACCTATAATAGACCAACTTGACATTGATTGGGGTCAAGTCTTGTAATATCCCGCTCAAGCGTGACTTTTAACAGTGTTAGAGGAATTAAACGTATGGCATGGCAAAGTGGTAATTATTGAGAAAAGGACCAAAATGGGATAAATATGAGTTTATGTCATATTTATCACATCTTTTCTCTCACTAGAAATCTGAATTCCTTCTCCCCTCTCTCTAGATTTTCGCCCATCATCATCATCACCCCTTAATCCATCAAACTTCTTCCTAAACTCTTGTATTTCAAGCAAGCATAGTTTTGGAAAAACTTGGAGCAAGAGAAAGCTAAGGAAAACCAAGGAAAGGAGGATTTCTCAAGTGGAGGTTTTGGATTTGAAGCTTAACAGGTTTATTACCAGCTTTAGGTGAGCTCCCTAGGACTTTTAGAACCCTCTTGGAGTGAGTTGTAAGAGTTTTCATGGTTATGTTGAATTATAGTATTTTAACCCTAATTCCTTTGCTTGCTAATTCCTTGCTCATATATGTTTAAAACTATTATTTTGTAATAGAAAATCATTCCTAGCATGGTTGGGAAGCTTGGGTAACTTTGGTTGAGCAAAAATGGTGGAAAAACACGTTTTTGAACAAGTTCTGTACTGTCATGGTCGCCACAGTGACCAGCCGTCGCTATAGCGACCAGACAGCATTTTTGGTTCTGACCACTGTCGCTTGTAGCGACCAGGCCGTCGCTTGTAGCGACCACACCAGAACAGCTCATGACAGTTGAGCTGTTTTGGGTGTTCTGGTGCGCGTAGGCGTGGCTTTTTGCAACCGTTTTCTCCTGAAACATTTTAGAAACATTATCCACCATTATAACTCATCCAAAAGGTTTCCAATGGTTGGAATATTATAGGAGCAAGGAATACGCAAGGTATGGGAAATGCAAGAACGATGGTTAGATGAATAAGTAAGCCCTAAGAACGGCATATGATAACGATATGTCAATTCCTTTGATAGGAAAACAAGATTTAAGAGTATGAGGGTAAGATTAGATGGATAAATCCATTACAAGTGAGTTGATAACTCTTAAAGAAGGCATATGACTTTGATAAGTCAAGAACCTACATTAGGTAAACAAGATTATAGATGTATTCGGTTTAGAATACAAGGGTAATAGGAATGTTTCGACATTCGAAGCTTCGGATAAGCTTATAGTGTTGGTTCTCCAACAATTAATAGATGGCTTATGAGAACGATAAGCCAAGAATCTTAAGTTATAGGTTAAGTGTTATGTAATTGTTATTATATGATTAATGCATCAGATATGCATATGTAAAGTTAAAGAAATTATATGTTACAGTCATAGGCATGTTCAGCAGACTCTGGGATACGCCGGTGATTAGCCTCAGATAGGAATTTTCACCGGGTCATAGGGAGATGTACTTCGGGGTTACTCCACCCGGATGCACTCCGTAAAATAAACTCAGATAATATTGTTTGTTACAAGCTAACATCTAACATAATATTTGTTTATACGTATTATGTTTCATAGTTATAGTCAGAGTTATAGTTACAGGTAGATTTATAGTTATAGGCACATTTATATCCTTGTGGATAAAGATAAGACTTGGCGATCGTAGTATACCCCCAAGATTGCCAAGGTAGGCATGGCGACCCTAGGTTCCCTGTGGTTGCCAACAGTAGGTTGGGTAGAGCTCACTGAGACATTATGTCTCATCCCATTCCTTCTGGTGCAGGTTCACAGGCAGGTTCGCAGGCAGCACGCAATAAGGGTAAGGAGAAAGCTTTGGACTGATCGTGCTGATTTTATATGTTTTATGTTGTTGTACTTATGATGTACATGTATCAGAGAGATGATTGTATAAACTTTGGATGTAATATTACTATGTGATGTAATATTCTGAACTACTTTCAGTATTGTAAATTAATGTATCCAGTACGATATTTTAATACTCGTATAAGATCCTAGGCAATCTTTATATGGGTGTTACAATTTGGTATCATAGCAGGTCGATTCAGACCGTGCCTTGGGTCATTAAAATACAATCCAAGTTTGTGGATCTCTTGGATCCAGGACATTATTCTAAATGTTATATCTGGTTGAAACTGATCACTTTGACTTATGTATGACAGTTAGGATAAGATGTCCCGGAGGAGAAGAGGTCCTGAAAGGCCTAGAGTAAATCAGGCCAATGCTGAGGAAGCCGGAGGAGATCCTAATATGAATTTCTGGGCTCAAATGATGCAACAGCAGCAGGTGTTGCAACAACAATATCAGGAGCAGCAAGCTCAGACTGCATCACAGCATCAACAGATGATGCTTATGATGCAGCAGCAAGCCCAACAACAAGCCCAATCTCAGCATGAGTGGATGGAGATGATGCACCAAGGGCAAGGTGCTCTGCAGCAGCCTCCACCACCACCAGTTGTAGCAAATCCGTCTTTCCGAGAATTTAATAGGAACCACCTCCTGAGTTTAATGGGGAAGGTGAACCCCCGGAAGCCAAGAGATGGCTGAAATAGATTGAGAAAGTGTTTCGAATGGCGGAGTGCCCAGAAGAAAATAAGGTATTGTTAGCTACCAATCAGTTCAGAGGCGCAGCAGAAGATTGGTGGGAATCTGCTCAGCGCAGAATGATAGCAAATGACATTGAGATAAATTGGGTTAACTTCAAGGAAGCAATGCTAGAGAAGTATATACCGATGTCATACAAAGTAAAGAAAGAACAAGAGTTCCTTGAATTGAAACAAGGTGGCATGTCAGTCACTGAGTTTACTAAAAAGTTTGAAGAGTTGTCATATTACTCCACTCACAACGAGTATGCCGGTAATGAGAACTGGAAGATGAATCAGTATAGGCGTGGGTTGAGAGGTGAAATTGATACAGTAGTGAGCCTTCAAAGAAATACCAGCTATGATGAAATGGTTCACGACAGTTTGGTTGCTGAAGCGGGTTTTGCCAAGACCGCTAAAGAGAAAGCTGCAGCATTTGAAAAGAGAAAGGGCAAGTTTCAAGATAGGTACCATGAAAATAAGCCTAAGGGCTCTCCTAAGAGGGGCAAGCAGTCGTTTTCACCAAAGGCGAGTGCCGCTTGTAAATACTGTGGGAAATTACATTACGGTGAATGCATGAGACGTACAGGTGTGTGTTTCGGATGTAGGCAGCCGGGGCACGTTTTAGCAAATTGTCCAGAAAGAAAGAGTAAGAGTGGAGCCGAAGGTACTACTACAAGTAAAGGTAGGGTGTATTCCCTTGATGGACAGAAGGCTTTGGCCAACGAAGATTTAATTGCTGGTATGTGTTATCTAGGCCAGAATCCAGTTAAAGTATTTTTTGATTGTGGTGCAACATGTTCCTTTATTTCATACAAGTGTGTAGAAACACTACAGTTATCTATGTCACCATTGATTCCTCCTATGACGGTATCTACCGCTACAGAAGGTGGAGTTGTAGCTAGATTTATATGTGAGAATTGTCCGATCACAGTATCTAGCAAGACATACTACATAGATTTGGTGTGTCTTCCCATGATACAACTTGATGTGATCCTAGGAATGGATTGGCTTTCTGCTAATCATGTGTACATTGGATGAGCAGAAAAGTGTATTTTTATGCCTACAAATGATACGACTGAAGGTGTGGCTTTATCAGAATTAATTAATTGCACTCATCAGCTTACCCAGCTTATGTGTGCTCAGGATAAGGGTTTTTATATAATGGTTACTGTGACTTCAGAATCAGAGCTGAGTCCCAATGACATTCCAGTTGTCAGTGATTATCTAGATGTCTTTCCTTCTGAGATAATCAATTTACCCCCAGAACGAGAAGTTGAGTTTTCTATTGATCTCATCCCAGGATCGGAGCCAGTATCTGTGGCGCCGTATAGAATGCCACCGTCAGAGCTTAAGGAATTGAAGTCTCAGTTAGAGGACTTAATTCAGAAACATTTTATCAGGCCCAGTGTGTCACCTTGGGGTGCACCAGTATTGTTGGTCAAGAAGAAGGATGGTAGTATGAGATTGTGTATAGACTACCGCCGGCTGAATAAAGTAACAATTAAGAATAAGTATCCACTTCCAAGGATTGATGATCTTTTGGATTAGCTCAAAGGAGCAGCACTATTTTCAAAGATTGATCTCAGATTAGGATATCACCAGATTCGCATCAAATCGTCAGATGTGTCCAAGACGGCGTTCAGAACACGTTACAGACATTATGAATTTCTAGTTATGCCTTTTGGAGTGACTAATGCTCCAGCAGTGTTTATGGACTACATGAATAGAATTTTCCAGCCTTATCTGGATCAGTTTGTGGTAATCTTCATTGATGATATTTTGATCTATTCAAAGGACCCACAGGAACATGTCCAGCATCTGGGAATTGTTTTGGACATTCTCAGAGAAAATCAGTTGTATGCAAAATTCAGCAAATGTGAATTTTGGTTGTCGAAAATCCAGTTCTTGGGTCATGTTATCTCTAAAGGAGGAGTGTCAGTAGACTCATCTAAAGTCGAAGTTGTCCTTAATTGGTCCAGACCAGTAAATGTAACTGAAGTTCGGAGTTTTCTGGGTTTAGCAGGTTACTACCGAAGATTTATTATGAGGTTTTCACAGATTGCGTTGCCTTTGACACGTCTCACGAGGAAGAACGTGCCTTTTGTCTGGGACGAAGATTGTTAGGAAAGTTTCCGGACTTTAAGGGAGAAATTATCCAAGGCCCCAGTGCTAGCAATACCGAATCCCGAGAAGAAATATGTTGTATATTGTGATGCGTCCTCTAAAGGGCTGGGTAGTGTGCTCATGCAGGAAGGGAATGTAATAGCTTATGCTTCTCGGCAACTTAAATCTCATGAGGAGAATTACCCTACTCATGACCTTGAGTTGGCAGCAATAGTTTTTGCTTTGAAAGTATGGAGGCACCATTTATATGGAGCACAGTTCGACTTGTTCAGTGACCACAAAAGTTTAAAGTATTTGTTCGATCAACGAGAATTGAACATGAGGCAGAGAAGATGGATGGAGTACTTAAAAGATTTTGATTTTGACTTAAAGTACCACCCAGGAAAGGCGAACGTAGTTGCTGACGCCTTAAGCAGGAAGTCCTTGATGAGAGCAGAAGTGTTGATGCACACTTGTGGTTTGTATGAGGAATTTAGAGATCTTAATCTCAGTGTCACGGAGATGGACAATGGCATTTTGTTGCGAAGATTAGAGGTCACTTGTGATTTGCAGTCCAGAATCGCACAGGCTCAAGAATCAGATATGGATCTTCAGAGAAGGATCGGACAATCAGAGTTTTCAAGGGCATCGGATGGTACTCTGCTGTTTGAAGGTAGAGTTTGTGTCCCTAATGATGCTAATTTGAAAAGGTTAATTTTGGAAGAGGCACACAAGAGTAGTTTCAGTATCCACCCAGGTACCACTAAAATGTATCAAGATTTAAAGAAGGATTATTGGTGGCCTGGGATGAAGACTGATATTGTGGAATTTGTATCACGATGTATTGTGTGTCAACAAGTGAAGATTGAACACCAGAGGCCTGCAGGGATGCTAGTACCATTGGAAATCCCTCAGTGGAAATGGGAAGAGATATCTATGGATTTTGTAACAGGGTTACCTCGAACTCAACGAGGACATGATTCAATTTGGGTAGTTGCCGACCGGTTAACTAAGTCTGCTCACTTTTTACCGGTTAGGACTACGTATAAGGCTGCTCAGTATGCAGAGTTGTTCATTGCAGAGATTGTGAAACTGCATGGTGTTCCAACTGGTATTGTTTCAGATAGAGATCCTATTTTTACCTCTCACTTTTGGAAAGCTTTTCAGAGGGCTTTAGGAACGAGGTTAAAGATGAGTACGTCCCATCATCCTCAAACAGATGGTCAATCTGAGAGAACTATTCAGACATTAGAAGATATGCTACGTGCATGCATTTTAGAGGATGGAGGAAGTGGGAATAATCATCTGCCTTTAATTGAATTTTCTTATAATAACAGTTACCATTCTAGTATTGGAATGACACCTTATGAGGCATTGTATGGCAGAAGGTGTAGGACACCACTTTGTTGGTCAGAGGTTGGAGATAAAAGTATTCTGGGACCTGAGATTATTCAGGAGACCACTTTAAAGATTAAATCCATTCAGGATAAAATCAGAACTGCCCAGAGTCGCCAGAAGAGTTATGCGGACAAGAGGCGAAGACCTCTAGAGTTCGAAGTGGGAGATCATGTCTTCCAGAAAGTTACCCCTAAGTTGGGATTACGAGGTGTTTTCAGGACAAAGAAATTGAGTCCAAGATTTATTGGACCATTTCAGATACTTAAACGCGTCGGTCCAGCAGCTTATCAGTTGGCTGTGCCACCGGCTATGTCGGGATTACATGATGTTTTCCATGTTTCTCAGTTAAGGAAGTTCATTCCAGATCCTTTTCAACCAGTAGAATTGGAAACTATCGACTTGAGATCGGATTTGACGTTTCGGCCAGAACCTGAACAGATTATTGAACGTGATGTCAAGTCATTGAGGAACAAAGAGATTCCAATTGTTAAAGTTATATGGAAAGGTTCTCCCTACGGTGAAGCTACATGGGAATTGGAATCAGAGATGCAGGAAAGCTATCCGCATCTATTTACAGGTAATTTTTAAATTTCGAGGACGAAATTTCTTTAAGGGGGTAGAGTGTAATATCCCGCTCAAGCGTGACTTTTAACAGTGTTAGAGGAATTAAACGTATGGAATGGCAAAGTGGTAAATATTGAGAAAAGGACCAAAATGGGATAAATATGAGTTTATGTCATATTTATCACATCTTTTCTCTCACTAGAAATCTGAATTCCTTCTCCCCTCTCTCTAGATTTTCGCCCATCATCATCATCACCCCTTAATCCATCAAACTTCTTCCTAAACTCTTGTATTTCAAGCAAGCATAGTTTTGGAAAAACTTGGAGCAAGAGAAAGCTAAGGAAAACCAAGGAAAGGAGGATTTCTCAAGTGGAGGTTTTGGATTTGAAGCTTAACAGGTTTATTACCAGCTTTAGGTGAGCTCCCTAGGACTTTTAGAACCCTCTTGGAGTGAGTTGTAAGAGTTTTCATGGTTATGTTGAATTATAGTATTTTAACCCTAATTCCTTTGCTTGCTAATTCCTTGCTCATATATGTTTAAAACTATCATTTTGTAATAGAAAATCATTCCTAGCATGGTTGGGAAGCTTGGGTAACTTTGGTTGAGCAAAAATGGTGGAAAAACACGTTTTTGAACAAGTTCTGTACTGTCATGGTCGCTACAGCGACCAGCCGTCGCTATAGCGACCAGACAGCATTTTTGGTTCTGACCACCGTCGCTTGTAGCGACCAGGCCGTCGCTTGTAGCGACCACACCAGAACAGCTCATGACAGTTGAGCTGTTTTGGGTGTTCTGGTGCGCGTAGGCGTGGCTTTTTGCAACCGTTTTCTCCTGAAACATTTTAGAAACATTATCCACCCTTATAACTCATCCAAAAGGTTTCCAGTGATTGGAATATTATAGGAGCAAGGAATACACAAGGTATGGGAAATGCAAGAACGATGGTTAGATGAATAAGTAAGCCCTAAGAACGGCATATGATAACGATATGTCAATTCCTTTGATAGGAAAACAAGATTTAAGAGTATGAGGGTAAGATTAGATGGATAAATCCATTACAAGTGAGTTGATAACTCTTAAAGAAGGCATATGACTTTGATAAGTCAAGAACCTACATTAGGTAAACAAGATTATAGATGTATTCGGTTTAGAATACAAGGGTAATAGGAATGTTTCGACATTCGAAGCTTCAGATAAGCTTATAGTGTTGGTTCTCCAACAATTAATAGATGGCTTATGAGAACGATAAGCCAAGAATCTTAAGTTATAGGTTAAGTGTTATGTAATTGTTATTATATGATTAATGCATCAGATATGCATATGTAAAGTTAAAGAAATTATATGTTACAGTCATAGGCATGTTCAGCAGACTCCGGGATAAGCCGGATGGGACTTCTCCGAGAGGGTTGTCCACATGCAAAATTAAAGAGGAGTCCGGTGATTAGCCTCAGATAGGAATTTTCATCGGGTCATAGGGAGATGTACTTCGGGGTTACTCTGCCCGGATGTACTCCGTAAAATGAACTCAGATAATATTGTTTGTTACACGCTAACATCTAACATAATATTTGTTTATATGTATTATGTTTCATAGTTATAGTCAGAGTTATAGTTACTGGTAGATTTATAGTTATAGGCAGATTTATATCCTTGTGGATAAAGATAAGACTTGGCGATCGTAGTATACCCCCAAGATTGCCAAGCTAGGCATGGCGACCCTAGGTTCCCTGTGGTTGCCAACAGTAGGTTGGGTAGAGCTCACTGAGACATTATGTCTCATCCCATTCCTTCTGGTGCAGGTTCACAGGCAGGTTCGCATGCAGCACACAATAAGGGTAAGGAGAAAGCTTTGGACTGATCGTGCTGATTTTATATGTTTTACAGTTTAACTGTATTATGTTGTTGTACTTATGATGTACATGTATCAGAGAGATGATTGTATAAACTTTGGATGTAATATTACTATGTGATGTAATATTCTGAACTACTTTCAGTATTGTAAATTAATGTATCCAGTACGAAATTTTAATACTCGTATAAGATCCTAGGCAATCTTTATATGGGTGTTACAAGTCTAGTAGAAGAGGTTATACTTCCACAATGTGGAAAAACTATTTGAATTCTGGCTAGGAGACATATTCATATAGCCTCCGACAGGTCTCAAATACAATCATTGGTCGAACCACTTAGTTTCAAAAAACAATATCTATATATTATGTTTTGATGATAACATGACTATTAATAAATGAACAATGTTCCGGCATGGGCCGAGCCTAGCCCTGCATATGTTCCAAAGGGCTCTTTACGCAAGGTTTGTTGGGTTTGTGGCACTGACCGCACACGGGACCATGAACCAAATGGATTGGTCCATTGCACAACCTGTGCATGGAACCATGCACCAAATAGATGTTCTGGTAAAGGTACAGAGTCCACAAATTCTAAATCTACTCTATAAACAGTACCTCAAACACATTGGATCAGGTACGCTCACTTTTACTAAAATGTATCTATCATTCAACAACATTTACTGACTTGACAATCAGAGAGTGTGCATATATACCCACCCCATTTGTCCAAAGAAGAAGGCTGTTGTTGACGGAAGTAACTTACTCAAAGGTCATTTAGCGCCATCATCCAAGGATTTCAGGCCCGACAAGATCAGTGGCGACTTTACCGAGGAACTGAATCTCAGAACAAACTTTTCCATTCTTTTTCAAAGGAAAATTTTATGGGGACTAAAATAAAAAGTTGATATATTTATACGGACCAAAAACATATTTAACCCTATTTTTTATTTTTTGTAAAGAACAACCCTTTTAAGTTATAAACAACTTTTTTTTAGGAATAAATAACCTCTATATATGTTGTACCAATTTTTTTTATATAAACTAGCGGAAAGACGGGCACTACCGTACCCGTTTGTCCGCTCTTTTTATCACACTAACGTATGTGTATATTTTATTATATTTGTTTGTATAATTTTGATTACAATTTTTAAATTTTTAAATATCAAGGGAAATTATTCGTACATCGATTTAACTACAAATTATTGTCAAAACATATAATGAATTATTTATCAACTCGGCATATTTTGGTTTGTCTGTATATAAAATAAAAATAAATTAACGATAATTTTCTTATTGATTATATTTATATAAAATAAAAATAAAATAACGATCATTTTCTTATTGATTATATTTATAGTGATATATATTTGATCTAGTTTGTTACACTTTTTTTAAGGATAAAGGAAAGAAAACTGGGCATATACTCATATCGTGTTTGTTACACGATATATTTTGTGTGGTAACAAAAATAATATTGTGTTTGTTACATTTTTTTTTAATATTTGAATTAACTCTTATCCATTATTTTTTTTTAAATGATAAGGAAAAAAATCGGACATATACAATTTGTTACATTTTGTTTTAATATTTGAATTTACTCTTATCTATTTGTTATATGTGTTATTTGCATTGAAAGTTGAGGGTAATGTTGGAAGGAGAAAATAAGCCCAAAAGAGCGGAAATGAGTTATTTTCTTTATATCTAGTATAGATAATAAAATTTATAATTATTTTTAAAATTACCGGACATAGGATAGCAATCACCACCAAGCCAGCTGCTGACCACCACCGCGTCGGCAGCCAGCAGCTCCCTGGCCACCACCACTTCAAATTATTAATAAATAAGTAAATAATTTCATCAACTAATCTTTCTACAATTAAAATTCATTTTTTTTATAAAATTAAATTTTGATTATTTAACTTTGTAGGTGAAACTTACATATATTGTTTATTTCAAACCAATAGAATGTTGAAATAAACATATATTGTATCAACCTTGAATGTTGAAATAAACTGTATAGTGCTCATCCCTGAAGTTGAATAATGGCTCTAAAAGAAAATTCTGGTTTGCTCCTTTAGCCACAAAGCTGACAGGATTGTATTGCCTTAATCCTTTTCCAGCAACAAAACTTGCTGCTTGATTAAAACTAGCTTCAGAATCAGACTTGCACCTGAGCTTAACTCCTGAACCAGAGCTCATATCGCTATACACGTAACAATCTTTGTTGCTTTGTGATTGTAAAGATATTGTTTGATTTCGTCCATCCAAGCCCGATACCACAAGAAAAACCGAAGAAAGCCCACCATGGGAAGAATCTACAATGATAAGAGGTTTGTCTGGTTCTTGATGACTTACAGTCATTCCAGGAAGATCAAATGGTTCTAACATCACAGTTTTACCATCAGCGTCTTTTGGGATAAGTCTAAAGGTAGCATGAAGAGCAACATCAGTGCCGGGTTCAGGAGATTTTTGCATTGTAAGTGATTGGTTTGAATTTGTTATAACAAAAGTTGATTTATCAAAGTCTTGTGAAAAAGTAACTAGTTGGCTATTGTAACTGGATGGAATTGGAGTAATCCAGTCTGCAACAGCTTTGTTAGCACCGACTTTGATGTCCCAATTTCCGGTGGTGTGACCGGCAAGAAGATATGACCCATAAAGAATAGCTTGAACTGATGCATATTCTGGTCTGTCATCTGAATTATAATTAGAAAACACAATATCAGTTTGCTCTGAAGAAAGGGTTGAAGAAAGGGTAAAGATAATCAACATATTCTTTCATTGATTATATTGTTTGTGCCGCTAGAAGCTACCTTTTATGGCTTCTGTTCTGATGATAAGAGGCAACTGAAGGGTCAGCTTGTCACCGGCACTCCACTGTCGTGTGATTGACAAAAAATTCCCTAGAGATCAAGACAGTAAATATTACTTTCATGTTTCAAGTGTAAATTTCTCCTGCTATAAAATACACAAATATGTAATACTTGTGTGTATGATAGTGTGTATGTGTGTGTGTGTGTCCGAACTTAATATGAATGGCCTAAGAGCTTGTTCTTTTTCAAGGTGATTAAACATTCTAGGGAATTAAAGACAGATTCAGACCTGGAGCTGGAAGAGATAAAGTTTCAGAATTCAATATCGCCTTGGCACCGTCTGCATGACTCCAAGATGGTACACGAAAGTTCAATGTTGATGAAGCCCCAGTTTTCTGCAGAAATCAAGTTTTGAAATGATATAAGTTGTAGAAGGAAAATATAGAGGGTCTTAGACTACATGTTTTGTTTGTTTCTTAAATAAGGCTAAAATAGTGGCATTATAAATTTATAATTTCAAAGGTCCAATACCTATCATTCTTAGATATGTGGTTAAATGAGATGCCAAAAGAAAATGTAATGAGTACCTCATTAGGAGAGAAGGTAACTGTCACTCGTAGGTAAGGGTCCGACGAAGCTGCTGGAACAACTGTCTGAGTGAGCAAAGTTTTCCCAGATTTCCATTTAAATGAGCTTGATATGTACTGAATGATGTATAGACTAGGATTATTCCCTTCCTCTTCAAAATAGATGGAATCTCCCAGCTTTGAGAATGATTCAATTCCTAATGACAAAGGAGTATGCAGTCGATGAAACTCATTTTATAATAACAATTAGTACACTCGATGATTCTATTCAATAGGTGTACATAATCTTGAAAGGAGTATGTAGTTTGATACATATTAAAAAGTAAAAACCTAAAACAAATACCTACCTGTTCCGTAGCAGCACCAGAAAGTTTCAAATGGATTTCCCCAACTATGTCCAGTTTTAGCTTTCGAAACCCCAATACCTAACGGAAGCATATAAATCATCACCCCAGGATCTGTTCCTCTTTGAATTCCGAGTACACCATTTGTTAAAGCACGCTCATAATAATCTGCATAAGTGACTTCTTTGGTCCATCTGAACAGGTGCCGCGAAACCTGAAATCATTATCTTGCAACATAAACACTTCTACAGAATAAATTAAGAATCATCACTGAATATCAAGTAGTATGTCACACTTACATAGGAACACATATTCAATCGTAAATTAAGAATATGTTACGCATTTTTAACTTCCCTTGGATTACATGATGAACTAATCGAATAAAGAGTGATTGGTTGTACCTTCAACATATTATAAGTTGTGCATGATTCTTCATTCTCTGTTGTTCCTAGGTTGTCTGCTATTCTCTTTGGATTACTCCTGCACAAAAATTGAAGTGAATGGCTCCAGAGAGAAATCTAGAACCGAGTATCTAAAAATAAAGGATCAGAAACTTTCTACTTGATGCCTTTTAAGAAGAAAAAAAAAATATCCATGGATACTTGAATGTAAACTGAAACTTAAAATGCTGGCATCTTAATACCAGAACTCACGGACTGATGTCCCTCCAGTCGCATAGCTGTGAGAAGAGTTTACAATTTCCATAAAGAATGATCCGATTTCCTAACACACCAAAACACAAGAACAAATATTAGAAAATCGAAAATCATAGCATATGGAAATTTATAATTGTTTCTATCATTAAGAGTGAAAATGTACTTCACAAAACTATGGCAGACCAAATGTCTGTAAGTATGAATAGGGGTGTTTGAATGATTATTATCCTCAAATTGTACCACTAAACATTACAATTACAAAAATAAATAAATGATATTACGCCAATAAATAGCAAATAAGCATAATTCTCTTCAAACTTAGCAAATAAGCATAAATAACTCACCCTATAAAGTGGATCACCCGTGACTTCATACCGCATTTGAGATCCAACAACAATCGGGATATGTGTATTAGCATGAAAATCAGCTATGTCATTAGCCTACATGAAAAAAGAAAATTTCAAAAATAATTGTTGGGACCAGTCATAAAATTAAATACAATTACTGAAACAAAACTCAAAATACTATTTTATTTGTAGGTGAGCAGAAAAACATTATAAATAATATTCAAGTAGAGGAAACTTATTTTATATACAAAAGGAGGATACATTGATTGTCTGAACTTTCATCTTTACATGATATGTTTGTTATAAAAGTTGAATGTGAAATAAGACTATAAATAAATTTTACATGTATATTTTGAGCTACAGCCTCCTCTTGAAATTCACAGCCAAAACTATATAAAAAAGTTACCTGTACTGCAAGTAACCCTAAAAAGCATGGCTTGTCAAAAAGGTGCGCCAACAATAGATGCTTTGAATCCCCCTGCATATAGCATAACATGACAGCTTTACTATAGAATTGAAGTTTCCGGCGATAACTAGGCACCATAACATGCTAGCTTTGAATGACATGCTTATAAAATCCATCAACTATGGATTAGAATCCATGTCTGTTAATTTATAAACTAAAAAGAAACATAGCCAACCAGTGAAGAACATCATTCATGAACTAGTTAACCTACCGTTACACTATATAATTTGTAAAGGACATCATTCATTCCTCCAGTTTCCTCATTCAGTGATTGATAGTGTCTATTTACAGTGTACTTTGATATAACATTCATCACTCGGTCGTAAAAGTAATCAACCATCCATGTCACCATTTTTAGAGCTTGAGGGTTTCCAGCTACAGTATATTGATCCAACAGGCCAGCCAAGATCTGTCAAAGTCGAATAACTGAGATCCGACAATATTAAGGCCAAAAGCACTTGCATAATTAAAATCTAGTTTTGGTTATACCTTGTGAATGGTGTAATAGGGAGCCCACACAGGTTTAATATCTTCAAATCGATCAAAAAACTCTGGCGGAAATGCAGAGAGATATCCTGTTCCAATTTTTTCTTGACAAGCGGATAGACCGGCAACAAGAGCCGACATTTTCTCCTTCAGGCTATCATTCGTTGTGCTGGCCCACATTAGAGCTGATGCACTCAAGTAATGCCCTTCACATTGTCAAAAAAAAAAAAAGGAATTATAACTTAAACTTCAAAAGTGAATTCCAGAAGCTGAAAATTGCAGGCAGGAGTAATTGTAACAGAACAGAACATGCATTTTTGTGTATAATAGAGTCTACACATTGTGTGAGAGAGATATTTCAGAAGTTATGGGCCAACTTCAGACTAAGCAAAGTTTAGTTTAGGACAATAAAGTTATAAATTACAATACATGGATTCCAAGGAATTCTTCATACTTAATTAATCTTATACATGAAAAGTCTAAAAGGCTAGCTTTCCGAAAGCTCGAGGGGGAGGGGGTAGGTAGCAAAACATAAAAAATGGAATATTCTTACATATAGCTCCAATTTTTATTCAAATCAACTTTTTGATATATAGCTTTTACTACACATAAAAGTGGAAAAAGCTTTACAAGAAACATAGACTTATGCAAATAAAGGTTAATAGGGTTGTAAATAAAAGGTTCGCAACCATGATTTGGGCGTCGACAATATGGTTTTTCATTTGTTAGAAAATACAACACAACCACGACTGAGGCCTGTATTTTACTACGATTCTCTGCAATGACAAAGATCGCGACGTGGCCACAACTGTTACCACGGCCACTATTTAAAACCCTGGTTGTTACGATAACATTGCATTCCAAACCTTTTTCGTTATTCCCTTTCAACTAAGAAATAATTTTGAAGAAAACTAAAGACCTTGATACAAATGAAGAACATGTAAAAGGTAATGAATGAAATAAACTAACCAACAAAATGGCCTCTGAGTTCAGAATTAGGTTCCTCCCATCCTCCATAAGGTGTACCAGGAGTCGGTAAACCAGCCGTCTTCCTGAAACTCCAAATCAACCTATCAACATCTAACATCAACAGATACTCCAAATTAGTCTGCTGTGCTACAGCATGAGTAGAACCTTCAAGCAACCTCACATCCCCAAGAGGAACTTCTTTCAGAAATCCTACAGGTGGCTTAAACACACCCAAATTCTTAATTTTCCTATACATTAAAGCCCAATCATGTTGGTTTTCTTCTGATAAGATCTTCCTTGGAAGCAAAGCTGCCCAAGCAGATTCATCAGTTGGTGTCACATGATAATGAGACATCACTTCTTTCTTCCATGTCTCATTCTTTGATGCAAATAGCTCATACCGAAACGTATGTGATTGTGTCGGAATGTTTGTGCATTCTTTAGTACCAGTAACACAACTACACAGCATAAGTGTCATAAACATAAACACAAAACCCTCCATCTTTCTGAAAATTTCAAACCAAAAACACAAATATATTAGAAACAAGATAGAAACCTTAATCTATAAGTTATTAAGCTAAACTTGAACAGAAAGGAAAGAAAAAACAGCATAGATAATACATTACTCACCAGAGAACAAACTTGAATTAAAATAGAGGTAAAATGAATGTAATTGCAAGCCAACCCAGAAATTTATAGCTCAACTAAATTAAATTGGAAGCTAAGAAATAGAGAAATAAGCTAAAAAGTAAAAAGATTAAACTTTAAGAGATTAATTTGGAAGAAGCTAATTGAAGGAAGTGAAAAAGACATGAAACAAAATTGAGTAAAGTTAACAAAATAAGGGGAAGATATAATAGAAGGTAGTGAGGGTATTGTTAAAATGAAAACAACATAGACATGTGAACTAGAATATATATTCACAAGAAAACAAAGCAAGTTTGGAATGAAGTGAAGATATGTAGCCAATAATGTAAGGATTAATATCATCTCGTGAAAGGAAGGTTAATAGAAATTATTAGCTCATAAGCACTAACACCTCTGATGAAAAACGTGTCCGGTGTATAAGACATGTGATTATTCACCAACACATGTGATCACGTCCAATTAACTCTTTTTTTTCTTCACATTTTTACATATGTGACGTGTTTGTATATGTGTTTAGTGTCGGTGTTTTATATATTTTTACGAAAAATGGAAAGTAATAAAAAAAACTAGTATCAGAATTTGTGGAGGGGAGAGAAAAGAAGAAGAATATGAGTAAAGACAGAAAACATGTTGAGGCTTAGCTTGGAACTATATATATATAGAGAGAGAGAGAGAGACAAGGACTCACGGATGAACTATTGACATAAAGAAAGCACGGGTGTTAAAAGTAGGAAAAAAACCTGGTTATGAAGCATGGGAGGAATGATTCTTTGTGAAAAAGAAAAAAAGAGTATGGTGGGAATGATTCATGTATCTTGAAAGGGTATTGTTTTTAAAGGTGGAGTTAAGTCATGACATGCCTTTGCTCCATATGGGGAGTAGTGGACTAGTAGTGAATTTTATACAATTAATAAGGGCAAAATGGACATTTAATATATGCAATTAATAATTGAAAATGGACATTTAATTTTATTAAAAATGGACATTTAAAATAGTTCTTCTCTAACCAAATGGTTGAGTTCAATTAGTTAACGAATAGATAGGGACCATTGAGTTCGAACGTGTAGTTTTTATATATTTCCCCATCTCAAATAATATGCGTTTAAGTTTTATGTACGATTTTTAAGGAAATAATTAATTCTGTTGATTTAAATTATAATATTTGTATCATTTATTAAAATACTCTTATTAATTATAGTTAGTGGAGTAGTTATGTTGGATCAAATTCAATAAATAATGGTATAATAGTGGGAAAAAAATAATAAATAGTGCATTGGTATTCTAAAATAACAATTATTTTGAGACAAGAAAAAATGTTAAAGATACAATTATTCTGAGACGGAAGAATATGCTTTACTTACCTCAAATGACATGGGTTGATCAAACCAACCGACAAGGTCTATGACCTAACCTACCTCAAAGTCTAGGATAGACAATAATTTTTTAAATAGATTGGATCAATGTTTTATCAAACATCTATATTGTTTATTTTTGTATTTTAAAGTAGGGTTTTGCTAACAAGTGCTCTTAGAGCACTGTTTAACAAATGCCCTTAAGACGCTTGTTAAAGATTTAAAAATAAAAATAATTTGTAAATTATATAAAAATAATTACTTTTAAAAGTTTCAATTCATCAAATACACTATTTCCAAAACAAAATTTCTTCTTTACACTTCTTAACAATAACAAGTGCCCTATAACATTTCCCTTTAAAGTATTATATGAGGAATTTTGTTGGAATTTGCTATAACATCAAATAGTTTTGATTTTGCGCATGTTCATAATTTATAGCATACTTATGTATAGTTCTGATTTTTTCTTTATAAATAAGTGTAAACAATATTAACTTAAATCATTCCATGTTAGATAAAGTTTCGAATAATTGACCTTCTGAACTCAGATAAAATTACAATTTTTTGCACATAAGTGTAAAATATATTAACTTAAATCATCAAGTGGTAGAAAAGGTTTTGAATTAGTGACCTCAAATGATAAACTCACATTATGATTATCAAGCTATGTATATCGTATTACATCATTTTTAAAATAATATACTGGCTCAAATTCATTCCAATGAGGCAACTTTTAATATCCAAATAGTATTAGATATGCAAATTGTTGTTTATTAAATATGTAGCTTATGTAAAATTGTTGTTAAATATGTAGCTTTTATTAAATATGTAGCTACATATTAAATATGTAGCTTGTAAAATTATTTATTAAATATGTTGTTCATGTAATATTGTACATTCCAATTATTTATTAAAAAGCTACATCATGCGTAGTATAAAATGCACAAGTTCCAAGATAGAATAATTATTTTAATCTTCTTAACATGTGCAAATTTTTACATGATAGAAAAACTCAAATTATATTCAGAGACTAAACAAAATATAACATACTACTATAAAAAAAAAAAATTAAAAATTAAAAATCTCAGAAAA
Organism: Medicago ruthenica; assembly: GCA_018208015.1. Taxonomy (NCBI): domain Eukaryota; kingdom Viridiplantae; phylum Streptophyta; class Magnoliopsida; order Fabales; family Fabaceae; genus Medicago; species Medicago ruthenica. The sequence continues at coordinate 46,921,833 of CM031374.1, forward strand.
AACCCTGCCCTCTCCTGGTCCCTTTTAGTTGCGTCTCTGATTACAAGCAGGGGCGGAGCTGCTCCTACATCAGGGTGTGCACTTGCACACCCTCAACTTTTTATAATTATACCTGCCAGGCTGCCATCCTATTTAACTCATGTTTTGCATACCCTGAGAAATTGATTTTGCACCACGCTCTTGATGCAAGATGCAATGGGCAATTGTATTTTTGTGTTTTCCGTTTTTTATGCAAAAGGAAGGCTAATCGATGTCAAATCAATATACTTTTTACAGTACTACATGCGTTGACCAACAATTTTAAGTTGGTTTTCCCTTGTTACTACTTGTTAGTTTTGTATCTTCCTTTCCAACTTTCTAACTTTTTTAGGCACTTATTGTTACTTGAATTTCCCATAAACACATACAAAAATAGGACTAAACGGATTGAATCTATATTATGAATTTAATCTTTGAAAGATTTGGCAATAGGTTAGTGATTGTATACCATAACTAACAAATATATACTATATATATTACAAAAATAATCATAACTTTTTACTTAATTGACTTGTTTGTTAAAAATAAAATCTCTCAAAATAAACGAAACCTTCAATTTTCAAGGTCACATAAACTATATTTTGTGAGAAATTTATCTATATTTTTGACAAAAAATTATATATATATATATATATATATATATATATATATATATATATATATATATATAAGGAATGCTAGCAACACACATTTAACACACACTCTTTGATTGGTTAAAATTCACATGGGTCCCACCAAATTATGTGGGTCCCATATAAATTTGGTGGGTCTTATGTAAATTTTAACCGATCAAAGCGAGTGTGTTAAAATGTGTGTTACTAACATTTCTTTTATATATATATATATATAGACACATACATAAACTTTATAATTTTCATATTTATTTTTACAAAAATAAATATAATTAAAGTAAAATACTTGCACCCTGATTCAGGATGCTGGATCCACCACTGATTACAAGCGATTATACTTAACCCGTGATGTCCTATTCTGATTCTGATAATTCTAACTACTACTAGTAGTAGAGTAGACTTTGGTTCAAGTTTCGGTTGATTGGTTGGTGGCACCTCTGCTATTAACGAAGGGCATGAATGGATTACAGTATCACGTGATCAATTTGCATAATAAATAAAGAAATAAAAGAACTGCATTTTTGTAGGATCACGTTGATCCATTTTAGATTTAGGCTTAATTACACTTTTGGTCCTTTAAATATTTTTCAGGTTTTATATTGATCCCCTAATTAATAAAAGTAACGTTTTGATCTCTTAAATCCTTCTCTGTTAGTCACTTTGGTCCTTTCCGTTAGTTTGAAAACTAGAAATAGGAAAAAGGAACAAACCCTAAACCAGAAAGAAGGATTTGAGGGACCAAAGTGACTAACAGAGAAGTATTTAAGGGACCAAAAATGTTACTTTTATTAATTAGGAGACCAATATGAAACATGAAAAATATTTAAGGGACCAAAAGTGTAATTAAGTCTAACATTTTTTAACACAAACTAACGGAAGGGACCAAAGTGACTAACAGAGAAGGATTTAAGGGACCAAAACGTTACTTTTATTAATTAAGGGACCAATATGAAACCTGAAAAATATTTGAGGGACCAAAAGTGTAATTAAGTCTAGATTTTAATTATGTTGTTTATTCTTTTAACAACATTAATTAGATGATGCGATTAAAAGAAGTATTAGATTAAAAATCAATAGAGACATTTATTTTTAGACAATTTTTTTACTAATAAATTATTTGAGGGTAATATATTATCACATTTATGATAAAAGAGATACGACACAATAATTTAGGTATTGAGTAGATCAAACGATATAGACTAATTATTTTAATGGTTATCGGAGAAGGGAAGGTGTTTTTAGGGGATCGGAGAAGGTAAGTTATCAAGTAATTTTGGGTGCTTAATATCAAGGCAATATGCTTCATTACTTACGACTTCTAGCCTCTAGGGTAGATATTTCTTACAAATGCCACCACTATATACAATTATGATATTAAATGATATGAATAGACCTCTTTCTTGTTCTTAAATGAATTTCCATTCAAGAAATTAAATGATCTAGAATATGACTTTAAGTTTTGGTTTCATATATATATGACACTAGAGAACTGATTGAATATAGTTGTTAGAACAATTAGGGCGATCCAAATTGTGAAGAATGAAATCAAAGAGAGGGAAAGGTTGAAGAAGATAGTGATCAATTAGCATATGAGGAATTTAAATTTTCTAACAAGAGAGTGAATACAATGATAGGATTAATTATATAGTAAGCAATCCAACTACCTCAATAAACTAAATAACTCCTCTGACTTTCTCAACAAGTTACTAACTTAAAAACAATTATCTAAACAATAAGAATCGATTCAGTAATCGATGCATATATCTGAACATAATGAATCGATTTTGAGCTTACTTGTACTACAAGTAATTACTCTAAAACATGAATTATATCACAACAATATTGTGCAAGGACATGCCTTATGCAGATGTAATTGGTCAGTTTCTAGTTTTGAGCTTATTGCCTTTTCCATTGATCCGTGCAAGAATAAGGTTGCTTTCAGCAGTTTTAACTAGTTTAACTTATAAGGAACGTTTCCTATGTATAGGTTATATATTGATTAAGAAAACGATCACAGTCATATTCATAGGTATAAACCACTCTGCAGGTTGTATTACAACAAGTGGTTGTCGAAGTTATAAATACTTATCTGATCGGTTACATATACGGACATAATTCATCTTTGAGAATCTTGTCTTTAACCTGGACGGGCATGCCTTAGCCATATAGTATATGTATAGCTTTCACATAATTAATTAATATCTTGTATTGCTTTCATATAATTTATATCTTGACGTGGACATCCTCTCAAAAAAAAATATCTTGACGTGGACATGCATGTGTAGTTAGCAGTCATCTAACATTTGTAAAGAAATTAGTTCTCGATTGAAATTGTGACAATTAGTTGAAATAGTTTTTGAATTTTGCAAATTCACAAATAATTTTCCAAAAATTTATCTAGTTAGTTCATCTATTAAAGTATTCTCCTTATCTCAAATATAAGTAAAAGTTAAAAAAATTATGTATTTGATTCAAATTTAGACGACATGCATCAATTTATTTAATCAATTTTTATTTATTTTTGAGACTGGAATGGTATATTACTAGAGACTATGACGTGATACCCTCAATCAACATTTGACTTTAATAGATTCCGCATCAAGCTGGTGGTATCGCATCACCCTTAATTTTTCTTTATCAAAACAATTAAATTGATTGAAAAGGATAAAATTGTACACCAATAATCTTATTTTATTTGTAATGGTTAATGTGAAGAAAACGTATAACTAATTTACAAGGCTTGTAGTTGGACAAATCTATGAATTATTGTTTGAAATATTTGAATTAGTATTTTGATATACTAGTTTTTACTATTGTTCCACTTAAAACATTGAAAGAACATTTACAAGAGGAACTTATTGAGGAAAATGCAGAGCAAACAGCAGAGGAAAATGAGACAATTGTAGTCCATGAACCACCACCAAAAATTGACGTGCAACTAACTGAAATTTGGATCGAGGTAAACTTTTCTCTAGAAATATGGTCGAGCTAATATCTCCACTATTTATAAAAAGAAAAGGGAACATAAAACCGTAAGTGTAAATTGGTTTTAGTTTTGGAAAGTGCTTATACTTCGACATCCCATGTGGCAAACTCCATTCTACACCCTGTTGTACCATAATTTTGTCCCAAGCCTTTTACAAAAAAAAAAAAGAGAAAAGTCAAAAGTCAACAAAAAGTCAACATTTCAGAATCTGAGGACTTCACAGAGCAAAGTCCCCATAGCTCTGCGAAGTCTGCGTATTTTTTTGCAGATTTTAATTTCTTTGATTTGTTTTCATTATAGTTATTATTATTATCACCTATCATTATTATTATCATTGTATTTGTCAATTTTGGCCGTTTGGACTCAGCAAAACAAGAATTGAAGCATGTGCCATTAAAGCCAAGGTGAGAAGGTTTTTCTTCCAACCAAGCATGTGCCAAGCAAGTTGGCTTGCCCTTGGGCAGCTCTCATCCCTCCCAATTGACCTGCTACTGACCCTGAACTTGCCAGCCACCAGCTTGCTTGTTTTTCTTCCTTCTTTCTCCCCCAAAACCAGTCAAACACAGCTGGTTTTGCTTGCCCAAACACCATGAGTGCTGCCCTGTTTTCAGCAGCTTTTCTCCCCTTCTCACACCAGCCCACATGTTCCTTTTGTTTCCCCCAACCTCTGCACATCACAGTGCACGTTTTCCTTGCTTGACCCCTCAAGATTGCAAGCATTGATCCCAAGAGCAGCCCAATTGCAAGCTGCCCTGTTTTTCTCACTTTTTCATCATCATTGCTATCTAAAATCAGCTTCATTGATGACTGGTTGATCGCTGTCGTAGGCGGTCAAAAATAATTAATTTTTTAAATGTAGTAACAAGGTAGTTAAACCTTGGTCGTCTCACAAGGACCTCTTATTTGATAATTAACAAAACTAAGAACGATGAATAACACAATTAAATGGGGGTTTTCGGTTTGTTCAGATTGAAAGAGAATCAGAAATTCAATTAATAAAAAAGACGATTGATTCATTGGTCTTAGACAACTCGTTTGATCCTATCATAGGTTCACAAAGATATTCATTCAACTATTTATGCTCTGGTTGATTTATAAAACTAATTATACAAGCGACAATCGGTTTTATATGAATTCATTCGATTAAGCATCTCATGTGTTCAACTAACCATGGACGGTGAACAAGCGTCACATAAAACACGGTTAGTATCATGACAAATTCAATCAACCCTATTGCTAAGCGCAAAAGTTCGTATCAATTTCTATTCGGATTAATTTAAACAAGCGATGAATTAATACGAATAAAACTCAACTACATAAATTCGAGATAGAATAATTAAGCATCATTGAATCAGAATTCATACAGAATATAGAGAAACGAAATTGATACGACAAAGCATAAATAGATAAACGAACTTGCAATTAAATTCGAACCTCAAGAAATCATGAATGAGTTCCTTACACCAATGAATCAACCTAAAGTTTAGTTCTCCATAGCAAGAGCAGCCGTCAAGGTTCTGTTTTCGAGAATGCAGAATGACTAACCCTAGGCTGCGTTTTGGTTTAAATAATACGGGCTCCAAAAGTTACGGGCCGAAAACATAAGTTTGGGTCGAAAATAATTAAATTACATAAAGTCTGGAACATGACGCGATTATTTGACACAATTGCGCTCCGAACTGGCTTCAGGCTTCAACATAAAAGTTGTAGATCTCTCTGTTAGCTTTCCAACGCACTTGACCGTGTCTCAATCCGATTCCTGTAGCTCCAGTTATGATTTTTACACTAAAAACTGCTTATGCTGAAAATAACATACGAAAATAGATTAGAAGCAAACAAAGACTTAATTCTAAAAACATAATAAAATAGTAAAATAAACAAAACAAACTAGAGAAATGCCTAAGTAAAAACATAGAAGAATGTGCATCAAAATGCACTGATCACTGGTTTTAGCCAAAGTCTTGACCATTGCAGCAAGGCAAGGTCACCTCTTCACTTTAGCATTAAATGCAAAGCAATTTAGTCATGATCATAGCACAAAAACAGCCCTGCTGTAAGATTTTCCATCATGACATTTTGATCCTAATTTGCCTATTTAAGCAATGCATTGTTGCAGGATTAAACACAGATTTTTTGAGAGTTAACACACAGAGTTTTAACACAGAGATTTTAGAGCAAAAACCAGTTCTTAGTGAGTGAAATTGAGTGAATTGATACACACAAAAACAGAGTTGGTTTTGGAGCAAGTTTAGAGAAAATTCCAATCCTTTTCTTGCACAAATCATCCCAAACCAGTGCCAAGTAATCAAACCTCCCAAACAGCCACTAAACTTCACACAGAGTGAAGAACCAAAGCAAATTGTCATTTGATTTGTGATGTTTATCAAACTTTTTCCAAGCTTTGCAAAAACACCATCATTCCAAGCCTTTCCATTTTCTTGCAACCAAAGCTTTGGGCTAGGAGTTGGTAAGTCACTCTAACCTGTTTATATTTCATTTTGCATACTGTTTGCATTTGCTTTTGATTCCAACTTGTTTCAATCTCAGTTTTGCATTTTTAAGTTTCACTCATTTTTTGATTCAAAACCCCTTTTGAACTTCAAAGAAATCCCAAGGTTTGCAAAACATTTAAACTGAGTTGTTGAACTCATTTTATTGCTAATTTCAAAAGCTTTTCACTCCTCCAAAAGTTCTGAGATTGTTCAGAAGTTGCTTCTTAACAGCAGTTCAAAAGCAGCTTCTGAATTCAAAATTTCGCAGAGTTCGCAGTGCGAAGCTCTGGTCGCTTTGCGACCATGACAGAACTCAGAACCTGAGTTCAGGCTTCTAAAAAGCCAATTTTTGGGGTTCTAACCTAAAAACTCAGAACCTAAGAGGATTAAAACCCATTTTGTTCAAAACATAACAAGAGTTTTGCATGATATTGGAAAATTCACAAGTTTGAGCAACACTTTTTGAATAACTTGCGAAACAAGTTACGTTCATTAAACTTTCAAAATCAAACTCGAGCAATAAGCTAAGTTCATTATTTTTCAAAACCAATCTTGAACAGCAACTTTGTTCATGAATTTCAATCAAAACCTGAACTTGAGCCGAACTTACTCACTTTTCAAAATCAAGCTTAAATTGAGCCGAATTTGTGCATTTTCCAAATTTGTGCAAAACTTGTTTATTTTCATGACTTGTGCATCTTTTACACATTTGAGCAAACTTGTTCATTAGGTTGCAACAACTAATTTGAACATTAAAACTTTTATTGAGTCTCAACAATCAAGTGTTTTGATAACTTTGAGATTTCTTAAATTTCAAACAAAACTTGAATGAAAAAGGGATGGTTTGACATATGTCTCTCCATTTCCCCGATTGAACGAATGCTTGATGTATGTCTCGTTGTTCGGACAATCGTCATTCTATTTTCAATGCATCCAACACACCAAAACCAATTCTTGGCCCTTTATGGTCAATTTGAACCCTTTGGTCCCCTGTGACCATTTGATTCAATGTTCGACTCTGTCGAGTCCATTGAATCCTTTCTTGATCCCGTCGGATCAATCAAACCTTTCCTCGACTCGGTTGAGTCCTTTTGGTCAATGTTTTACTCCGTTGAGTCCATTGAACCTTTTCTTGATCCCTTTGGATCAATCAAACCTTTTCTCGACTCGGTTGAGTCATTTTGGTCAATGTTCGACTCCGTTGAGTCCATTGAACCCTTTCTTGATCCCGTTGGATCAATCGAACCTTTTCTCGACTTGGTTGAGTCATTTTGGTCAATGTTCGACTCCGTTGAGTCCATTGAACCCTTTCTTGATTCCGTCGGATCAATTGAACCCTTTCCCGACTCGGTTGAGTCGTTTTAATCTTTTTTGGTCCCCTCGCCGCCAATTCAAACCTCTTTTCCCCAACGGACATGTTTTATCTAAGCGCGATTCGAAACAAACGCTTAAGCCTCCCATGCGCGAGCACACAAGCTATGTTTAATCGCAAGGATACGATCAAAGCATCGTTCTTTAAAAACAACCAACAAATACGTTTTTCTAGCAAAGAACTACGTAGCTTTGATTTGTCCATCGCACCAGGAGATACGTAGGAGCAAGATCATCATCTTGTCAAGCACATTAATAAAATAACTTTTTCCCCTTTCTTTAATATCTTTACATCTTCAATCATGCAAGCAAAACTTTAAAAACATTTTTAGCCTTATCTAACTAGGAGGTTCCCGTTGAGTACAACGGACGTGAGGGGTGCTAATACCTTCCCCTTGCGTAATCGACTCCCGAACCCGGTAATGGTTGCGATGACCACCCTTTCTTCATCGTCAAGGGTTTTATTATCGTTTCTCTTTAAAATAAAAAAAACTTAAGGGTTTATCAACGTTCCCTTTAAACAAAAACTTTGGTGGCGACTTCACATAAACCTTTCGAGCGTTCGTACACGTCTCGAGGTTTGCGTTTTTTTACGAGAGCGCACAGCTGGCGACTTCACTGGGGACATATTCCTCACTAGCGAGTCAAGCCTATCCTAGTTAGCTTCTAAGCTAAATGTTTTTTCGTTTCTGCTTGCATGCTTTGTCTTATCTTCTTCTTTTCATTGCCTCTATGTTTATATCCTTCATATTGTTTTATGTTCATATTATTATATCAACTGTGGGGTTGTCACTTGAGTGATGTTACGCCACATTGTTCGGGTTAATGCCGAACGTGTGAGGCTCTCTACCCGAGCTTTGAGAGAAATTAAGATAGGATGGTGGTTGCGTAGCGGAGGCCTGCGTTGACGTATGTCCGTGAGGAAGATGCGAAAACCCCGCCTAGAGGAGGTTTCACTTGGGATTTATTGAAGTCTCGCGAGTAATTTGCGATTGACGACCTTATTTTCCATGTGGGATCCGTGACTCTAGGGACCTTTTAGAAAATCTCATCTCTAGAGCCTACATGTGAGAATGGGGGGAAGTTTTGAACGTTCCTATACCAAACCCCTGCATACCATAAACATTTGCATTCATGAAAAAAAATTTCGCATAAACAAAAAAAAAAGGCATGTTTTTGCATAAACATTGCATTCATACATTTACATGCATTTTCATGCATTTCAAAGAAAAACACCCACATCATTCCTCCCAAACAAAACAAAAAAAGGTACCCGACCCGGTGTACCGTGGCGTTTCTGATGAGATCCGAGCAACCGGAAGGCCATCAAAATTCAATAAATCATTTCTTTGTCCAAGTAATTTATCATATTTTTTGCTTTTTTTGAAAAAAAATCATTTTGCTCTTCCCAAGGCAAATGACTAACTTTATGGGACCCCCATATTTCAAATCATTTCTATCGTTAATAAAATTGCAGTTTATGTTCAAAAGAGTTTCGTTTTTCTTTCGTTCTTAAATAGCAATAAATTTTCGCAACCCTAAAATCAAAAAAAAATCATGCTCATGAAAATCCATAAATACACCCACCAAAAATAACACTGCTACGATCCCTTATGACTTCAATTTTCCAATTAACCAAACGAAAGATGATAATGGGGACTGTTGCGTCGAATTTCGGATATCAAGCTATTGGGAAGCGTTGAATCACTAAATTTAAATCACGACTGAACTTTTAATTTTTCGGGGAGAAAAGGAAAAAAGTTCGAAATTACCCTTTAAAAAAGAGATTTTAAGTTCGAGAGTCGATTATGCGAGGGGAAGGTATTAGCACCCCTCACATCCGTTGTACTCAACGGGAACCTCTTAGTCGGCTTAGGCTTAAAATGTTTTCAAAGTTTTGCTTGCGTGTTTGAATATATAAAAGGGAAAAAGAAAATATGATAAAAAGGGAAAAAGATAAAATACGATGAAGGAAAAAAAAGAAAATTTTTATTAATGGGCTTGACAAGATGTGAATCCTGCTCCTACGTATCTCCCGGTAGTCGGAGAATTCAAAGCGCACGTAGTTCTTTGCAGGGTAGAAAAAATTTGTATGTTGGTTCGTTTTAATTATGAAAAGATTTGAAAACGCACAAAGGCGTAAAATGTTTAAATGACGGACGCACATTAAGGCGATGGTAATCGCATAAGGCGTAAAAGCTGAAAAGATAAAAAGACAGACGCACATTAAGGCGATAAACTCGCACAAGGCGTAAAAGGTTAAAAAGACAAACGCACATTAAGGCGATAAACTCCCGCAAGGCGTAAAAGGTGAAAAGACAAACGCACATTAAGGCGATAAACTCGCACAAGGCGTAAAAGGTTAAAAGACAAACGCACATTAAGGCGATAAACTCGCGCAAGGCGTGAAAGGTGAAAAGACAAACGCACATTAAGGCGATAAACTCGCACAAGGCGTAAAAAGGTGAAAATGCGCAAAGGCGCGAAAAGTTCGAATTGACCACGAGGGCCAAGAAAAGTTCTAAAATGGTCACGGGGACCGAATAAATGTTTAAATTGACCACGAGGGCCAAGAAAAGGTTTAAACGCGTTAGACGCGTATGAAAATGGAATGACGATTACCCGAACGACGAGACATACGTCACGCATTCGTGCAACCGAGGTTTGGGGAGACATACGTCAAGCCATTCCTTTTTCATTCAAGTTCTCGCTTCGTTGAAACTTAAAGAAATCTCAAAGGGACAAAACACTTGGTTAGAAACTTAAAGGAAAGTTGTAAAAATCACGAACAAATTTGTTGTTCGAGTTTGTTGAAAATCATGAACATCACTTGTTGCTTAAGCTATTGAAACTCAAGAACAAGCGTAGTTCAAGTTTTGAAAGATGAACAAAATCATAAAGGATATGCATACGTTTGGAAAATACACAAGTTCGGCTCAATTTGAGTTTGGTTTAAAAAATGAGCAAATTCGGCTCAAGTTCGTGTTTGGATTGAAAATCATGAACAACGTTATTGTTCAAGTTTTGTTTTGAAGAAAAAGAAATTAGCTTATTGCTCAAGCTTGATTTTGAAAATTTTAAGGACATAACTTGTTTTGCAAGCTACTCAAAATTAATCGCACGAACTTGTGAAATCCCCAAAGACATGCAAAGTCCTTGATATGGTTTGAACAAAAATAAGTTTTAACCCTCTTTAGGTTCTGAATCAAGGGTTAGAACCCCAAAAATTTGGCCTTTGGAAGCCTGATTCATGTTATGAGTTTTACATACTTCGCAGAGCAACCAGAACTTGGCTCTGCGAAGTCAGGTTCTGATATGGTTGCACTGCAAACTTAACTTTGCTCTGCAAAGTATGCGAAAAATTGAACTCAGAAGCTGCTTCTGAACAGAAGTTCAGAAGCTGCTCCTGAGCAAGCTTCAGAACCTAAAGGGGGTTAAAAAGCTTTGCAAATTTGGAAGAAAAGGAGTATAACAACTCAGTTTTGGCACTTTGCCACTTTGAAATTCCTTTTGAGTTTCAAAAGGGGTTTTTTTTTGCACAAAATGAAATTAAACAAACACAAATGATGCAAACAGCAAACAAAATGAAATATAGAGACTTTAGGATACTTACAGAACTCCTAGCAATGCTTGTGCAAGAGATAGGAAGTGGCTTGCTTGATTGATTTTGCAAAGTTGGGATATTAGAGGTTATGGGCAAATAACTCTAATTGGTTTTTGCTTTGGGTATGAACTGCTTTTCTACTCTCTCAATGCTGCAATGTAAGTGTATTTTGGTGTAAATTTCGTGTGAATTGAATGTATATCTCTCTCTCTTGTAATTGTGCAAGGCATCCCTTTTATAGGCCAAAATGCAATCCAATGCAATGATGGAAAATCTATAGAACCTAGCTGATTTGTGGGCTAAAACCAGGCTAAATCACTTTGCATTTAATGCTAAAGGATAGTTGCTTTGCCTTGTGCCAAGGGTCAAGACCTTGACTGATTTCAGCCACAAATGCAGCTGATCTTTGAATGCAATGATGAGAAAAAATCTAAAAAAAACAGGGCAGCTGCAATTGGGTGATTCTTGGGATCAATCCTTGCAATCTTGAGAGGTCAAGCAAGGAAAACGTGTACTGCCATGTACAGAGAGATTGGGGGAAGCAAAAAGAGCATGTGGGCTGGTGTGAGGAAGAAGAAAACCAGCTGAAAACAGGGCACACCAAACAGCTTTTTGGGCAAGAAAACCACTTGTGTTTGACTGGTTTTGGTGGAGAAAGGAGGGATAAAAAGGATCAAGCAGCTGGCTGGCAAGCTCAGGGTTAAAGATAGGTCAATTGGGAGGGACAAGAGCTGACCAAGGGCAGCCAATTTGCTTGGGCACATGCTAGGTTGGAAGAAAATCCATCTTTCCTCAACCTTTAATGTCACACATTTAATCTTGCTTTGCTGCATCATTCCAGCCACAATTGGCAATAACAATGATAATAATAATGATAAAGGATAATAACAATAAAGATAAAAGAAAACTAAATCAAAGAAATCAATTTTCTGCAAAAATTCGCAGAGTTCGCAGTGCGAAGGCAACTTCGCAGTGCGAACTCCCCTTTTCTAATTTTTTGTATTTTCTTAAAAAATAAAACAAAATAACAAAAATAAAAATGAATAATGATAATGGTAATGGTAATAGTAATAAGGCAAGTGATAATAAAATAAAAAAGTGATGATAATGATAAAGATAATAATAAAAATGAAAAAGTTAATAATATTAGTAATAATAAAAAATAATGATAATAAATAGTAATAATAATAATAATAAAACATTAATAATAATAATAATAAAAAAAGATAATAATAATAAAAATAAAAAACAAAAGCAATGGTATTAATAAGGATAATGATAGTATTAGTATAATGATAGTAATGATGATGATACACATTAATAAATACAATCTAAAAATGAAGATAAAAATAACAAAGGGTAAATAAAATAAGAAAAATGAAAATTATACTAGAATGAGAAATAATTCTGTGATAATGAACTAAGAAAAATATGAGTCAAAAAATGGGGTATGACAGATGCCCCTATTTAAGTTTCTTCGCCCCGGAGATTGAAAGTGAAATTTTGAAATTGACGGGTCGAAGAAACTTAAATATAAAGTACGCCATTTTTGACTAAATATTTTTCTCGAATTGAAAATGCTATGAATGTATGCATGCAATGCTGCGAATGCTCGTAATGCAAGTGTGAATGCAAAGACGGCAAAGATGACCCGACTGGGGATAAAAAGAGACAAAGGGATACCCGGGTTCGTTAAAGAAACGGGATCCGACTTTACTGGGGAACACGGTCCCACTGGGGGAAGAGTTGTCCACTACCAGAATGATAGCTTAATAAAGACAACAGATCAAAATTACTTGGTGGCTTCACCGAGGATTTGATCTTACCTACTACCGTTATGATGGTAGCTTTATGAGGGTAAAAGAAAACAGGGTATGCTAAACACTGGGGAAGAATATTTTACCTACTACCGTGGTGACGGCCGCTTAATGAAGGTAAAATATACACATCAGCTGTTCGGGTTGTATTCCGGACTGCCACTGACGACAAGAAAACAAATTGAATGTCATCTGTTCGGGTTGTTGCCGAACTGCCATTGACGACAAGAAATAAAATTGAATGTCAACTGTTCGGGTTGTTGCCGAACTGCCATTGACGACAAGAAATAAAATTGAATGTCAACTGTTCGGGTTGTTGCCGAACTGCCATTGACGACAAGAAATAAAATTGAATGTCAATTGTTCGGGTTGTTGCCGAACTGCCATTGACGACAAGAAATAAAATTGAACATCAACTGTTCGGGTTGTTGCCGAACTGCCATTGACGACACTGGGGATGCTGTTGACAAGCTGCTCATTACAGACCTGCCACTTGGCATAACGACAAGATAAAAAGTGCACAAGCTGTTCGTTAAAGAACTGCCACTTGGCTGGGGAGAAAAGATGCACAAGCTGTTCGTTAAAGAACTGCCACTTGGCACAAAGACAAAATATAGATACGCTCAAGCTGTTCATTTGTTGAACTTGACACTTGGCGATAACACTGGGGAATATGCACAAGCTGTTCATTGGAGAACTGCCACTTGGCATGAAGACATAATAAAAAGATGCGCAAGCTGTTCGTTTGAACTGCCACTTGGCATAAAAGGGGTGACATCACTGGACCAGACAGAGTGGGGATGACACTTGGGGAAAAGGAGTTTATGAATTGTTCATGATTGATTGGTGAGACTCATGGTGATTAGAGCAATTTTGGTATGAATGATATTGTAGTATGTTGTATGCATGAATGTGTATATGCATGAATGTATGATTGTATGAATGTACAAATACCTGAATGTACGAATGTACAAATGTATGAATGTACGAATGTACAAGTGTATGAATGTATGAATGTACGAATGTATGAATGTACAAATGTACAAATGTATGAATGTACAAATGTACGAATGTACAAATGTATGACTCTCACTGGGGATATTGTGTGAAAGATTGGCTTGTAATGGGGATACACAAATCGTTCGTCAAAGAACTGCCCCTTGGTATAAGAATATGATGAAAGATTGCACAAGCGGTTCGTTAAAGAACTACCACTTGGCAACAAAGGAGGTTGACATCACTAGACCAGACAGACTGGGGATGACACTCGACTGATTTAATTGCTGGGGGAAGACAAATTATGGGGGATGCATGATATGAGTATGAGATGCATGTTAATGAATGAGTTTAATATGATGCATGAATCATGATGACATGTGGGATGACAGACGTCATGTTGGACGCTGGGGGTTATGATTTGGATGCCGAGCAAAGTCGGGCTTTGGTTGTGGTTGGGCCAATGATGATTGGGCTTTTGGGGTTGAGACTCCACTGGGGATGCCAATAAAATTGGGCTTTGTGAATTAGATGCCGAGCAAGGTCGGGCTTTGGTTAAGAATTGTATTTGTGTGGGCCAATGAAAACTGGGCTTTCGATTGATTGGAAAAAGGTTGATTTGATTGATTGTATGACCGATAAACTTGATGAGACAAGGCTAGACCGGTAAGACGAAAAGTGGACCGACGTCGCGTTACGAACATTCGGTAATCTTCGATGCGGATGATGTTACAGGGGATACATCCAAAATATTGACGGGATAAAGCTGCAATAACTGATAAAAAGATAAATACCTCATGGGGAGTTTGTTAATCCACTAGGGGATTGTGCTAATCCGCTGGGGGAGAAGAACTGGTGCTTCCGCCGGGGGTTCTTATGCTTTGGTTGGCTAATCTTTGCCTGAATCGTCCTTTCGGGCTCTTGATTCACTGGGGATATTCCCTTTTGATTTACCGATAATTTTGCAGGGGAATCCCTTTTAGCAATTGACCATGCTTGGCCGGCGAAGCTTCATCCGTTTTCGGGATAAATATTGATGCACACTTCAACTATTCATGAGTTCAGAAAGAATGTGTTTGTTATTCTGTAAAAGATAAAAGACTCACAAAATAATTTTTTTGAAAAAAGTTTTGTTTTAAAGTACTATCATCAAAAAATAGAAATGAATGAATAAAATAAAAAATGGGAATTTGATAAAAGGCAAAATAATGTTGGGAAGTGAATTTATTAATGGGGTGGTAGCCTGCCAAAGGTGTGGCTCTTTTTGTGAACGTATTTGGGAATGCTGATGACAATTGGGTTTTTTTGTAGGAGACTGAGGAATGTCAATGACGACTGGGCTTTTTGTGAATTGTGGGGGGAGTGCCAAGCATGGTTGGACCTTTTGAATGATTGTGTATCGGGCATGGTTTAAAATTGTGGGTGCCAACGAGAATTGGGCTTCGGTTGAATTGGTATGATTCATATGAAATTTGCGCATGCAATTTTGATGCTCCCATTAATCCGTGATTGTACTGAAAAATTCGAAACAATACCAAACACAAAAATTATATCGTACAGCTTAAGTTAAAAATATGTTTATCAATGAACCAACCTATCACTCATTTAAGTAGATGAACAAATTGAATATTAATGTGGGGGGTATTGAACACTCATCCGGCAAGTTTGCTAACATTCCGGTCGAGTTATGTGTCCATCTAATCATTGTTTCTAAAAAGCACAAAAGCATTGATAACAAGGTCTTTGAGGGTTGTAATTTGGCTTGGTTACAAAAGAAATGTCATATGTGTGGTGAAATTGAATTCAAAAAGCCAAACTAAAAGGAACATTCTTTCTAAGTACACACCCCTCCTTCTTTCTTATTCAATCACAACTTTGGTGATTTACGAATGCTTTCTCTTCGATCTTGACAACTCTTTGATTTATTGATCCTCCTTTTTTTTCTTTTCTCTTTTCTTTTTCTTGGTTTGCTTTTTCTTTTTTTTCCTTGATTGTCAAGATCGTTTACAAAATCCACTATTTCTTGACTTTCACAACCTCTTTTTTTTTTTTCAATTTAATCAAAGGTGATACCCTAATTGAATGCTCCTTCCTCTTTTGGCAAGGGACAATAATCATGACGGTTAAGGGTTCAAAAATTGACAGAAAATTATCAGAATTCAGTGATGATTTAACTATGAACTGAATTTTTTTACAAACTCCGGCAATCTCATTAAGCAATTGAGCTTATGAAAGTTGGCAGTTCATAGTTAATAATTCTGATTCGTTAGGCTCAAAGGGGTTAACAAATACTCACTTCTCACAGGGTGGGCTATTTGTGGTCAAGTGTTTTCACTCATTTTCAAAAAGAAATGCCTCGATCATGTCAATGCCTTCATACAATTTAAAACAACGTTTAGATTTAACATAAAAAGATCGAGTTAACAAAAATGCCGGTCTCCTGCATATGTATAATGATTTTGAGGCTTCCTCACATTTCGGCTAGTTCTAAACGGCTCACCGGATAAACATATCAAAAACACAGATGGTATGATATAACTTTCGTACTAAGTATATATTCTCATTTTGAGTTTAATCACAAAAAATAGAAAACATGTATTTTAGCTTTGCGCAAATTAATCAAGTTTTATCATTACCATTCATCTATGGCTAAATCAAATAAATTTGGATCAATCCATTGTGGGAAGATTTGTCAAATTCAAATTACCAATGATCTATAGCAAGAAATTTTGACACTTAAAGCATACTACAATTAAACAGGCATTAATAATGATGATTTATAAGCCAGATAATAAAAGGAAAAAAGTACTCAATATAAATAGTAATAGAGCAGAGTACATATACGAATACAAAGTATTAAACACAGGAAGTTCTGAAGAGTGTACGAGAAAATAAAATAACATGAACAGTAAAAGCATAAGAAAACATCAAAAAGGGAGCCACTCAAGGAGTGAGAGCCTCATCGTCCTCGGTCTCCTAATCCTCATCCTCCTCGTCCTCATCATCATCATCTCCTCCCTCATCACCTCCCTGGCCTCCGGCAGCCGTACCACTACCTCCACCCTCTGAATACTCGGGCCTATCCCCGGGCCAAGCACCATCTGCAAACATCTCTGGTGTCGGTATCTGGATGGCGGGATCTGCTGGCCTACCCAACTGTATCTGAAGTCGATACATGGAATCGTGCATCATGGTCATGGATCTATGGTTGGAAGCATTCTGCTCCCAAGTGAAGGTACAGGTGTGGTGACCCTGTGATGCAGGTGGGGGTCTGGGCCGTGGCTGCTGCGCCCTCGCCGCTCTCCTCCCCGTGCAGTGTCTCGCGATGTAATCATCCGTGATCGGATTCTTTATAGTCTCGGAAACATGAGGAGGGATTGCCACTCGTGCCTCCCGGCAGAGTCCCATAATCAGACCCGAGAAAGCGAGTGGGCACATCTTCTTGGCCTGGGGTTTTATGCCACTCTCGACCACTATTTTAAGCTCCTGACAAATCACCCTAGCCACATCTACTTGCTTGTGGGTGAGGATGTAGTAGATCAAAGGTGTGACATCTAAAGTGGTGGAGGATGTATGGCTTTTTGGTTTGATGTTATGGACGATGAGGTGAAAGATGACTTGGGCATAGGTGGTGAGATTATTTTTGAGGGCTTTGGTAGGCTGCCCCGCTGCATTAAGTTCATAGCCTCTCCCGGATTGGAAAATGGTTTGGGCATAGAGGTCGTGGTTCCAATTTCCCCGGTTTTGGTGTTTGTGGAAGGCACATAGCTCATCGTTATCGATTTGGAGGGGATTACGAAGATAGGTGTTGATGGCTTCGCGATCGAATCTAATGACCCGACCACGAACCATGGTTTGGTAGGTGAATTCCCCCTCGGGGTCAGCGGGGATGGCGTTTGCATAGAATTCCCGGATGATGTCATAGTTTAGGTTTAGTGGAGGATTCACCAAAACTCCCCAATGGCGGGAATCTATTAACCGTGCCAACTCCCGATAGGTGCCCCGCTCACTTATGGTAAACTGCCTTTCGGCCTAGAATGTCCTGCGGAGGAGCTCCTCGTACCTTTCCTGATTTCGGAGGCTGAGGAAACGGGAAGCATCGTATGCCCCTTGGGGTCTAGACCCTGATGATTCGCCCCTTGATCGTTTCCCGATTGGTCTTGGCGCCATCTACAAGAAAAGAAACAAAATCAGTAACCAGCAGACCTAATCATAAGCAATATGGGGTGAAACCAATGGAATTGGAAAGAAAACATGGAAAAAATAGGGGTTCTGTTCTGTCATTTTCGCACTGCGCAGGCAGGGTCGCAGTGCGAAGTTGAGCGTGAAATTCTGGCTTGCCCAGAATAAGGGTCGCAGTGCGAAGTTGAACTTTGCTCTGCGACCATGACAGAAAAAAAAAGCCAAAATCCCAAAAATCTACCCTAAACTCTCAAGTTAAGCTTTATACAATGCATGTTAGCTAGAAGATTAAGGATAATTGAATGGGTATGAAAACACCTAAGATAACAACTAGTTTTAATTTAATTTTTACAAAAATGGGTAAAATAAATTTGTGCAAAAATCACTTAAAAATAAAAAGGAAATGGGCCTGTTTCAACTACCCATAATGTACATTTACTAAACCACAACTTAACATAGCATGCTAGAGAGGAAATGAAGCTTAACACAAACCTAAACCCTAAAATGGAAGTTTCAAAAATTAAAATTAAAAAAACCTAAGACCCAACACTGTTGTAACACGAATCAGAAATAAAAGAGGAGAAAGAGGAAGAAATCGTACCTTGCTGTTTGCACAAATGGAAGATTTAAACTTGAATTTACTAAAAAGGAAAGATTTATGAAAAAAAGTGAAATGGGTATGTTTTAGGGTTGTTTTTGAAGAGTTTTTATGGAAAAGAAATGAAAAGTTTTTAGTTTTAGAGGTTTAATAAAAAAGAATAACGGTTGGATAAGAGAGAGAGGGAAATGGGTGGTTGAGGAGAGTAATGGAGGGTTAGTAAATTTTGAAAACTGAGCTGACAAAATTCGCATACTTCGCACTGCGAAGTACTTTTGCTCTGCGAACCTCAGAGTTAACTTCGCAGTGCGAAGATACCTTTGCTCTGCGAAGTCAATCAGATTCTGAAATTTTCAAAATTACTACCTTTCAACAAATTGGTCACTTACACCCCCAACTATGATTATTAAAAAGCAGTAATAAACAAAAATTATTGATTGCCCCTGACAAAATGAAACAAAATGCAACAATCATGAATGAATGCGAATGGGTGATATGCAAAGGTACAGTATATGGAGGTTCGAAACTTCCCCCATCCTCACGTGTAGGCTCTAAAGATGAGATTTCCTAAAAAAGGTCCCTAGAGTCATAGATCCCACATGGAATTAAGGTCGTCGATTGCGACACGCATGAGTTCAATTCATTCCACGTGAAAATCTCCTCTAAGCGGGGTTAAAAAGGGGGTTAAAAAGCTTTGCAAATTTGAAAGAAAAGGAGTATAACAACTCAGTTTTGGCACTTTGCCACTTTGAAATTCCTTTTGAGTTTCAAAAGGGGTTTTTTGCACAAAATGACATTAAACAAACACAAATGATGCAAACAGCAAACAAAATGAAATATAGAGACTTTAGGATACTTACAGAACTCCTAGCAATGCTTGTGCAAGAGATAGGAAGTGGCTTGCTTGATTGATTTTGCAAAGTTGGGATATTAGAGGTTATGGGCAAATAACTCTAATTGGTTTTTGCTTTGGGTATGAACTGCTTTTCTACTCTCTCAATGCTGCAATGTAAGTGTATTTTGGTGTAAATTTCGTGTGAATTGAATGTATATCTCTCTCTCTTGTAATTGTGCAAGGCATCCCTTTTATAGGCCAAAATGCAATCCAATGCAATGATGGAAAATCTATAGCACCTAGCTGATTTGTGGGCTAAAACCAAGCTAAATCACTTTGCATTTAATGCTAAAGGATAGAGGTTGCTTTGCCTTGTGCCAAGGGTCCAGACCTTGACTGATTTCAGCCACAAATGCAGCTGATCTTTGAATGCAATGATGAGAAAAAATCTGAAATAAACAGGGCAGCTGCAATTGGGTGATTCTTGGGATCAATCCTTGCAATCTTGAGAGGTCAAGCAAGGAAAACGTGTACTGCCATGTACAGAGAGATTGGATCAAGCAAAAAGAGCATGTGGGCTGGTGTGAGGAAGAAGAAAACCAGCTGAAAACAGGGCACACCAAACAGCTTTTTGGGCAAGAAAACCACTTGTGTTTGACTGGTTTTGGTGGAGAAAGGAGGGATAAAAGGGATCAAGCAGCTGGCTGGCAAGCTCAGGGTTAAAGATAGGTCAATTGGGAGGGACAAGAGCTGACCAAGGGCAGCCAATTTGCTTGGGCACATGCTAGGTTGAAAGAAAATCCATCTTTCCTCAACCTTTAATGTCACACATTTAATCTTGCTTTGCTGCATCATTCCAGCCACAATTGGCAATAACAATGATAATAATAATGATAAAGGATAATAACAATAAAGATAAAAGAAAACTAAATCAAAGAAATCAATTTTCTGCAAAAATTCGCAGAGTTCGCAGTGCGAAGGCAACTTCGCAGTGCGAACTCCCCTTTTCTAATTTTTTGTATTTTCTTAAAAAATAAAACAAAATAACAAAAATAAAAATGAATAATGATAATGGTAATGGTAATAGTAATAAGGCAAGTGATAATAAAATAAAAAAGTGATGATAATGATAAAGATAATAATAAAAATGAAAAAGTTAATAATATTAGTAATAATAAAAAATAATGATAATAAATAATAATAATAATAAAACATTAATAATAATAAATAAAAAGATAATAATAATAAAAATAAAAAACAAAAGCAATGGTATTAATAAGGATAATGATAGTATTAGTAATAATGATAGTAATGATGATGATACACATTAATAAATACAATCTAATAATGAAGATAAAAATAACAAAGGGTAAATAAAATAAGAAAAATGAAAATTATACTAGAATGAGAAATAATTCTGTGATAATGAACTAAGAAAAATATGAGTCAAAAAATGGGGTATGACAGGGACGATTATGAACCTCCTGAAGGATTGTCCAGACCTAAGGATCAAAAGGATAGGGTAATACAACCTCACCAAGAGAACCCTAAAGAGATTGGCATCCCAGTTTTCCTCTGCGGGGGCACACTCTACAAGATGAAATTATGACCTGGTCTTATTCAGATGTGTGGATAAACGTGAAGCATACATGACCATCAAAGAAATCCATGGGAGACCTCACCAAGGGTACTGAGCTTACCCACACGTCTCTGCTATTTCATCCTCCATCCCTACACCACAAAATCCCAGCCATCAAATTCAAATACCACAAAGGCCTCCCTCCCACTATCCACCACCATATCAACAACAACATTACCCACAAAATCCACCACAACATTATCAACAACCTCGCCCACAAGGTCAACAACAACATCGACCTCAAACTCCCCAACAACCCTTCAACCAATAGAATCGACAGAAAACGGCATTCGACCCAATACCAATGAAGTACGCGGACCTGCTCCCTACTTTGATTGCAAGAAGTCTAGTTCAAACTAGAGCACCTCCTCACGTACCAAATATATTACCTATACCTCACATCCATTGTACTCATAACCTCATTTTTAGGGCATAGCCATGATTGGAATGTTTGAGCCAAAAGCTTTAAATGGGCACCGGTTCATACTGGTTGCCATCAACTGTTTCACCAAATGGGTCGAAGCAGCTTCGTATGCAAACATGGCCCAACAAGTGGTGGCCTGATTCATCAAAAAAGAAATCATTCGCCGTTACGACACTCCCCACAAAATTATCATGGATATTGGGGCAAATCTAAACAACAACACAATGAAGAAGTTGTGCAAAGATTTCGAAATCGGATGCCACCACCCCTCCCCATACCGGCCAAAGATAAATAGTGTGGTAGAAGCAGCCAACAAGAACATCAAAGAAAATCATCCAGAAGATGATAAAAGCCTACAATCATTGGCATGAGATGCTTCCCTTTGTGCTACACGACTACATAATGTTAGTGCACATTTCCACTGCGGCAACCCCTTTTTCCTTGATATACAGTATGGAGGCCATACTTCCCATTGAAGTTGAAATTCCCTCGATAAAGGTCTTGATGGAAACAAAATTAGAGGAAGCCAAATGGGTCCAAACACGATTTGACCAACCGAACCTCATAAAAGAGAAGCGCCTCACATCATTGTGGCATGGACAGTTCGACAAGAAAGTTCGTTCTCGAGAATTTAGAGAAGGAGACTTAATACTTGAAAAAGATATTACTCATCCACAAGGATCCCCACGGGAAATGGACTCCCAACTATGAAAGACCATAGGTAGTAAAAAGGGCCTTCTCTTACGAAGCCTTAATCATCACTACTATGGGTGGAGAAGAGTTTCCACTCTCGATAAACTCCAATGGAGTCAAAAAAAAAATATTATGCCAACAAAAAAAAAAGAGCTCGCTAAATCGAAAACCCAAAAATGGCGGTTTAGGAAATAGAGAGCGTCCTGGTAGATCGAAAACCTGAAAAGGCGGTCTAGGCAAAAATTAAGGACATAAAAAAAGGAAATATACCCCAGTGGACTGAAAACTCGAAAGAGCGGTCCAGGTAAAA
Organism: Medicago ruthenica; assembly: GCA_018208015.1. Classification (NCBI taxonomy): domain Eukaryota; kingdom Viridiplantae; phylum Streptophyta; class Magnoliopsida; order Fabales; family Fabaceae; genus Medicago; species Medicago ruthenica. Next base: position 46,944,451 of record CM031374.1, read on the forward strand.
GTTAGGGGTTTTCAAAACAAAATAAAAAAAAAAAGGGGAAAAGACTGCGGCACTTGAGGTCCGGACAGAATTCAAGAGGGAAAGAATCAGCCTCGTTATCATCTTTCAAAGGCGAAATAGTCATGGAGAAAGTAGCACGTGAAACCCAAACAAATCTCCATTTTCCTTTTTGTTTCTTCTTTTTTCTATATCTCAGTAATCTCCTCTTATAGGGATTACATCTTCATGTTTAGTTACCCATACAAGGGACTAAATTTCATTAAATAAAAATCATCTTTAAGCCTTTTATTGTTATGCGTTCTTACTTGCTCGTAAAATGTGTTTTTATTCATGAAAAAGAATGCATTGAAATATGGGAAATAACATAAATAAAAAAATAAAAAAAACTTGCAAAAATGTGTGTTTTTACTTGGACGTTAAATGTCGAAAGAATTTCGTTGGTCCCCGGTATTGCATCCAAGGACCCAAAAGCCCAATATTCATTGGCAAACCAAAAACCCAATCATCATTGGCACAACAAAAGCCCAATATTTATTGGCAAACCCAAAGCCCAATCATCATTGGCACAACAAAAGCCCAGTATTCATTGGCAAACCCAAAGCCCAATATTCATTGGCACAACCAAAAGCCCAATATTCATTGGCAAACCAAAAGCCCAATATTCATTGGCACAACAAAAGCCCAATATTCATTGGCAAACCCAAAGCCCAATATTCATTGGCAAACCAAAAGCCCAATATTCATTGGCACAACCAAAGCCCAATATTCATTGGCAAACCAAAAGTCCAATATTCATTGGCAAACCACAAAGCCCAATCATCAATGGCACACACAAAAGCCCAATTTTCATTGGCATCCACATTTCCTACAAAGCCCAATTTTCATTGGCACTCACAAAAACAAATTCCAAATAAAGCCCAATCATCACTGGCGCAATTCCAACAAAAAGCCCAACCATTGCTTGGCACAATCACAACCAAAGCCCAATTTTCATTGGCACCTAATCACAAATAAAGCCCAATTTTCATTGGCAATCACAACTACAATTTCCTACAAAAAGCCCAGTCGTCATTGGCATTCCTCACATTTCAAACAAAGCCCAATTTTCATTGGCACCTAACCAACCAAAGCCAATCTTCATTGGCACTCACTAACATAACTGACCAAAGCCCAATCATCATTGGCACCTAATCACAAAAAGCCCAATTTTCATTGCCATTCCCCAGTAGAGTTGCAACCCCAAAGCCCAATCATCATTGGCACTCACAAACACCTACTCACAAACAAAGCCCAATCATCATTGGTACCTAATCACAAGGCCCGAATTTGCTCGGCATCCAATCATAACCCCCAGCGTCCAACATGACGTCTGTCATCCCACATGTCAGCATATGCATATCATATCAAACTCATCCATGCATGCATTATACCAAATCATTCATATACATGCATCTCATATTCATATCATGCTCCCCAACCAGTATTCTCCAGTGAGTATTACATATTCACCAACATCTATCAATCATCTCTAGTGTTCCCCAGTGAACCTCATTCAAGAGCTTCCCCAGTAAGTTCTTCTAGAAAAAAAAAAAATCCCCAGCGGTTTTCTTCCCAAATTATCATATTCCCAAGTGGACCTGCTCACGGCCACTAAGATGCCCCAGCTGAGTTTCCCCAGCAGAAATTCCTGGTTAAGTCTACCTCATATCATATCATATTGCATAACATACTGCATAAGAAACATGAAGCATATCATGCATCAACAATCATGTTTTCCTTTTCAACAATCTAAGTACTAGCCACGTCTAGAGACGATTACCTTTATCCCCAGTGATTCAACCTTCAGCATCAACGGCTGAATAAGATCACCTTTGCCTTTAGGAATCTACCTCCAGTGTTAGCGGCTGGATATGATCACCTTCATCCCCAGTGGATCTACCTCCAGTGTTAGCGGCTGGATATGATCAACCTTCCCCCTGTGAAAGCAGACTTGTCAGATCTAAGCACCTGTTCAGGTGACGATCTTTTACCTTTTCAGTCTAAGCACCTATTCAGGCGACGACTTGTCAGATCTATCACCTATTCAGGTGACGATCTTTTATCTTTTCAGTCTAAGCACCTATTCAGGCGACGACTTGTCAGATCTAATCACCTATTCAGGTGACGATCTTTTACCTTTTCAGTCTAAGCACCTATTCAGGCGACGACTTGTCAGATCTAATCACCTATTCAGGTGACGATCTTTTACCTTTTCAGTTTAAGCACCTATTCAGGCGACGACTTGTCAGATCTAATCACCTATTCAGGTGACGATCTTTTACCTTTTCAGTCTAAGCACCTATTCAGGCGACGACTTGTCAGATCTAATCACCTATTCAGGTGACGATCTTTTACCTTTTCAGTCTAAGCACCTTTTCAGGCGACGACTTGTCAGATCTAGCACCTGTTCAGGTGACGATCTTTTACCTTTTCAGTCTAAGCACATATTCAAGCGACGACTTGTCAGATTTAAGCAGCTAGTCAGGTGACGATCTTTTATCTTTTCAGTCTAAGCACCTATTCAGGAGACGACTTGTCAGATCTAAGCACCTGTTCAGGTGACGATCTTTTATCTTTTCAGTCTAAGCACCTTTTCAGGTGACGACTTGTCAGATCTAATCACCTGTTCAGGTGACGATCTTTTATCTTTTCAGTCTAAGCACCTATTCAGGCGACGACTTGTCAGATCTAATCACCTGTTCAGGTGACGATCTTTTACCTTTTCAGTCTAAGCACCTATTCAGGCGACGACTTGTCAGATCTAATCACCTATTCAGGCGACGATCAATTTTTAATTTCCCAAGCTAGTCTAAGCACCTATTCAGGTGACGATTTGTCTATTTTATTCTTAGTTTATGCATCAGTAGCCAAACCAGGTGACCCTGCATTTACTTTTATTCATTGCATTTGAATATCATTATTTTCATTATTCACTACCATCTTTTCTCACCTTGAAGGACAAAATTCGGATCCTTCTTTGACTTAATTGCTCTTCGCAAGAAATTTATGAGATGCCCTTGGCACTCACATTCTCTATGCAAAGACACAATTAAGTAGGGGCAGCTGTTGTACTCTAATTTTGTCCCAAGCCTTTTACAAAAAAAAAAAAGAGAAAAGTCAAAAGTCAACAAAAAGTCAACATTTCAGAATCTGAGGACTTCGCATAGCAAAGTCCCCATCGCTCTGCGAAGTCTGCGTATTTTTTTTGCAGATTTTAATTTCTTTGATTTGTTTTCATTATAGTTATTATTATTATCACCTATCATTATTATTATCATTGTATTTGTCTATTGTGGCCGTTTGGACTCAGCAAAGCAAGAATTGAAGCATGTGCCATTAAAGCCAAGGTGAGAAGGTTTTTCTTCCAACCAAGCATGTGCCAAACAAGTTGGCTTGCCCTTGGGTAGCTCTCATCCCTCCCAATTGACCTGCTACTGACCCTGAACTTGCCAGCCACCAGCTTGCTTGTTTTTCTTCCTTCTTTCTCCCCCAAAACCAGTCAAACACAACTGGTTTTGCTTGCCCAAAAACCATGAGTGCTGCCCTGTTTTCAGCAGCTTTTCTCCCCTTCTCACACAAGCCCACATGTTCCTTTTGTTTCCCCCAACCTCTACACATCACAGTGCACGTTTTCCTTGCTTGACCCCTCAAGATTGCAAGGATTGATCCCAAGAGCAGCCCAATTGCAAGCTGCCCTATTTTCTCACTTTTTCATCATCATTGCTATCTAAAATCAGCTTCATTGATGACTGGTTTTAGCCAAAGTCTTGATCATTGCAGCAAGGCAAGGTCACCTCTTCACTTTAGCATTAAATGCAAAACAATTTAGTCATGATCATAGCACAAAAACAGCCATGCTGTAAGATTTTCCATCATGACATTTTGATCCTAATTTGCCTATTTAAGCAATGCATTGCTGCAGGATTAAACACAGATTTTTTGAGAGTTAACACACAGATTTTTAACACAGAGATTTTAGAGCAAAAACCAGTTCTTAGTGAGTGAAATTGAGTGAATTGATACACACAAAAACAGAGTTGGTTTTGGAGCAAGTTTAGAGAAAATTCCAATCCTTTTCTTGCACAAATCATCCCAAACCAGTGCCAAGTAATCAAACCTCCCAAACAGCCACTAAACTTCACACAAAGAGTGAAGAACCAAAGCAAATTGTCATTTGATTTGTGCTGTTTATCAAACTTTTTCCAAGCTTTGCAAAAACATCATCATTCCAAGCCTTTCCATTTTCATGCAACCAAAGTTTTGGGCTAGGAGTTGGTAAGTCACTCTAACCTGTTTATATTTCATTTTGCATACTGTTTGCATTTTCTTTTGATTCCAACTTGTTTCAATCTCAGTTTTGCATTTTTAAGTTTCACTCATTTTTTGATTCAAAACCCCTTTTGAACTTCAAAGAAATCCCAAGGTTTGCAAAACATTTAAACTGAGTTGTTGCACTCATTTTATTGCTAATTTCAAAAGCTTTTCACTCCTCCAAAAGTTCTGAGATTGTTCAGAAGTTGCTTCTAAACAGCAGTTCAGAAGCAGCTTCTGAACTCAAAATTTCGCCGAGTTCGCAGTGCGAAGCTTTGGTCGCTTTGCGACCATGACAGAACTCAGAACCTGAGTTCAGGCTTCTAAAAAGCCAATTTTTGGGGTTCTAACCTAAAAACTCAGAACCTAAGAGGATTAAAACCCATTTTGTTCAAAACATAACAAGAGTTTTGCATGATATTGGAAAATTCACAAGTTTGAGCAACACTTTTTGAATAACTTGCGAAACAAGTTACATTCATTAAACTTTCAAAATCAAACTCGAGCAATAAGCTAAGTTCATTATTTTTCAAAACCAATCTTGAACATCAACTTTGTTCATGAATTTCAATCAAAACCTGAACTTGAGCCGAACTTACTCACTTTTCAAAATCAAGCTTAAATTGAGCCGAATTTGTGCATTTTCCAAATTTGTGCAAAACTTGTTTATTTTCATGACTTGTGCATCTTTTACACATTTGAGCAAACTTGTTCGTTAGGTTGCAACAACTAATTTGAACATTAAAACTTTTATTGAGTCTCAACAATCAAGTGTTTTGATAACTTTGGGATTTCTTAAATTTCAAACAAAACTTGAATGAAAAAGGGATGGTTTGACGTATGTCTCTCCATTTCCCCGATTGAACGAATGCTTGACGTATGTCTCGTTGTTCGGACAATCGTCATTCTATTTTCAACGCATCCAACACACCAAAACCAATTCTTGGACCTTTGTGGTCAATTTGAACCCTTTGGTCCCCTGTGACCATTTGATTCAATGTTCGACTCCGTCGAGTCCATTGAATCCTTTCTTGATCCCGTCGGATCAATCAAACCTTTCCTCGACTCGGTTGAGTCCTTTTGGTCAATGTTCGACTCCGTTGAGTCCATTGAACCTTTTCTTGATCCCTTTGGATCAATCGAACCTTTTCTCGACTCGGTTGAGTCATTTTGGTCAATGTTCGACTCCGTTGAGTCCATTGAACCCTTTCTTGATCCCGTTGGATCAATCGAACCTTTTCTCGACTCGGTTGAGTCATTTTGGTCAATGTTCGACTCCGTTGAGTCCATTGAACCCTTTCTTGATCCCGTCGGATCAATTGAACCCTTTCCCGACTCGGTTGAGTCATTTTAATCTTTTTTGGTCCCCTCGCGGCCAATTCAAACCTCTTTTCCCCAACGGACATGTTTTATCTATTCTAGCGCGATTCGAAACTAACGCTTAAGCCTCCCATGCGCGAGCACACAAGCTATGTTTAATCGCAAGAATACGATCAAAACATCGTTCTTTAAAAACAACCAACAAATACGTTTTTCTAGCAAAGAACTACGTAGCTTTGATTTCTCCATCGCACCAGGAGATACGTAGGAGCAAGATCATCATCTTGTCAAGCACATTAATAAAATAACTTTTTCCCTTTTCTTTAATATCTTTACATCTTCAATCATGCAAGCAAAACTTTAAAAACATTTTTAGCCTTATCTAACTAGGAGGTTCCCGTTGAGTACAACAGACGTGAGAGGTGCTAATACCTTCCCCTTGCGTAATCGACTCCCGAACCCGGTAATGGTTGCGATGACCACCCTTTCCTCATCGTCAAGGGTTTTATTATCGTTTCCCTTTAAAATAAAAAAAACTTAAGGGTTTATCAACGTTCCCTTTAAACAAAAACTTTGGTGGCGACTTCACATAAACCTTTCGAGCGTTCGTACACGTCTCGAGGTTTGCGTTTTTTTACGAGAGCGCACACACCCTTCCATGTGGTATGGGCAATTTTAACAATTAACAAAAAAAATAGGAGCAGTAATGTCCCACAAAATCTACAACTGCAACTTTCTCATCCTCTCTTCCTTCACTCTCACCGGCCACCACTCACCGCTGGCCATCACCCGGGCCCCTATTCTTCGTTTCCCTCCGACCTGTTTCTCTGCCTAGCCATCCATTGGATCTTAACTCCAAACTCATCACCACCGCGCTGATTCATTTTAATGTGTTTGTTTACAAACTCACATTTGAAGGAGAAATTTCAAAGAGGGACCAACAACAAACAGAACGGGTGTAATAGTAGCAGATGGGCGTCGAGGCTGTCGGAGGAGACGGCGAGGAAGGAACGACGGGGTGAGGGCGTATCTAAACAGAGAAGATATAGGGAAGACTGAGGTCAGATGAGAGTTTCGGCTAGAGTGAGAGAGATTCTGAAGACAGCGAGAGTAAGGGAGATTGGAGACGGCGAAAGAGGAGGCGGTGGTCGGTGGCGGAGAGAGGAGTGATGTGACAGGGAGAAGATATAGAGAGAGAAGATAGGGTAGGTAGAGAAAGAAAAAGATGATGTGGTGGAGCCTACCAATCAGTGTCAAATGGCCAGCTGTATCTATTTTATTGGCTCTTTGCCACAAAGGCGGGTGTTAAAAGGGTGGGATGAAATGGATACCACTTGTGTAACATTGTAGTTACCAGGGCCGTTCCTATGAATCTGGAGGCCCGGCTCTAAAAGTAAAAAGAGGCCCGTAATAAAATAAAAAGAGGCCCGTAACACAAAAAAGATTCATATTCTAATAAATAATATAAAAATACAAGTTAAGATGAATACCTTTATCAACCTTCTAGCTACTCAAAATGAGTCTTCCTTCGCACCAAAACGAGTCTTCCTACTCACATTTACTGAAGCAAAATGATCAATCAACTCTTCATATTGTATATTTTCCAACAAAGCATTCTCAATTGCTATCATTGCTAAGCCATTAAGTCTTTCTTGTAGCATGGTAGACCGCATGTAAGACTTCAACAACTTCAATTTTGAAAAACTTCTTTCTGCGGAGGCAACTGTCACGGGAATAGTCAATAAAATTCTATATGCAACAATTGTATTAGGAAAAAAACTCATGCCTTTCAAAAATCTTAAAATCTCAATAGGTCCCATATCTTCATCAGGCAAGATATCTTTTAGTGACCTTAACTCCACATATAGTTCTCTCCCATCAATATCAGATTCCTCGTTATGTTTCAATGCATGTTCAAAATTACTACAACAAGACTCCAAAGTCGCATTATCCAATGATTTAAACTTGTGAGAAGTAAACAAAAAACCAAAAACAGCTTCATATTGTTTGAATTGTTCAAATCTCTTAGTAAGAGATACAACAGCTTGATCAACAAGGCAAATAAAGTAATTAACCCTAAAAGATTCTTCTTCAGATTGCTGAACTGACGGGGTATTCAAATCCTCATCAAACTGTCTTTTTCTTCGAATTATGCGCCTTTGAGGAAATACTGGGTCGATATTCAATTCAATAGCAACTTCCGTAGCATCATCCAAGGCCTTCTTAAACCCAGTTTTTCTATATTCTTTAAAAAATGAAATCAACTCTTTAATTTTTTCCATAGCAACATCAATAAGCATATCATCTGACTGTAAGAGCTTGCTAACCAAATTAATTGCAGATAATATTTCAAACCATATAATTATAGATACTATAAACTCAAAATCACCAAGTTCATGTGTTGCTAAAGATTTAGCTTCACTTCTTATTTTAGAATCAAGATCCTTTTCTGACACTTCAAGTAAAGCTTCAATAAAATCTGACATTTGGGCTCTTATAGCTTTGACACTTTCTACATGACTCTCCCAACGAGTGGATGACAATGATTTTGGAGTCAACCCTTTTACATTATCTTTCAAAATTTGCCATCTCTTAGTAGAGTTGGCAAAAATAGTATAAATGCGTTGAACAACTCCAAAAAAATCTTTAGCTTTACCACATGAGTTAGCCATATCACACAATGTCAAATTAAGACTATGACAACTACAAGGAGTATAAAAGGCTCTTGGATTTATATCTAAAAACCTCTTTTGTACACCTTGATGTTTTCCTTTCATATTTGACCCATTATCATAACCTTAATGTCCTCGCACATCAAAGATGTCAAGATCAAGATTTTTCAATTCATCTTGTAAAACATCAAAAAGCCCTTGCCCAGTTGTATCATTCACATTCAAAAATCCTAAAAAAGACTCCTCAATGCTAACAGAATTTGAAGAAACATCCACATATCGTATTATCAAAGACATTTGTTCTTGGTGACTAACATCAGGAGTACAATCAAGTATCACCGAGAAATACTTTGCTTGCTTGATTTTTTCAATGATTTGATTTTTAATTCTAGAAGCAAGCAAAAGTATTAACTCATTTTGGATTTTAGGCCCAAGATAGTGAACATGAAGATTATCATCTGTAATACGTCTAACATGTTCTTGGACACATGGATCAAATTCATTTAACATTTCAATTAAGCCCAAAAAGTTCCCATTGCTATCTTCATTCAATCTGTCTACAGAACCACGGAAAGCCAAATTATGTTTAGCAAGGAATTTCACTATTGCAATAATTCTTTTTAAAACACTTTTCCAATGATCCTTTTCTTTCTCAATCAATCTTTGAGTTGCTTTATCAATAGTTTGAAAACTATTCATCCTTTGACACAACTCATACCAAGTAGACATGCTCTTAACATGTTCCATGCTTGATTCATGCTCTTTAAGTCTAACACCAACATGTGACCAATCACTAAAACCTTCATTTGCTAATTGACCTCTACCAATCCCTCTTTTAAAAACTTTACAACAAAAACAAAATAATCTATCAAGCTCTTTTGAATAAACAAGCCAATCTCTATCACACTTCTCTCCATTTGATAAAGTTCTAGTATACAAATTAGCCATAAAGCGTCTAGAAAATTTATCTTTAGGACCCTTCACAATTCTTAAATCTCTTTTAGGGCCTTTTGTAGCTAACAACTCAATCATTTTAGACTCGAGAGAATCCCAATTTCTTGGATCAAATATATCTACACTAATGTGAATGTCATTAACATTATCAACATTTTGATTATCATCTTCATTATCATCACCATCTTCATCAACAACATCAAGATTTTCAACAACAATATCATCTAAATTATCATTTTCGGTAGCAACAACATGAGCATTATCCTCTACATTTTCAGTAGTAACCACATTTTCAACATCAACATTATTATCAATAGGAATGGCATTATCATCAATATGAATTTGTGGTTCTTTTACAATAAATTTATCAAGAGCTCCTGTTTGGGATTCAATTAACTCAGCAATTTTTTTCTTTTTCCTACGCTTCTCAGCGCCAGACTCAAACTTTCTAATCTTAGGCGGCAATTTAGGAGGCAATTTAGGAGGCATATTAAAAGATTGAAAAAATGCAGAACCTGATATTCTTGACTGTTCTTGAGCAATTCCGCAATATTGAAGTTGAACCACATAGACATACAATGTTGAGGGTTGAACCATAAAATAAAATTAAGCCATAATTAGTAATTGCCTAATTGGCAACAGAAGTGATAAATTTCATCAAAATAAAATTAAGACATAATTAGTAATTGCCTAATTGCATAATTAGTAATTGAAAAATGAAATCAATATGCTGTACGAAAACAAAACATAGAAAATTGCCTAATTAGTAATTGCATAATTAGTAATTTCATCAAATAAGTACCAAAACAAATCAAGCCTATGTCAAAAAAAGAAAAGGACAAATCAGGTCAATGCTTCAAATAATCAAATTCATAGAAACTTGTTTCCTGAACAGTAGTTCTCTTCACATAACATATGTTGTACGATTATTTAGGTTCAAAAGGTTCAATGCAATCCCAATACATTATAATGATATTTGTCTTGATAATCTTACTAGTACTCATAAATCTCAATTGATAGCATATATGATAAATAAGTGATAACAGAAACAGAAGTTACAGAACCATGAAAAATGATGAAAAAAACCTGAAATGATGGAGCTCTTTTGAGCGAGAGAGATGGAGAGAGCCGAGAGGCAGAGAGCGTTTTGTGGTGGGAACGGCGGTGGTCGGCGGTGGCCGGTGGTTGAGCTGGAACGGGAACGGAAAACGAAGGAACGGAAGGAACGGGAAGGAAGGAAAACGAAGGAACGGGAACGCAAAACGCTGGAAGGAACGGGAAGGCTGGAAACGAAGGAAGGAAAACGTATGAATACTGGGCTTTAAATTTTTTTTTGAGGCCCATGCCTTTGGGAGGCCCAGCTCTGTTGAGCTGTTTGCACCTCCCTTAGGCCGGCCCTGGTAGTTACAATGTTATATAACATTGTCCAACCACAATGTGACACATAATATTTTTGGTTTCTTCTTTGTCTTTCACAATACTTTTTTGTTTTATTTTAAAATGAAAAAGCCACATGTCATATTGTGGTTGAACAATATTATATAACATTCATACCACAATGTCAAGTGGTTTCCGGGATGAAATGGGGGTGTCAAAGAAACATTGTTTTTTTGGAAAATGCTTGTTGGCACAACAACCAAAAAGCACGACCGTACAATTTTTTAATAACCATTAGATGAAACTTGTATGCACCATTTTCCTATTTTCTCTCTTCAGGTATTTTACTGAATCTGTTGATTAGTTGTTATTGTTCTTTCATGGATAATAAGGTGGCTATATAGCATTTTTCTTTAGTCTTACAAACGTTCAATCAGACTTGAGTATTTAACAATTATTTATAAAAAGATGTTACAATACTATAGACAAGGTACGAGACGATATGATGAGTTCTTATTATTGGACGATAGTGTAAAATTATATTTCACCTTCAAGACATCTTCATTAAAAATCATATATAAATGAGATACCAAGTTTTTGTATAGTTATTTTCTTTCAAATTTACTGTTTATTTAAACTCTTTAACTTACATTTTTATCTTTATTTCTGTTATTTTTCAAAACCGTTATACTTTAAGTTTTTTTATAGCATAAAAAAAAGGACTTCAATTTTTTATTGGTGTCCAAATATTTATTTCCTTTTTTTTTATTACAAGAAAGCCTTCAACCAGAACCCGGACACGTTTGTCAATTTTCTTTTTATGGGGAAAATTCTTTTTTTCCCAATGAGTTTTGCTCATTCCCTCCGGTGTCTTCTAAAAATAACCCTCATGTGAGTTAACTCACGTTCGGTATATCCAGCGTGACTTAACTCACGTTGATAGCCAACGTGAGTAAACTCATGCTCAATATATACCAACGTGAGTTAACTCACATTGCGTTGTGTTATACATCTGAACAACAACCACTTCTGCCATTGTGTTTCTAAAGCAATGACATCGAATTTTCTTCCTCCAAGTGTGAATTTCATCAACCTTAAACAAATCAACATCAACATTTCAATGTCAACATTTTCGGCAAACTTCCATCAATTTAATTTAAACCCAACATGATGATGATACAACATCTTTAGGGAGAATGTAATGTAATGTAACACAACATTTCAATTTTTTTTTATTTTGGTTCATCTGATTCGAGCTATCAAGCCGAACCGAGTTGTTCGTGAGTTTGAATCGAGTCGAGTTCGAGCTGAAAAAAGAGATCGTGACGAACTCGAGTCGAGTTTCGATCCGATCTAATTTTTATCGAGTCGAGCCGAGCTAAGTCTGGTTCGATTCGGCTCGACTCATTTCCAGCCCTACACGTATTGGTCCATAATGGTCAAATGGCGAGAACCAATGGATTAAGTAAACTCCATGATCTTATGATATACTGGATACACAATATAATATTCTCTAATTTCGCTCTCTTTCCTTGGTCAACTTCAATAGCAACACGTTAACATCAAATCCCAAGAAACAACACTACAATCTCTTTTTCCACCTTGCCATAGCCACTGTTCAAGCAAGAGTAACAACAATTGGGTTTCTTCTCCATTCAAGAGAAAGGGATTTTCTTGCACCCTTCACACGTGAATACTCCAAAAAGCACTGCACCTTGTTTGCTTTCTTTGTTCCTAACTACTCTCCAAAAGTGTCGAGTCCTTCTTCAAGTCTTGAATTGAAGTGACTTATTCATTTTTTTTCCTTCTTTGTTCTTTGGATTTTTACCTGTATGAATTGCATTGATGAGGATGAGAGAGATAAATTTGTAATGGGTTATGCACAAAATCAAAGAAACTTGCTTCAATTCTCTGTATAGTTGTGTTTTTCCTCCTTCATCTCTTCTCATTTCCTCTTTTAATTTTTTGTTTTCTATTCCATTTTTTTTTGTTTGTGTGTGTTTGTTTATTCACTGAAACGTAAATTGAGATAAAGAGAGAAAATTTGAACTATTTTTATGTAAAAAAAATTGACTCATTAATCTTTCTTTAAATAGTGTAGTATTGAATTATTTGAGATTGAGGAAAGACCAAGTCCAATTAAAAAATGTGAATGATGATTAATTAAGCAATATACAATTTTTTTTAGGGTATGGACTTGCTTCCATGCATGAGTTCAATAAGGAAAGGTTTCTAGGTGAAAAGAAAGAGAAATGAGGTGTTGGATTATTTCTAATTATAATTAGTAATAAATAAACGAAAAAGAATGTGGATGTTTAATTGGGGAAAGATCTTCTATCAAAAAAAAAAGTTGGAGAAGAGATATTGTATAGAAGGTGCATAATACTATTGGTGGATTTGATTAATCTAAAGGTAAATAGTTGGGGTCCATTACGGACAAATATTTTTTACAAGTCCATTTTATGCAGAACCTTCTACAAAATGTACATTTAGGGGCTTAAAAAATAACATCTTTGTCAAAAATTGATGATTTGTTAGTTTACCTAAAACCAACTCAAGTTAACTCACGTTGAGGGTCAACGTGAGTTAACTCACGTTGACTATCAACATGAGTTAAGTCACGCTGGGTTTACCGAGTATGAGTTAACTCACATTAGGGTTATTTTAGAAATTTTGAGGTGAAAACGAGCAAAACTGAACTGAAAAAAAAAATTCTTTTATGGTTCCTATTTTGGATAGGAGCCTTGAAATCTTAAATGTAACCAAATCATTGGGCCGATTTAGGATTTAAGAGCTTCATGTCACAAAACATGGCACATAAGTAAGAACAATACTTTGTGAACCCCACATTCCTAACAAAAAATATTCGTAAGTGTATTTGCAAGACAAGACAATAATAATTGTTTTGTTTAAAAGTACACATCCAAATAGCAAAAATTATATATCTTTTTCGAATTTGTGCAGTTTCACCCTCTCTTTTTTAATAAGCAAAACAATTTATTATAGAAGTACGCAGATACTCCACTCCTTTATGTTAAGAAGACAGTAACATCTCTCTTAGCATTCCCGTACAATAAAAATATAGAATGTTTTTGTGCATTTACATACTAGGTAAGAAAGTGTAAAAGACAATTTAGTAAAAAGATAACATCTCTCTTTAAAAAAAAAACGATAAACACGTACTCATCCATTTTTATAACCTATTCCACATTTTCATAAATATCCCTTAGTCATTTCCAGTAGAAAAAAAAATGTATAGTAAACCTATATTTTCTTTTTTGCTAATATTAAATTTAGGGTGAGGGGATGGTGCTCGATTCAAGGCAGGGAAGACATTCGGTCTCAAATAGCAATTATAAAATTATTTACATTTATCTCTCTCTAAAGGCTAGCGGGGACTCAAACCCGAAACCTCTCGGATTCAGAACATTAGGTCAAATCTTTGAAGTTATTGAGCTCAAATTGTAAATGAGTTTCACCAAGGACGAATCGTTCGGAAGAACCCGAGTTCGATTCTTGGATGAATAATTATTGGTCAGACTATCCTTATCTCATGGTCGAATTCAGGATTACTGGACCCTTTCTCCTGGAAACCGGAGGGTTAACGCTAAAAAAAAACTTTAAAGTTATTGTAAACCTAAATTTAACAATAAAAATCTTTGAAGTTATCAAATCATTGAAGTCCTTTTTTAACCACTGGATCAAATCTTTTTAAGAATAATTACTTATTTTAAAATATTTAAAGAGTGTCTCGAGGACAAGACCGTTATATTTTCATTCCAAATCACTTATTTATTTAGTCATTAGAGTTTTCCTTTATATTACTACCTCCGTTCCTTTTTAATTGTCACTTTTTGACATTTTACACAAACCAAGACAATTAATAAATGTCACTACTTTTGATACAATAATTTATACTTTTACTATAATAACCTTATTCATTTAATATATCATCTCATATATTTCTCTCTCCGTAATAAATAACTAAGGATAAAATTGGTAAAACATTATTTAAAGTTGCATTGAACTTTGAAAGTGACAGTTAAAAAGAAACAAATTTTTTCTTCAAAAGTGACAATTAAAAAGGAACGGAGGGAGTAGATTTTAACACAATCCTTGTTCTTTTACAATTATCGATATCCCCTTTGTGTTTGAACACAATCCATGGTTGGTAATTGGACAAACTTTAAGGCACGAAATCGAAAATTTGGTATATGCAATGATTTCAAATAAATCGCACTCAATGCACCTTGGAGATCGCAGTTAAACTATTTTTTTCTTTTTACCACTTTCTTTCTTTCCAAATCGCACTCAATGCACCTTGCCTCTTTGACCTTGTTCTAGAAACACATCACACGAAATATTTATTGTGTGCATGTAATAAATGTACTACTCTAGTTTATTATAGTACATATATGGAGCTTTCACTTTTGGAAAAAGGAAACGAAGTCGTGCACATTTTACTTGCCATTATACTACCTCCGTTCCTTTTTAATTGTCACTTTTTGACATTTTACACAAACCAAGATAATTAATAAATGCCACTACTTTTGATACAATAATTTATACTTTTACTATAATAACCTTATTCATTTAATATATCATCTCATATATTTCTCTCTCCGTAATAAATAACTAAGGATAAAATTGGTAAAACATTATTTAAAGTTGCATTGAACTTTGAAAGTGACAGTTAAAAAGAAATAAATTTTTTCTTCAAAAGTGACAATTAAAAAGGAACGGAGGGAGTAATATACAATAATGGTGTAAACTTTTCTTAAAGTAAAAAGAAAAGATATACTAATAGTATGTTTCTAAATTTTATCAAATCATTGGTAAAATCGTTTCAAATTGTTAGGCTTAAGTAAATGAATGGATTTTAATTGAAGTCAAATATAGTTCAGATAACTGTTATCGATATTCAATTTTTAACTGAGATAATTTATAACTAAACTTTACTTATCTTCTAATTAGACTCTAAATTAAACTAGGCTCATTTTATCTTATGAACTGAATGATTCACAAAAAAAGAGCTATGTTGAAAAATAGAGACAATGATCTTGTGTATGTTAAACATATCGAAACTTATTTACCTTTCGGTTCCAATGGAATGTTTTACCGATAAATATTTGGGCAAAGATGGAACTATCCCAATCTACACTACAAATCCTAATTACACATCATATTGCCATTGCTTTTTTTTTTTCTTCCCTTTTTTGTGGAATAATCAAATTGTCATAGTTCAAACTTTGAAGTTTATTTCTTTGATTGAGCAGTGCTAAACTCAGCGAAAAAAATCATCCCCAGGAATTCACGATGCTGATGTGTTGTTTTAATAAACAGTGTCAATCCTCTAAATACCTATTTTAGTGGAAATCATGGTGGGCCAATGTATTGAGCAGCCAATAAAAACAATTCTTGAGACATTCGTTAAACAATTCTTCGCTGTATTTATCATTTCCCTTTTTGATTACTCAAACTTTGAAGTTTAAACCAGCTAATTATACCATTATCAAACCAAAAGCAACAAACTAATTCAACTAATTATGCTATTCTTGTTCTTTACGATCTACTATTATTCTATGCCCACATAAATTACATTAATGCTAAAAAAAAAACTAATTCTTGCACGTGTAATCAAGGACTCGCACGTGCATTAGAATTCCGTTAAGGAAACATTTTTTCTTAACTTACAAGACGGCGACGGCGGCATCGACGGCGATTTCAACCGCTGAAAATAGTCCTTAATATCCACACCACCAGTCCTGTTTGATAACTTCTCCGACGAAATTTCCCCGGCATCGTCATCTCTTGCCGGAAGAAATGGTGGCCGAATCACCTCCGTCAACATTTCCCAACGTACCCCTCTGAAAAATGCATGCTCTTTAATCTCAACAGCACCACGTGAATAACCTAATCTCTTCATAGGATCCTTCTCCAACAATTTCTCTATCAAATCCGTCAACTCCGTCCTTTTTCCGACAAACTCCGGCAACTTCATCAGAACATTTTTAAACGTTTCTTTCCTATTCTTCCCCTTAAACGGTGTTGTACCATAAAGCATTTCGTATGTAAGTATCCCTAGCGCCCACCAATCAACGGCAAACTCATGTCCATCGCCGCGAACAACCTCCGGTGAAACATATTCCTCTGTTCCGACGAACGAGTTAGACCGTTCGCCGTTTGAGAAACTCAATTTACGTCGGCTCACCGGACTAACTCGTGCTGACTTAGCCTTCTTCAAGTTCAAAGCATGCATCCGATTATGATGAGAAGAATCAGTTGGAAGAAGAGGTATCCAACGAGAAAAATTTCGACGGTGTTTTCGCGAAGATTCTGGAAACTTTGAATCTGGTAAAGGTGGTGGTGTTGCAACAATGGTTTTAAAAGTTTTTGGGTTAAGTTTACGTGAGAGGTCGAAATCTGTTAACGTAATGTGGCCGGAATGTTGTATGAGAACATTTTCTGGTTTTAGGTCACGGTAAACGATGCCCATGGAATGAAGGTGGTCAAGAGCACAGAGGATTTCAGCTAGGTAGAAACGGATAACGGAGGGAGAGAAAACACGGTCGTTTTGACGGTAACGGAGGACGTTGAGGTCACCACCGGGACAATAAGGTAGGGCCCATGCAAGAAACTGTGGGGATTCATATGTGCCAAGGATTGTAGGGAGGAAAGGGTGGGAGAGGGTGGAGAGGACTTGGATTTCCCAACGGGCGCGGCGTTCGGCGTCGAGTTTGGCGTGGCTGGAGGTTTTGTCGACGACTTTAAGGGCAAAGAGGGTGGTGTTGGTGGTGGTGGGGTTGTGGACGAGGAAGACAGTGCCCATGGCACCTTTGCCTAGGATTTTGAGTGCTTTAAGATTGTCAAGGTCTAGCTCCAATGGTGGTGGAGCTGGTTCCATTTTAGTTTCGATGGAATGGGAGGAGGGGAGGGAATGAAGGTGGAAGGATTGGGAAGAAATGTGGTTTTGTTGGTTGGTATATGGTTTTTTTTTATAGCCTTTTCTTTGTTTTTGGGTTTTGCCTTTTTATGATTTTTATTGTACTAGTATTTGTTTAAGGATAATCTTATTACCTTTGGATTTCTATGTTATTTTGCTTTCACTTCTTAATTAACTACATAAACATTGCGTACTACACATTATGTTATTAGAGAAGGTTTTGTCTAAAATGTACAATACTAGTCAAGGACCCGTGCGGACGCACGGGCTAGCTGAGCCATTTATGATACTATTTTTATAATTACTTAAATATTTAATATAGAAAGTTAATTTATTTTTAAAAATTAAGAACAATAATAAAACTCAAAATGGTCTTCCAACTTCAAAACTTTTAGTAAGCTTTAGTTACATACGCAAAAAATGGAGATATCATAGGCAATGAAAATTTAAGTTAAAAGTCATACAATTGTGAACAATCACTTCATTAAAATATTAAATATCAAAAAAGTCCTCCTAAAGAGAGTTTGATCTCAACTTGACTGCACAAAATGTCCCTACAAATATAAATGAATAAGTTTAATATGTGAATAAACATAAGCATACATATAAAATAAATGCAATTTTTTGAAAGTATATTATGATACATAACAAAAAGTTGTTAGATTGTACCTTGACTAATGTGTTTTAAAGATTTTCAAAGACTTCTTTATAAACAACATTGATAGTCGAGGTGCAAGTCTGACCATCTTCATCCATAATCAACATTTTTAGCCCTTTTTTGGTCGTAACTCTGGACACAACAACATATAATTGTCCATGAGTAAATACAGGTCGAGGTAGGTATAACCCAACCTTAGACAATGATTGCCCCTGACTTTTGTTGATTGTCATGGCAAAACACAAAGAGATCGAAAACTGCCTTCTTGTGAATTTGAATGGAAGTCCTGAATCTGAGGGAACCAAGTCCATCCTTGGTATCAATACCTTCTGACCAATACTCTTTCCAGTTATAACAGTGGCAGTAATGAGATTTTTTCCAAGATGATTAACTTGCAAGCGTGTTCCATTACATAAACCGCTTGCTTGATCAATGTTTCTTAATAACATAATAGGAACACCAACCTTCAAAGTTAGGCGATGGTTTGGTATTCCAGAACATGTAATATCATTTAGAAACTCAGAAGTAAACCAATCACCCTGAATATCATAATCTTCATCAGATTTGCAAGGGGTGTCGGAACTTAGATATACCTTTTCTTCTCCTTCTATTAATGACAACACGTAGTCGTTTACGGTGGCAACACATTCGAGAGTTGGAGCAAGGATGGCTTTATCCTCGAACATGCGTCGATTGTCAATGTTACTAAGAATATTGGGATAAACAAAGTCAATCAATGCATGTAAGGGATTTTCACATTGAGGAATGCACAACTCATGAGGTATTTCCAAATGACACTCTCCATCTTCATCTTCATCTGTTTCCATATCACCATCTCCAATCTTCAAAATCCAATCTGCAAATTCTTTTATCTCTATTGCACTTTCACTGGAACCATCACCACTCAACCTCATGTTTTTGGTTAATTTTAAAACCTTGCAACTATGCCAGAGAAGAGAAGAATTAATAGTTGACTTCATGATATCAAGCCTAGATCCCTTTCTAATTACCGGCAAAATCTGTCTAAAATCTCCACCCAAAATCACAACCTTACCTCCAAAAGGCTTATTTTGATTATCGTCACTTTCAACTCTCATCAAATCACGCATAGTGCGATCAAAAGCCTCAAAACAAAATCTATTCATCATTGGAGCCTCATCCCAAATAAACAAACTTGTTTCTCTTAACAATTTTGCCCTCAAGTCTTGTTGTTTTATATTGCATGATGATTTTTGATTGATTTGCAATGGTATACAAAATGTAGAATGGGCAGTTTTCCCACCAGGCAACAATAAAGATGCAATACCACTTGATACAACATTAATTACAATCTTTCCTTGAGACCCAATGGCAGATAATAGTGTTTTCCACAAAAATGTCTTTCCAGTTCCACCATAACCATATAAAAAGTAAAATTGCCCATCTTGTGCTGAGACTGACTTCATTATGGTGGAATACACACTATATTGCTCATCAGTCAATTTTTCAAGAAGGGATGCATGAAGATCACTCATTAGACCTCTATCATAATTTAATTCATCTGCAATGAATTTATTTTCCATGAAAAATAACTCTTCAAAATCTGGATAGGGTAAACTTTTATAATCTTTCAATGTTTTCCCATTACACATCAGCAACTTCTCCAGCTTTATTAGGCAAAGATTTTTCAGTTCGTCATCAGGAATGATTAAATCTGTAGTAACATATAGTTAGACCTTAATGTTCTTATATTTAGGAAAAAATATTAGTGCTACTATTTACAAATAATTAATATGTACAACCTAAGTGATGTCTATCATTGGCTAGACTTAAGAATAATTCGGTTACAAATCAAATCATGTAAATAAATAACAGTAATATTGGTATTTCGAACATTAATCATTTTACAATTATATCTCTAAATGTAGCATGGTTTGGTTTATACATGGTTATAAAATATACATCGGGTTATAGAACAACTGTATATTATGGTTAATTAGTTTTGACCATTTATAATTGCTGATTTCATATTTAGTTCACTTAAACATTTTGAATCAAATATTGATGTTAAATATTACCTGGAATATTGAGGGTCCTTCTCCTTTCGTAAAGAATTCCATCGGCTAAGATCATCCATGTAGCGTTCCATACATTATCTGGTTTATTCATTGTGTTCATGTTTAAGAGTCTAACAAACAAAACTCTAAGCAAATGGCCACTCTCTGATCTTGAAGCTTCTCGAATTCCATCAATAAATTCTTTGTCATCATTCAACAGACCAAGAGCATAACATGCATCCTGAAAAGTGTCGTATAGTTTCCCCTTCACTGTTTTTAAACAATTATACCCCTTACAACCCCTTTGCATTGTGAGCAGAATCCTCAGATAATAGAGTTCACCAGAGCCAACAGGAATGTATGAAAGCCTTCCTATCTGAAATCCATTTTTTCTTGGCTGCCAAATCCTTTTTTGAGGTAAATAGGTAAACATTGTTGGATACTCAGCGTATGTCAAATCCCTTCCTTCGGGGAATGTTTGATTTGCAGCAAACCAAGCAAGAAACATAGTTGGAACTGATTGATAATAATTAACAACCTTGTCAAGTTTTTGGTTTTCTCTAAACCTAACAGTTTGCTGACCCTCAAGATGTAAGCATAACCTAAGAACAGGCGGCCACTTTTGATGAATATCAAACATATATATCCTCCAAGCAGCTTCGCATGGAGAGACATACCGACAATCATAATAACGCTTTATTTCATCAATCAGACCATCTTCCTTGTTTTCTTCTTTGTTTTTTATGTGCAAGTTAGCTCTATCCGGTCCTTTGTTCACATATTTAAACAAATACTTTATTGCATTTGACTTATTGCAATACTCAGTATTAATGTGCCCTTGATATCTCATCAAAAGTGATGGATTATAAGGAACAACATACCTATTGTCCAAAGGAGTTCCATGTTTGTTGACACAAAGACCGTTATCTCTTCTTCTATAAACCGGAAAACCATCCTGGTCAATGGTAGTTGATGGTACAAATTTCTTTGGGAAGTATTTCGAACATCTTTGACCTTTCATGCATGGTGAGTTCAATTTTGCTTTTCCACATGGTCCATGCATCATGTAACTTGCAACAGCAAAATGCAACTTTGGATACAACTCTGGATGAGGAATTTCAGCAGATATCACTTTATCTATATCCTTAGTGGTGAACAATTTGCTTGTACCTTCCAACCACAAAAGAATGTGTGCATGTGGTAGCCCTCTTTTTTGAAACTCAACGGTATACATACCTAAGAAACAAAGAAATTTATATTAGTGTTTTGTTTCATTTTTAGTAGATTTGTGGTGAATACTAAAAAATATAGCATAACACTTTTTACATATAATAAGGATAAGGACAAACCTGCAATGACTTTCCCAAACATTTGATTTTTTTTAAAATCAGACATCATGTTATCAAGTTTCATTTTGAACACCCGACATATGATATCTGGCCTATCTGATGCGGTTAGACCTTTATCATATATGAAGTTTTTGATTTCATTCCAGTTTGCATTGCAAGTGATAGTAATGAAAAGATCAGGGTAGCCAAACTTTTTACAAATAGCCATGTCATCTTGGCAATTATTGAACATATACCTTGGCGAACCTGTAAATGAATCGGGAAGTATGACACGTTGGCCAGCACTGCATGGATCATTGTCGCCATTTTCAACTGCCTCTTGTAATCCATTCCATAAATCAGATCTAATATTCCCTTGATTATTCCTTATGTAAGACAGTCTTTGAGCTTCAATCATGGTATAACAGTCAACAATAAATTGTTGAAATAGCCTTCTTGCATAAACAATGTTGCCAAATTCACAGTCCCTCTCTTGAATCCTGTAAGCAATAAATTCCCGGATAGCAACCCTGACCCTTGAAGCACGGTTTTTTTTGTCATCATCAAATTCTCTATAAGGCATATCTTCCTCAAAACCATCTTCACCTTTGGGAAAAACTAATGGATATTGCAAAGGCATGTATAACACATGTGTCTCATGAATTCTCCTTAATCCCCTGTTTGTGTCATCAACAACGATGTCTCTGCCTTGCTCAGATTCATCGTAGTTACCAACGATCAACCCAACAACCTCATCCACTGAAGGAATATTATGCATCCTTGAATCCCTCTCTCTTTTGCGGAACAATCTTAAGGCCATTTTTGGAGGTTGACCTTTTTCAACAATATCACGTATCTTTCTAAAAGATTTGCATAAAGGGTTATAGTCATCCAACATGTTTTTAAGATCTTCCACCAGTGAGAGATCAAAGTCCGTGTCTCCACCTTTGTTCCTGCACAGGAAAAAAATATTGTACGTGAAAAGGTTATCTAATTAATATAAATAAATGTGTCATATATTTTAAAATTGTTCGATAAATTTTAATGAAGGCAACAATGTGGTATAATCAGATTTCAAAACATACCCAAAGGTTTTTGTTCTGTTTACAATCTCATTTTGGGTGTCGTAGATGTACAGCTGAGCAAATTTTGGAGTATTTCCGGGTTCTAGCAATAGACTTCCAATTCTATGATAATTCTGTCCACTCAATATAAATTGTGGAGGTCCACTACCATTGTTGATATTCGAAAAAACTTTCCCACCAAGTGATGTAAATGAAAACATAGAGTTATATGCTCTAATATTCTCAATGAAATGACTGCTCCTTGGCTCTGTTCCATTTAGTAGTGCTAGCAATAGTTGAGGAGGTTTACCTATTTTAGGAATATCAACATAACCTCTCTGACAACAAATGGAAAATTCAACATCAGCCGATGCGGTTTTCGATTTCTCTGCCCTTTCTTCCATCCAAACTTGAGCTTTGCACCACTTACATGTCATCTCCGGATAACCAAAATCAAGTAGTGCTGTTGAATACATATTGAGTGGTTATTGATCCATAAAACATATTGAGCTATATAAGTTAACATGTTGAAAAAATTTACATGATAATATCTAAATTTTTACCTGTTGGCTCGGCCGCATCGTATAATTCATTCTTAAATTCATCCAAAATTTGGGCTTTATGTTGAGATCCTGTTATTTTATGTGAACAACAAACATAAGTATATTGATAAATGTTGGTAAATAAAAATATTTATATGACATTGTGTTTGATTACCACTTGTTGACGAATATGAACTTCCACCTACAACTTCCAAGTCTACATCAAAGTCCAATTTCGCAACTGGAAGTTGTCTATATTTCCTTTTCCTTTCAATCCTTATCCTTTGTGATTTTTTCCAGTGTTTATTACTTGAGATACGGCATATGAACCTACGTATAAAAACAGATATATGAAAGACAATGAGATATTTTTCTTGCAGTTATTAAGGAAAGTACCTTATTTAATATACCTGTGTTGACAGTAACATACGAATTAATGCTTCGTTTCAGCTCGTAACTCGATTGTTTTGATTCGCAAGTAGAACTGTTTGAAGCATTTAAATGAGTCAATGTTGAAGCACCTGTGAGATATGACCAGTAAGTTAAGACTTTTGGTAAGTAATAACCATAGAGATTGACATACTTCAAAAAAACAAACCTTCCAATAAATGTTGTATACTCACTTGATATCATAGGTGTTTGAGATTGATTAAATGGGGATTGTAATGCTCCATCTATAAATGATTTTGAATCCATTGTTTGAACGGGAATAAAAATTCAATAACCTTGCTAAAATACTTAAATAGAATTTGGAAGATGGTCAAATTATAATACTTGAATATTTAATAACAAAATAGCGGGAATGTGATTACCATTGGTTAATGGGGTAAGAGCAATCCGATTTCCATCATTTTTTCTCTTTTGCCTTTGAGAACTAATTGAAATGTTTGGAGAGGCATTCTCTGCAATATTAGAATTCATCTTAGTTATACATAATGCATGTTTATATGGAGGAGGCAAAAATAGAATGAATATAAGTTTGGCTATTTTTCATATTAGTGTATGTTGCAATAAGAAACTTACCATTGTTGCTTGAAGTAGTTTTCATGTGTCTCTGCATCATAGCATGTTTTCTCTTCATCCTTGCAGTCTTGGAATCATTTGGTTCCATGTTTGGATTGTAGGATGAAAGGAGTTAGATAGAGTAGGAAGATTTAAGTCATGGGTAAGAAGATTGAGAAAACCAAGTGACAAAATTTCAAGGGGAACAAATATGTTGGCTTTACGTGAAACCAAACTATAAGGATGCTAAATGACAAAGTCTTGGGAATGACCATCTTTGTAGTGTCATTTTCAGTACAGCCATCTTCATCATTTCATTTTATTAAAATATAGGATTGATTTAATATTGTTTCAGTCAAATACATGTTAAAATATTGTTGATGCTTTATATATTTGCCTTAAAAAATCGAAAGTTTAAACCCCTATATAAATTAATTTGTGCACCTGTATTGTTTACTACAATTAGAAGAAAACAAAAATTTGGACATTTGTGTTGACTTTCTTATATAAGTATCTTCGATAAGAAATGACACAATAAAGCTTTAGTAGATGATGTCAAAACTTTGTGTGACTTCTAATATTTAAAATACTATCATAGGAAAGCTCAGTTTTTTTACTGATTTCATTGAGTAACCGAATACAATTAATAACATATATTTTAGAAAACATGGTCAAATGATTATACCCCTAGGGTTAAGTCAACATGATTATAGTCCCACCATGTCCACATAGCATAAATATGATTGTTATAGAACTTTACATCCATAGAAAGTAACCAACGACAATTGTTACATAAATAACATTTCCCTTGGATTTAAGTACCAACAATGTCATTAAAATTACATATGAAAATAGAAATAGCAGAATACATTAACAACGAAAATAGAAAAAGCAGTCAGTAGTTAATATCAACCATATAGTCACCAAATAGTGGACTACACAACAAAAAACTGCTAGCCAAGCTATAGACAGTAAAATTCGCCTCAAGGAAGATGGACACGGCTGATGTGCTCGACCAACATGACCCTAGGAGGATCCTGAACATGAAACAACAACCTATCTCCCTTACAAACTCTACGGTCTTTAAGAAACTTGAACCAATCATTCCCTAAATACTTTTCGTAAAAAGCTCTGTTAGAAGTGATAACATGACATTTATAGCGTCGGTTTGTTTCAACATCCTTCAAAGTTATGCTTTCTTGATTTTCTTTAATCACATTGTCAGAAGTACGGTTGGGAAAGTGCTACGAAACAAAAAAAATTGTTTACTTCAAATTTTATCCAATACTAAAAATCTAAACTAAAAGTGACATAGTTTCAAGATAATTAAAATAAATTGTATTAGAACATACCAAAACTTGCTTTTTTTCCTTCTTGCCATGGCCTTGGTGACTTCCCTAACAAAGAAATGATTAGTTTGATGGTAATTGTCTTCATCATATTCTATCCCAAGTTCCTCATCCTCATCCTCGTCATCATGATTGACCTCAAGTTCTTCATCAGAACTAATTTCAATGACCTCCTCCTTAATTTCACCAAGTAATGGTTGATTGTGTACTTTACCCAAGTACACCACCCTAAACTTAATCAGTGTTCCCATGAATTCAAGCCTCACCTTAGTGTCATGTTTCAAGCCAAAGATCTTAGCAACCCTTGCTCCATCTGTCATATAGAAGTCTGAGCAATCGCTACCAAAGTACACAACAGTTTCTTTGCCATTAGGACTGATGAGCATAGTTGAGGCACGGAGGTGAAGTTGGTGGTAGTTACGTTTCATGAAATCCTTAGAAACACGTATCTTACCCTATAAAAGCAATGAGAAACTTGTTGATAAAACTATACTATAAGGTGATGTAATTTCTTTAAAGAGATTAGTAGGTCATGTTTACCTCATGAGGTGACAGAATTGTTTCAAAAAAATCAGTATGCCTTGCTGATGTTATATCTTTTTTAGTTCTGTAAGATATGCAAATAGATTAGTAGATACTTGTGATTGACAATATAAAAAAAAACAGTTCCTACCAAAAAATTAAAAATATAAATTCCAACACAAATTGTATGAGCAGAGTTAGACAATCAATATTACATGTATTAAACCTAATATATTAGATAATGGGTATTGGAATAAATTGTGATGGTAACTGCTAACTTGCCATAAAACGAATTTTCATGTGAATATCGTTCCAGTAAAATTTCGAATTATAAAAAAACATTACAATTTGTGATAGGTTTAATATCTAGAATCTATTAATTAAAAACAATTGACAATCCCCATTCCAGATAGGTTTGTAAGACAACAACAAAGGGAATTTGAGTTGAAATATAAAAGAATCTCATGTACAGCCTTGATGATAGACCAAATCGAACCTGATGTGTGCATAAAAACAATTGTGGCGAAAATTTTTCTACAATTTCGGTCAAAAAGATAACATTCGATTTGGGAAAAAATTTACATTTTACCAAAAATATAATACATGATTTGATACATAAGGAAGTGGTCCAACAAAGTTTAACCAAAAATTAAGTGGAAAACAGGAAAGCGATTACAGCCTTAACCTTTCACCATCTTAAGCTCCTTACAGCCTTAACAGGAAAGCGATTGCTTAACTTACCTCCTTAAGCTCTTTGACCCTTCACCTTTCACCATCTTTGTCATAGTTACAGCCTTGCAAATGAGTGAAAACAGGAAAGCGATTGCTGGGTTAGAGATCGAATGGTAGGAAGGGAAAGGTAGATGAAATGAGTGGTTGGGAATGGCTGTAATAGATAAGAGGGTTTGCTGGATCGGGTTTAGACAGAAATGGGTAATGGGCCGCGCATAGAAAAAATCTTAGACCCAATATCTTGTTTAATATATGCTATCTAGACCATTGTTTTTAATTTTGCACCATGTTTATCTGATAATTTTTTTATTTTAATTTGAACTTATGTAATTTTAAATTTTGCACTTATGTAAAATTATGTATGTTGTTTTTAATTTTCCACTTGTGTAATTTTATCTATTTTAATTTTCCACTTGTGTAATTTTATCTATGTTAATTTTAATTTTGCACTATGTTAATTTACATATTTGGATTTCAACTTATGTAAATTTAATTTTTTTAAAATGATTATATCTAAATCACTCCAAGATATGTTAGTTTATCATCTAAAATAAATATATGACTAAATTCAAAAGAAATGTCAATTTTTTTTAACAATCAAAGAATTGTAAATTGGAATTTGTCCACAATGACAGTGGGTTATTAAATATATAAAAAAGCTGAAAAATATACCTAAATTTGTTATTCTTAATTGTACAGTGTATAGGGTTACACTAAGTAATTACAATAAGTACAAAATGAAAATATACTAATGAAATAAACTCTTAGTAACAAATTATTAAGCTTCCTTAGAATTACATCCATTAATCCTCATGAATTTGCTGAAATCTTCACCAAGCTCCATGAAGGATGGTAGTAACTGTCAAGAAAATTGAAAAACAATTCATCAACTATTAGCCAATGGCAGTTTACAATTATTGTATAATATTTACAAATTTTCTTGGTTACCTTGTAGTTTTCAGACTTCCTGAACCAAAAATTACACATAATATATAATAATTTTCTTTAATGAAGTGTTGCATAGATAAATGAATAAGTATGATAAATAAAGTTCAATGGATAATAAAAAGGAGTTATATATTATTACAGACCCAAAAGAGTATTATCAAAGTAGTCAAGAGGATTATCCAAAAAAATACAAACCACCTAATGAAAAGAACATAAACCAAGCTGGTTCACATGAACTTGCATAAGATTTAGAATCCAATCCAGCTATTTTCATGCAAAAAATAAAACAACTTTCATCAAACAGTCCTAAAGCTTTTCAATCTTGACACTCCTCTTAAGCAACTTCAGAGGAACATCCATGTCTTGATCATCATTGGTAGGAGACTCCCTTTTGTTTGATGGACAACCTTCGGTGAAAGTCACTGACTCTTCATCATGTTGAGATATAATTCCTGAAAACTTTGGCATAAGATCCTGCAATCAACACAACCAACTCAGCCTATGTTTTCGTACAAAGCAAGGAAGATATGAAATATGTTTCAAACAAACCTGTTTAACACCACCAGATAAGTCAACAACAACCTTCTGCTTAATCTTCTCAACAGGGTCAGACAATGAAATGGTTTCCTAATTCGTAACAGATTGTGTCATGGGCAAGGGTATAAAGAATCCGAATATATTTAGAACACTTTGTTATGATAATTAAGTTGAATTGTTACCTGTGACATAGTATTAGATGAACTACAAATCAAATGTTGGTTTCCCTTGTCCATCAAAACACTAAGAGATGTGCTTTCATAATGAATATAAATTATAGCAATTTTAATAAAATTAATGTGCTTAACAGTTGTTACATGATACGTATAACATTGATAAATGGAAATAAAAATAAGGCAAGTGAGGTTACATTGTTATGTTTGGATAACACAGCATCTTCCTTCTCCCACTTTGTCATAAAGGTCTTGATGATAACAGGATCAAAACATACCTTTCTCACACGGAAAGATTGCTCAAATCTGGGACTAAAATCACTTCTTGTCTCAACTTTGAACAAAAATGTATGCCCAATCAGTTTTGATATCTCAAGAGGCAATTGACCCTCGGAAATGGCCTATATTAAAAGGGTTCAACATAGGTTAGTAATCTTTTAAATTTACTGTAATATCCCGCTTATAAGTACCAGTTATCGATGTTAGAATTATTTAAGAAGCATGGCATTATGGTAAATAAGTGGAATGGCAATATAGTAAATATTGCAAAAGAAGAGTTTATTTAAAAAAGAAGGGGGAATATATTTTCTTCCATTTTCTCTCCTCACCCTTCTCTCTCAAATCTGATTCCTCTCCCTCTCCCTCCCACTCTCACGCCTTCATCATCATCCTTGCCTTAACCCATCAATTCTTCCTCCAATTCATGAAGAATCCTTGCTAGCAACTTGTGTTGGAAGGTTTAGAACAAGAAGAATCAAGGAGAAATCAAGCTAGGGTTTTGGAGTTAGCATAATAAGCACCAATCAAGGTTCAAGGTGAGCTCCCTAGGGTTTTAGAACCCTTATTGAGTAAGTTTAAGAGTAATTATGCTTAGAGCAAATTTTTATAAAAGCCCTAGATTATGTAAATTGCTAATTCCTTGTTCCAGCCATGTTTAAATGATTTATAAGCTTAAGAAAATCCTTTTTATGCCATTTGGGAAGCTTGGGTGTGTTGGGATGGCTTGGAATGATGAAAAATACCATTTTTGAGATTTCTGGACCTGTCATGGTCGCTACAGCGAGCTGGAGCTCGCTACAGCGACCAGGCAGAATTTTATTCTGCCTACTGTCACTACAAGCGCAGGCTTGTCGCTACAAGCGCAGGCTTGTCGCTACAAGCGCGGAGGCCCAGACAGCACTTGACAGCTTTGCTGTTTTGGGTGTTCTGGGACGCGTAGGCATGGTTTTTCGCATCCGTTTTCTCCGTAAACATTTTAGAAACATTGACTACCATTCTAACACATTCAAGAGGCTCCCAAAAGGATGAATATGTATGGAACAAGGATTGAACATTGATTTAGAATAGTTCAGAATTAAAGGGCAAAGTCTAGACGAATACGGGAATATCATTACAATGCTTATGTAAGCCTTAAGAACGACATATGAGAACGATATGTCTAGAACCTTGAATAGGTTAACAGGAATAGAATTACATTCAGGTATGTTAAGGGTAGTTTATCAGGATTCCCTTAATCAGGCAGATTATAGGATACATTAGTCAGTGGTATCTAGTTCCCTCAGTTCAGGCTTAGTTATATTTTTATATCAGGACGTGCCTCAGTTGTTCACGTCAGAGTGACACTGGGGGGTACACGTATCAGTTTTATCAGGATATGTATATTCATATAACAGAAATAATAATTAATAATCAGGATAAACTTTGTGTCTTCTGTTCTCTCGACCAGTTAGAGAGAACAGGAGGTTTCAGCATTGCTGAAACGGGTAGGAACTTTCCGTGAGGATAACCACACAGAGTTACAGTGTGTCTCCTGTGCTCTCGACCAGTTAGAGAGGACGGGGGGTTCCAGATACAGCTGGAACGGGCAGGAATCTTCCGCGAGGATAACCACACACTTAGGCAAGAGGAGTCCGGTGTTAGCCTGATCTGATAGGAATTTTCACCGGTTATCAGGGGAATGTGCTTCGGGGTTACTCCACCCGGGGGCATTCCGTAAAATGAACCCAGATAATATTGTTTGTTCAACGCTAACAGCTAACATAAAGACATTTATCAGTTAATTATATTATTATGTTATCAGGCAGAGAATAGTTATCAGACAGGTATCAGATTCAGGTATCAGTTATCAGGCGGTGATCCTAGGATTCCCCTCGATCACCCAGTTATCAGGACATAGTCTAGATCTCATGACTATTCAGTATCAGACTCAGACAGTGATCCTAGGTTTCCCCTTGATCACTAGTTCAGCAGAATGTAGTCCAGTTTATGACTACACAGTTTAGCAGGACATTCAGGTAGCCCTCTATGGGTAAGGTTAAGACTTGGCGATCATAGGTATCCCCAAGATTGCCGAGGTAGGCACGGCGACCCTAGGTTCCCTGTGGTTGCCAACAGTAGGTAGGGTAGGAGCTCACTGAGACATTATGTCTCATCCCTATCCTTCTGGTGCAGGTTTTCAGGTAGCCAAGTGGCTTTCAGATGAAGATCTTCATGAAGATGCTGGATGGAGTGCAGTTGCTCGTCAAGGACACGCTCAGGAGGCTGACAAATTGTATATGTATATAGAAGTGTATGTTATGATATTTGGATAATTGTATAACGAGCAAATTTGTACTCATTCAGTTGTATGTATTATTGTTATTTTTATTGAAAATTTTAATGTACCCAGTATTAGATTAATACACATGCTAAATATTCTAGATAATTTAGTATGGGTGTTACAATTGGTATCAGAGCAGGTCGATTCAGACCGTGCCTTGGGTCATTAAAAATTCAATAAAAGTAGTGGGACCATTGGGTTCCGGATATTGTTCTAAAGGTCACATCTAGTTGAGCCTGATCAACTCAATCTAGTATATGACAGTTAGGATAAATGTCCGAGAGCTGAATGTGACCAAGGAGGAATGAAGTGTGTGAAGGGCGAAGATTAAGGTGATAGAATTTTAAGACGGAATTGGCGAAGAAGTATTCATGCCAAAAGGTGGCCATCAAACTGTAAAGTAACGAAGTCTGATAGTGGCAAGGTCTCAGAGACATAAAGGATATTTAAGAATAAGGTGAAGCACCTCAACCCAGTTGGACGCGTCGTTGGACGATACCTCGTCTGCGGAAGACATATGGATTAAGGAATCATGGAATACCCTAAGGAATGACTTGGAACCGTAGTTTGAGAAGTTAAAGTGAAGTGTGGATTAAGTATCAATTCTGAGTACAGAGTTAAGGAATTGCGGTACCAAACCTAGAGATTTGAAATGTGGAAATATCGGTCGGTTTGAAACCTCTAGACTCTCAGCAACAAAGATATGGTGTTGATGAATCGAACTCGTATCGTATGAGATTCTAATGTCCAGACAGTTAAGAGAATTAATTAAGGATTAAGTGAATTATTTGGACATGTGAAGTAAACTACTTAAGGGTGGTCTTTGAGTATGAATCACAAGTAAGTTTAACCCCATCAGATCAGCCGCACCTCCCGAACCATAAATGCTAGATTTGGGAATTAAGAAAAGAAGTTGGTATGCAACCTAAGAACTAAGATGGATGGATAAGTGTTGATAATAAGACCCGTTGCATATCGAGGCGTGAATTAGATATTCGTATGTGTTTTATTAGTAATAAGATTGGAAATAAGCTAAGTTTAACTGAAATATTATATGGTCAGCCATTGGGATTTAGTGAACTGATGGACGAATAAAGTTGAATTTCCTTGATTGGAGGAAGAAGGCAAATTTAAGATGACACAAGATTATAGTAGACCAGTTTTGAAGGATAATCAGAAATTTTAGCCAAGGAATTATATTGAGACTGTATTATACAAAAGGTTAAGATTGTGGTTAATGCTAGTGAGTTTTAAGTTTTCAACTGATGAGTTTTCTTCCACAGTTATTCTAGAAGCTTAAAGAGGACACCTCGTGTTGATAAGTTCCGAGGGCGGTAATAAGGTATATATTTCGGATTGTTCAACTGTATGCATAATTATTCAAGTGCTAAGATCAAGATTTGAATTGCGAATGCAGTAACGAGTTGTTGGATGAAAAAAAAAGGTAATGATGAGGTTTTGAAACTCAAGATCAGTTAACTGGAAGGATTCGGAGGTAACCTAAGAGGTATGGTAAAACCATAGAGACCGTAATTGTTTCGAAAAGATTATGGGTATGAATTCTTATGGATAAAGATAGTCCGATTAGTAATGGGACTCAAACCCTCAGTAGATTCAGTATATGTAAAAGATGTGAACCTCCAGAAACCATAAGTCGTTTTAAAAGTTGACACAAGTGTTTGTGTGTGAATTTAAGTTGTCTCAAGCAAGCTTTCAGTCGGGTTGCACAATGTTTTAGTGATTATACATAAAGAACTGGCCAAGAGATGGTTACGGAGTTCAGGATATGGAAAGTAAAGTTAGAACCAGAGTATAAACTGTTTGACAGGAACATTGTTGAACTCTAGACAGTTGTTGGAAACCGTTTACAGGTTCTGGCGTTTTATCGTGAAAGTAAGTATATAGTTTATGTCCAAAAGGAAACACAGTGTCAAATGACGACCAATCAGTAAGTTCAACAGGTGGTTTAAGCCATAAGAGAATCAGCGAATGTAAGATGATTTTGCCGTGATAACTATAAGTCATTAAAGAACAAGTTAGCCAGAGGATTTGATAAGGGTGTATTATTCCTACTCCAAAGTGTTTTGCTTAGATCAGAGTTGCGCAGCGAAAGAGTAATTCAAGGATGCTTGTGTAGTCCTTGTCAGGTGAACCACAGAATATCAGTGAGCAGTGACGACTCGAACTTGTTATAAGTACTAGCAGAAATTTTTAAAAGTAAAACCGAGGGATATTTCAAACCTCGAGACTTAAGAGAAATGGAAATTGAAGCAGTCTAAGATTCTGCGATAAGAATGAGAAGAATATGTTTCTAGCACAATAAGACTAGAGCAAGGAAAGTCACCGCTAATACGGTAATTTAGCTATATTAGCTCAGTAACTTCAAGTGGACTTGAAGAGTAAGTTTAGTCAAAAGGTTAAGCGTGAGACAACATTGAACAGAAACCACGATGTAGTGACATATGAGTTTAATCCACATTGTACTCCGCTATGCCAACATGTCACATGTATCAGGTTATGTTAGTATTGTTAGTATATATATATATATACTTAACAGGCAATACTTAAACTACTCAGATAGTAGTGTAGCAGATTTTCAGTTATGCGATGTGTTTTGGTAATAGTGGTACGCGATCAGGAATGTTTAAGTATGAAGGTTTTTACCAGAACAGAATTGTTGATATCATCATATCTTCGCAGAAGAGTTCGGAAATTATCGTATTTAATGTTCATCAGTAAAGGAAGAAGGGTTTTTATGCAAATTAAAAAGTCACTCGTAGTCTACAGTAAAGGGCTACGTAAGTACAGATTATGATTAAAGGATTAAAGAATGAGTGTGCTATTTTTGGTAGCAATCAAGTAGAGCTTTCTTTTAAAAATTAGGATCTTGGACCTGATGTTCAGAAATGAGTAATGAGTTCACTATATCGATAAGAGTAATCATGATCTATGTTAGGTAATAATGTATGTTAAGATTAAACATGAGTAACATTGGCGGGGCAAACCTGGCAAGCCAGTTGAAAGGCAAATCCCGAATGTTACAAAATGAGTTAAGAGTAAGAAAGATTCCCAATTGAAGTGGTAGTGTCTCAAATATGATAAGATCAAGAATGATGTTCCGTCAGTCGGACAAGGATGAGATGATGTATTGTGTACCCATCAGTAGTGTACACGTGCTCGCTTATGTATGTAAATTATATGTTATGAAATGTACTATGTGGTGTTATGTGAGATGATTACTACTCACCACTCGGGCTAAACTTCTATGAGTTTGGATTTACCAATATAGAAAATATTTATGCTACGGCCAGAATTCGAGAATAGTAGTGACAAGAAAGATAGGAGATTAGTAAACTCCAAGTAATGAAGAATGATTTCTAAGTTATTAAGATAAGTGATGTCGTCGTATGAGACGAAAGATAAAGATAATAATTCATGGGAAATAAATGCAGTGCAAGAAATCCACTGAAGAGTGGGAATATTTGAGGATAACGAGAACGATCTAATGTCGTCGAAGTAAGATTACATGGACTATGAAGGTATTTATAAGAATTAGTACAAGTGTCAGAGATGGACAACCCCAGATTGGATTTGCAAAAAGTGTATGAACCAAGAATGTGGTCAAGCGAGTTGGATACGATGAATCAGATAACCTCACATCCTACTACGTAAGAGTTATGCAATTCACCGCGAGCATTTCAGTTAAAGGAAAAGATGTTGAGTATATAATCAATGGATTCCGATAAGCAAGACGAACTGGAATTTTGGCTAGTAGAGGAAGTAGTATGAGAGATTCATTTTTTTTTATATGATAGAGGATTCTAAATTTCGAGGACGAAATTTCTTTAAGGGGGGTAGATTGTTATATCCCGCTTATAAGTACCAGTTATCGATGTTAGAATTATTTAAGAAGCATGGCATTATGGTAAATAAGTGGAATGGCAATATAGTAAATATTGCAAAAGAAGAGTTTATTTAAAAAAGAAGGGGGAAGATATTTTCTTCCATTTTCTCTCCTCACCCTTCTCTCTCAAATCTGATTCCTCTCCCTCTCCCTCCCACTCTCACGCCTTCATCATCATCCTTGCCTTAACCCATCAATTCTTCCTCCAATTCATGAAGAATCCTTGCTAGCAACTTGTGTTGGAAGGTTTAGAACAAGAAGAATCAAGGAGAAATCAAGCTAGGGTTTTGGAGTTAGCATAATAAGCACCAATCAAGGTTCAAGGTGAGCTCCCTAGGGTTTTAGAACCCTTATTGAGTAAGTTTAAGAGTAATTATGCTTAGAGCAAATTTTTATAAAAGCCCTAGATTATGTAAATTGCTAATTCCTTGTTCCAGCCATGTTTAAATGATTTATAAGCTTAAGAAAATCCTTTTTATGCCATTTGGGAAGCTTGGGTGTGTTGGGATGGCTTGGAATGATGAAAAATACCATTTTTGAGATTTCTGGACCTGTCATGGTCGCTACAGCGAGCTGGAGCTCGCTACAGCGACCAGGCAGAATTTTATTCTGCCTACTGTCGCTACAAGCGCAGGCTTGTCGCTTCAAGCGCAGGCTTGTCGCTACAAGCGCAGGCTTGTCGCTACAAGCGCGGAGGCCCAGACAGCACTTGACAGCTTTGCTGTTTTGGGTGTTCTGGGACGCGTAGGCATGGTTTTTCGCATCCGTTTTCTCCGTAAACATTTTAGAAACATTGACTACCATTCTAACACATTCAAGAGGCTCCCAAAAGGATGAATATGTATGGAACAAGGATTGAACATTGATTTAGAATAGTTCAGAATTAAAGGGCAAAGTCTAGACGAATACGGGAATATCATTACAATGCTTATGTAAGCCTTAAGAACGACATATGAGAACGATATGTCTAGAACCTTGAATAGGTTAACAGGAATAGAATTACATTCAGGTATGTTAAGGGTAGTTTATCAGGATTCCCTTAATCAGGCAGATTATAGGATACATTAGTCAGTGGTATCTAGTTCCCTCAGTTCAGGCTTAGTTATATTTTTATATCAGGACGTGCCTCAGTTGTTCACGTCAGAGTGACACTGGGGGGTACACGTATCAGTTTTATCAGGATATGTATATTCATATAACAGAAATAATAATTAATAATCAGGATAAACTTTGTGTCTTCTGTTCTCTCGACCAGTTAGAGAGAACAGGAGGTTTCAGCATTGCTGAAACGGGTAGGAACTTTCCGTGAGGATAACCACACAGAGTTACAGTGTGTCTCCTGTGCTCTCGACCAGTTAGAGAGGACGGGGGGTTCCAGATACAGCTGGAACGGGCAGGAATCTTCCGCGAGGATAACCACACACTTAGGCAAGAGGAGTCCGGTGTTAGCCTGATCTGATAGGAATTTTCACCGGTTATCAGGGGAATGTGCTTCGGGGTTACTCCACCCGGGGGCATTCCGTAAAATGAACCCAGATAATATTGTTTGTTCAACGCTAACAGCTAACATAAAGACATTTATCAGTTAATTATATTATTATGTTATCAGGCAGAGAATAGTTATCAGACAGGTATCAGATTCAGGTATCAGTTATCAGGCGGTGATCCTAGGATTCCCCTCGATCACCCAGTTATCAGGACATAGTCTAGATCTCATGACTATTCAGTATCAGACTCAGACAGTGATCCTAGGTTTCCCCTTGATCACTAGTTCAGCAGAATGTAGTCCAGTTTATGACTACACAGTTTAGCAGGACAGTCAGGTAGCCCTCTATGGGTAAGGTTAAGACTTGGCGATCATAGGTATCCCCAAGATTGCCGAGGTAGGCACGGCGACCCTAGGTTCCCTGTGGTTGCCAACAGTAGGTAGGGTAGGAGCTCACTGAGACATTATGTCTCATCCCTATCCTTCTGGTGCAGGTTTTCAGGTAGCCAAGTGGCTTTCAGATGAAGATCTTCATGAAGATGCTGGATGGAGTGCAGTTGCTCGTCAAGGACACGCTCAGGAGGCTGACAAATTGTATATGTATATAGAAGTGTATGTTATGATATTTGGATAATTGTATAACGAGCAAATTTGTACTCATTCAGTTGTATGTATTATTGTTATTTTTATTGAAAATTTTAATGTACCCAGTATCAGATTAATACACATGCTAAATATTCTAGATAATTTAGTATGGGTGTTACAATTGGTATCAGAGCAGGTCGATTCAGACCGTGCCTTGGGTCATTAAAAATTCAATAAAAGTAGTGGGACCATTGGGTTCCGGATATTGTTCTAAAGGTCACATCTAGTTGAGCCTGATCAACTCAATCTAGTATATGACAGTTAGGATAAATGTCCGAGAGCTGAATGTGACCAAGGAGGAATGAAGTGTGTGAAGGGCGAAGATTAAGGTGATAGAATTTTAAGACGGAATTGGCGAAGAAGTATTCATGCCAAAAGGTGGCCATCAAACTGTAAAGTAACGAAGTCTGATAGTGGCAAGGTCTCAGAGACATAAAGGATATTTAAGAATAAGGTGAAGCACCTCAACCCAGTTGGACGCGTCGTTGGACGATACCTCGTCTGCGGAAGACATATGGATTAAGGAATCATGGAATACCCTAAGGAATGACTTGGAACCGTAGTTTGAGAAGTTAAAGTGAAGTGTGGATTAAGTATCAATTCTGAGTACAGAGTTAAGGAATTGCGGTACCAAACCTAGAGATTTGAAATGTGGAAATATCGGTCGGTTTGAAACCTCTAGACTCTCAGCAACAAAGATATGGTGTTGATGAATCGAACTCGTATCGTATGAGATTCTAATGTCCAGACAGTTAAGAGAATTAATTAAGGATTAAGTGAATTATTTGGACATGTGAAGTAAACTACTTAAGGGTGGTCTTTGAGTATGAATCACAAGTAAGTTTAACCCCATCAGATCAGCCGCACCTCCCGAACCATAAATGCTAGATTTGGGAATTAAGAAAAGAAGTTGGTATGCAACCTAAGAACTAAGATGGATGGATAAGTGTTGATAATAAGACCCGTTGCATATCGAGGCGTGAATTAGATATTCGTATGTGTTTTATTAGTAATAAGATTGGAAATAAGCTAAGTTTAACTGAAATATTATATGGTCAGCCATTGGGATTTAGTGAACTGATGGACGAATAAAGTTGAATTTCCTTGATTGGAGGAAGAAGGCAAATTTAAGATGACACAAGATTATAGTAGACCAGTTTTGAAGGATAATCAGAAATTTTAGCCAAGGAATTATATTGAGACTGTATTATACAAAAGGTTAAGATTGTGGTTAATGCTAGTGAGTTTTAAGTTTTCAACTGATGAGTTTTCTTCCACAGTTATTCTAGAAGCTTAAAGAGGACACCTCGTGTTGATAAGTTCCGAGGGCGGTAATAAGGTATATATTTCGGATTGTTCAACTGTATGCATAATTATTCAAGTGCTAAGATCAAGATTTGAATTGCGAATGCAGTAACGAGTTGTTGGATGAAAAAAAAAGGTAATGATGAGGTTTTGAAACTCAAGATCAGTTAACTGGAAGGATTCGGAGGTAACCTAAGAGGTATGGTAAAACCATAGAGACCGTAATTGTTTCGAAAAGATTATGGGTATGAATTCTTATGGATAAAGATAGTCCGATTAGTAATGGGACTCAAACCCTCAGTAGATTCAGTATATGTAAAAGATGTGAACCTCCAGAAACCATAAGTCGTTTTAAAAGTTGACACAAGTGTTTGTGTGTGAATTTAAGTTGTCTCAAGCAAGCTTTCAGTCGGGTTGCACAATGTTTTAGTGATTATACATAAAGAACTGGCCAAGAGATGGTTACGGAGTTCAGGATATGGAAAGTAAAGTTAGAACCAGAGTATAAACTGTTTGACAGGAACATTGTTGAACTCTAGACAGTTGTTGGAAACCGTTTACAGGTTCTGGCATTTTATCGTGAAAGTAAGTATATAGTTTATGTCCAAAAGGAAACACAGTGTCAAATGACGACCAATCAGTAAGTTCAACAGGTGGTTTAAGCCATAAGAGAATCAGCGAATGTAAGATGATTTTGCCGTGATAACTATAAGTCATTAAAGAACAAGTTAGCTAGAGGATTTGATAAGGGTGTATTATTCCTACTCCAAAGTGTTTTGCTTAGATCAGAGTTGCGCAGCGAAAGAGTAATTCAAGGATGCTTGTGTAGTCCTTGTCAGGTGAACCACAGAATATCAGTGAGCAGTGACGACTCGAACTTGTTATAAGTACTAGCAGAAATTTTTAAAAGTAAAACCGAGGGATATTTCAAACCTCGAGACTTAAGAGAAATGGAAATTGAAGCAGTCTAAGATTCTGCGATAAGAATGAGAAGAATATGTTTCTAGCACAATAAGACTAGAACAAGGAAAGTCACCGCTAATACGGTAATTTAGCTATATTAGCTCAGTAACTTCAAGTGGACTTGAAGAGTAAGTTTAGTCAAAAGGTTAAGCGTGAGACGACATTGAACAGAAACCACGATGTAGTGACATATGAGTTTAATCCACATTGTACTCCGCTATGCCAACATGTCACATGTATCAGGTTATGTTAGTATTGTTAGTATATATATATACTTAACATGCAATACTTAAACTACTCAGATAGTAGTGTAGCTGATTTTCAGTTATGCGATGTGTTTTGGTAATAGTGGTACGCGATCAGGAATGTTTAAGTATGAAGGTTTTTACCAGAACAGAATTGTTGATATCATCATATCTTCGCAGAAGAGTTCGGAAATTATCGTATTTAATGTTCATCAGTAAAGGAAGAAGGGTTTTTATGCAGATTAAAAAGTCACTCGTAGTCTACAGTAAAGGGCTACGTAAGTACAGATTATGATTAAAGGATTAAAGAATGAGTGTGCTATTTTTGGTAGCAATCAAGTAGAGCTTTCTTTTAAAAATTAGGATCTTGGACCTGATGTTCAGAAATGAGTAATGAGTTCACTATATCGATAAGAGTAATCATGATCTATGTTAGGTAATAATGTATGTTAAGATTAAACATGAGTAACATTGGCGGGGCAAACCTGGCAAGCCAGTTGAAAGGCAAATCCCGAATGTTACAAAATGAGTTAAGAGTAAGAAAGATTCCCAATTGAAGTGGTAGTGTCTCAAATATGATAAGATCAAGAATGATGTCCCGTCAGTCGGACAAGGATGAGATGATGTATTGTGTACCCATCAGTAGTGTACACGTGCTCGCTTATGTATGTAAATTATATGTTATGAAATGTACTATGTGGTGTTATGTGAGATGATTACTACTCACCACTCGGGCTAAACTTCTATGAGTTTGGATTTACCAATATAGAAAATATTTATGGAACTACCATTCTAACACATTCAAGAGGCTCCCAAAAGGATGAATATGTATGGAACAAGGATTGAACATTGATTTAGAATAGTTCAGAATTAAAGGGCAAAGTCTAGACGAATACGGGAATATCATTACAATGCTTATGTAAGCCTTAAGAACGACATATGAGAACGATATGTCTAGAACCTTGAATAGGTTAACAGGAATAGAATTACATTCAGGTATGTTAAGGGTAGTTTATCAGGATTCCCTTAATCAGGCAGATTATAGGATACATTAGTCAGTGGTATCTAGTTCCCTCAGTTCAGGCTTAGTTATATTTTTATATCAGGACGTGCCTCAGTTGTTCACGTCAGAGTGACACTGGGGGGTACACGTATCAGTTTTATCAGGATATGTATATTCATATAACAGAAATAATAATTAATAATTAGGATAAACTTTGTGTCTTCTGTTCTCTCGACCAGTTAGAGAGAACAGGAGGTTTCAGCATTGCTGAAACGGGCAGGAACTTTCCGTGAGGATAACCACACAGAGTTACAGTGTGTCTCCTGTGCTCTCGACCAGTTAGAGAGGACGGGGGGTTCCAGATACAGCTGGAACGGGCAGGAATCTTCCGCGAGGATAACCACACACTTAGGCAAGAGGAGTCCGGTGTTAGCCTGATCTGATAGGAATTTTCACCGGTTATCAGGGGAATGTGCTTCGGGGTTACTCCACCCGGGGGCATTCCGTAAAATGAACCCAGATAATATTGTTTGTTCAACGCTAACAGCTAACATAAAGACATTTATCAGTTAATTATATTATTATGTTATCAGGCAGAGAATAGTTATCAGACAGGTATCAGATTCAGGTATCAGTTATCAGGCGGTGATCCTAGGATTCCCCTCGATCACCCAGTTATCAGGACATAGTCTAGATCTCATGACTATTCAGTATCAGACTCAGACAGTGATCCTAGGTTTCCCCTTGATCACTAGTTCAGCAGAATGTAGTCCAGTTTATGACTACACAGTTTAGCAGGACAGTCAGGTAGCCCTCTATGGGTAAGGTTAAGACTTGGCGATCATAGGTATCCCCAAGATTGCCGAGGTAGGCACGGCGACCCTAGGTTCCCTGTGGTTGCCAACAGTAGGTAGGGTAGGAGCTCACTGAGACATTATGTCTCATCCCTATCCTTCTGGTGCAGGTTTTCAGGTAGCCAAGTGGCTTTCAGATGAAGATCTTCATGAAGATGCTGGATGGAGTGCAGTTGCTCGTCAAGGACACGCTCAGGAGGCTGACAAATTGTATATGTATATAGAAGTGTATGTTATGATATTTGGATAATTGTATAACGAGCAAATTTGTACTCATTCAGTCGTATGTATTATTGTTATTTTTATTGAAAATTTTAATGTACCCAGTATCAGATTAATACACATGCTAAATATTCTAGATAATTTAGTATGGGTGTTACATTTACTTTACCAAACAGTGACATATGAAAGAGTTTAAAAAGTGTTGAAACATCACCACTGCATGTTCAGCAAGCATATCAGCACAGCTTTTATTGAACATAGCAATGGCATCTCTGTCAAAAATGACCAGAGTTGCACAATCAGTATGGTCAATAGCCCTGATTCTCAGACAATACCTAAAACATATTAATAACAGCTTAATTAATGGTTCATATATTATTAAAAAAAGAAAAATAAGTAACAACAGTTCCTTGAATAATGTTTAATACCTAGGAAATACTTTCTTGACATGTTTGTCACACTTTTCACAAAAAAACATCTGGGAGTCTGGTATCACAGCCTTGCTGCAGATACAGGCAGTATACCAAAAACTATCTGGATTCACAATCCTCTTAACAGTACCAAGGACAACATATACAGAGTTCTACATTTAAAAAATAAAGTCAGACATGTGTAAGATTTATAAATGCAAGACATTAACAATCTTTGTTAAACTTACAATGGACGCATCTTTCAACCCCTGCATTGTGGATCTTGGTGTGTTCACCTGAAAGTCATCCTTAGGGTCAACTCTGGATTCAGTTTGCAGTTGTGTCAAAGCCAATGGAGAGGGCGTATCAACAGTTTCAGATAGCCTAACATGGTAATTAATAAACCTCATCAAAACAGTTTACAAATTATAGGAAAAATAAAATAAATAAATTTATTAAGACATTATAAATGGCAGTTAATGATTACCTTTTCCTAAAGGTCATTCCATCAGCACAAGTTGGGTTGAAAATCACTCTTGTACAATAAAGGCAGTTCTGAACATAAATTTTATCTAAAAAACAAATGTTGTACAATCAGTTTTGATAGGTAAAGAGGATAACATATTCAGCTAAGAAATTCAATATAACTTTACAAAGTAACAAAAGTAAAGTACATGTTGAAAAATCATAAAACAAACCTTGAAAGACCTTAGCCTTGCCCAGCTGAATAATAACAACAACATTCTGTATGTCACCACTTGCAATGAAATTGTTGAGATCATCAACATAGCTTCCAAAGAGTGTACACTGTAGCTTGTACCTTATTTACAATCAAAATAAAAAATGCATTAATAGAACAGTTACAAAAAGTTTTACATAATGAAAAAATAAAAACATAAATATAGACATTACAAACAAAGGAAAGAGTCTCAAGTTATTTACCCATCATTCTCCAATTCAATAATATTGAGCTTTGTTGTGTTACCATTCTTTTCTATCTCCCTTTCACTTCCAACACCAGACAACACTCCAATAACATCTGATAATAATAGATACAAAATAACTATTAGACAAATAAAAAAAAGTTTCAAAAAATGTTAAACTATATGCCGTATTAAAAACAACATGAAAATAAAAATTCTCACCAGGTAGAAAATCAGTGTCAAAGCCTCCTCCAACAATATCCGATATAGGAACAAAATGGTAAGGGGACCTAGTGATATTGAAGCTTGGCAGACATTGAACCTTAGTGCTATACTGAAAATTAAGTTTGAAACTGTGTCTAGTAGTTCTATAACTACCACCATTGTTAGCAACACCTAAGTTTTCAAAGTTGTAACTTTTCCCCTCAAATAATACATTTTTAAACTTATAGAGCAAGGATTTTTTGACAGTTGCGTGGATTCTACCACCAGCCTCATCAATCAAAACCATTTCGATCGAAAATGGCACAGTATTTCTATTGAAGTCAGAAACATGCCATAAACGAATCACCTTGCACTTAGTGTTCCAAAAGGTTTTTTCAGTTGAAATTTTAGAAATCTGAGAAAAAACTGGAGTACTGACCAAAGTGGTTGAGTTAGATATTTGTTTTGAGTCTGAAGTTAATTTCAACATCTTGGAAATTTTGAAACTCAAAAAAAAATTAATAAGAATTTAATTTGAAATCCCAGAAATTGAAAAGGAGGTTGGATAGCAATCAAGTAAAAAAGTTTTGCAATGTCAATACATTACAAAACTGGGGTGCATTTTCATTCAACCACAATGAACCCTTTTATAGGCATAACAAATGTTAAGGGTTGAATATTTAAAAAATAAAATTAGGGTTTGCGTTTGGGGGGGAAATTTCGATAACAAATCAAAATTCAAATTTTACCTCAGAATTTCGTTTCCCTCCATCTGTATGCTCCAAATCCTTGCTTCAACACTTCGTGATTCAGAGATTACCCTTCAGAAAAGCTGTTTTCACTTTGATTTGTTGAGCTTTGAATAGCAAATCTCGTTTTTGGGTGGTGAACGACGGTGACGGATTCTGATATTAATCATCAATTGGGAAATGCTTTTGCTTGGGTGGTGCAGAGAGGTTGTTATGGTGTTTGTCTGGTAGCTATGCGATTTTTCAGAATTGGGAGGGGAAAAAGACTGCGTTCGCGTGAGAAGGGGAAAAGATATGCCTTTTTGTTGATGAATATTGCTTATTTGTCTGGTAGCTATCCCTTTACCAATTAATGTTGCTGAAAAAAAATATTAAAATGTAGTGTTTGGGTTATTGGACCATATACATTTGGGCCTTATTGCAAAAAGGCTTTTGTTTTTTTGTGTGAAAAAGGTTGTATTTTGTGATTTCTTGGAGGGAAATCAACAAATTCAAATTATGTGTGTCAAAATTTATTTTGAATGAATTTTAAATTGAATAAAAATTATGAAAGTGATGTGTTACTTTGCCAATTGCTAATTTGGGTGATAAAAAGTACCTTTAAAAATTG
Organism: Medicago ruthenica; assembly: GCA_018208015.1. Classification (NCBI taxonomy): domain Eukaryota; kingdom Viridiplantae; phylum Streptophyta; class Magnoliopsida; order Fabales; family Fabaceae; genus Medicago; species Medicago ruthenica. The sequence goes on from CM031374.1 coordinate 46,989,080, forward strand.
ATGATGTGGCAATGGGGGGTTGATAGCTTGACACCTAAGCAAAGTGGTCTAAAAAATGGGGGATGTTTGTATATTATTAAGATGCACAATATATAAATTTATTTTTTATAATTTGATCAATAAATCTCAATATATTTTATTTAATGATTATTTTTATTGATCCTATGATGGAAATAATCTTTTACATGGTTTAAAAATTATTTTCCTTGTGCATCAAAGACTTAACCCATAGAGAAACAATAATTTAATATGCTTTTATACCAATTATACTATAGACAAGTGAGATAAGTTTTGTACTATGTACAAGTATGTTTTCACTATTTGATAAAAATGTACCATTTGATCAAATATGATATGTGGTGACTTGTTAATCTAATAATAGAAAATAAATTTGTGCATGATGTAAATTAATTTACTTATACACATTAGACAACGTCTATTTTTGATGAAATTTGAGCATTACTTGGTGCATTAGAATATTTGTCAAAAGAGCAATATCTAATTATCAAGTAATTTTATCAGAATGTATTACTTAACTGGAATCGACTCGTACAAGTTTATCTCATATTAAAATAATATTAAAATTATTATAATTATGATTTTGAAGTTGAGTTATCATCCAGGAAAGGCGAATGTGGTGGCAGATGCTTTAAGTCAGAAGTCTTTGCACATGTCGGCACTCATGGTTAAGGAGTTGGAGTTGGTTGAGCAGTTTAGATATTTGAGCTTGGTGTGTGAGTTGACGTCGAATGGTGTGAAGTTGGGTATGTTGAAGCTGACGAGTAATATTTTAGAAGAGATCAGAGAAGGTCAGAAGGTGGACTTGGAATTGGTAGATCGTTTTGTTTTGGTTAATCAAGGCAAATGAGGTGACTTCAGATTAGACGAGAGAGGTGTGTTGAGGTTCCGTGATCGTGTTTGTGTGTCGGATGTACCTGAGCTTAAGAGTAACATTTTGGATGAGGTCATCAAAGTAGTTTGAGTATTCATCCCGGAGCAACGAAGATGTATCAGGATCTGAAGAAGTTGTTTTGGTGGTCAGGAATGAAGAAGGATATTGCAGAATTTGTGTATGCTTGTTTGGTTTACCAGAAGTCTAAGATTGAGCATCAGAAGCCAGGAGTAATGTTGTAGCCGTTGTGTTGTTCCCGATTGGAAGTGGGATAGTATCTTGATGGATTTTGTAAGTTGTAACACCCATACTAAATTATCTAGAATATTTAGCATGCGTATTAATCTGATATCGGATACATTAAAATTTACAATAATTTAATATATACAAACCACTGAATGAGTACAATTTGCTCGTTTACATAAATATCCAAATATCATATAATACATGTTCATATACATATATAAAATCTGTCAACCTCCTGAGCTTGCCATGACGAGCATCTGCACTCCATCCAGCGTCTTCCTGAAGACCTTCACGAACATCCCTTGCTAACCTATGAACCTGCACCAGAAGGATTGGGGTGAGACATAATGTCTCAGTGAGCTCCAACCCAACCTACTGTTGGCAACCACGGGGAAAACCTAGGGTCGCCGTGCCTACTTTTAGCGATCTTGGGGATACCTACGATCGCTGTCATTCTTTAACATCTATCGCGATCAAGGGGAAACCTAGGATCGCGTCATGTCTTTATCTTTCTTATACTTGTCATTTACATAATCTTATGCACTTCATACTCTATTCTTATCTTAGTCTTATACGTAGTGATCTTGGGGACATCCTATGTTCACATCTCGTTCACTAGGAACTAAATATCATGTCTCGTATTACATATAAATTTTACATATTCATTTCATATTCGTATCATCTTTTCATATCAAAAAGTTAGAAGTTAGCGTTGAACAAACAATCATTATCTTGGTTCATTTTACGGAGTGCATCCGGGTGGAGTAACCCCGAAGTACATCTCCCATCATACCGGTGAAATTCCTATCATATCAGGCTAACACCGGACTCCTCTTATCTTTGTGTAGGCAACCCTCTCGGTGAAGCCCCATCCGGCATAATCCGGAGCCTGCTGGACACATCTTGCATGTAGACAACCCTCTCGGAGAAGTCCCATCCGGCATAATCCGGAGCCTGCTGGACATGCTTAATCTTTTAACATACGTGTGGACAATCCTCTCGGAAGAGTCCCATCCGGCGAAACCCGGAGTCTGATGAACACGTTTAACGTAGTCTTATAAATTACGTGTGGATAGCCCTTTCGGAGAAATCCCATCCGGCGTATCCCGGAGTCTGATGAACACGTTATCATATTCTTTATCATTAAATTCTTAACTTAAGTTCATAGACGTATCTATTACGTTTCATTTTCTTGTGCATATCTAATGCATACTAGAAAGCTTAACCTACTAGAGGTTCTTGACTATAAACATAGTGTCATTCTTGTGCTTAGTACACGCTGAGTACCATCTTAATTCACTTTAACCTATAGTAGGTTTCTAAACTTGAATACTATAACATTCTTGGCTTGCTTGTACTTAATTGAGTGTTTGAGAAATGCCTAGTAAGGGATAAGCTCCATACTAGCTCTTATTCTTCTCTATAATATCTTGTGGATTAAAGCACCCATCCTCTCAAACTTGTGCTCTATAATAATCATCTAAGCATTCTCAAGGATAGGTCTTTAGATGCTTAATAGCAATGCTTAACCATTACATGTTGTTCCTTGAGCCCGAAGCAGTATTGGATAGCCGAAACGGTGCAAGTAAAATTGAAAAACCACATAATCCTGTCCCCTTCAAAATCGTGACACGATTGGGCAATCGTGACACGATTTGGCAATCGTGTCACGATTTCATACCCAGAAATCGTGTTGGTTTCTGCCTGTAAAATCGTGACACGCTGGTAAAATCGTGACACGATTTTACCTGCAGTTGGACAGCATAGGGCAAGTTTAAAACATGTTTTCCACCAATTTTGGTCTATCCAATCATGCCCAAGCATCATACAACTTTAAAGGATCATTTCTAATGCATATTAACAGAATACAACATGTAATAATCAAGAATTGCTAGCAAAATAGGATTAGGGCATCAAATGTTCATAACTTGTTCATAATACAAATATTCATTAAAACTCAACATGGTGGGTTCTAAAACCCCTAGGGAACTCACCTTAGGTCTCAATTGGTGCTTGCTATAATCTGGAACCAAAGCCCTAGCTTCAAGCTTCCACTTCTCTTGAGTTCTTCCTTAATTCTCCTTGTTATTCTTTTACTACTTCTTGCTCTAACTTCCCCAAAACTCAGCTTGCTAGCATAAACTTCCACAAGAATTGGGATGAAATCTTGATGAGTGAGGGAAGGAGGGGGAGGCGTGTAACTAGAAGAAGGGAGGGAGAGGAGCTGAAAATGGAAGAGTGGAAGAGAAGATAGTAAAATGGTAGAAATATCTTCTCTTTTCTTTTCTTATAATCCTCCTTTTTAAAATAATCACCAAATTGCCATTGCCCTTAATTACAAGATTGCCATGCTTCTCAATTACCTCTAATACTGATAACTGACACTTATAAGCGGGATATTACACTTGCCATATAGATAAACCCATTAACTGACAATTTACCAAATTGCCCTTTGCTTAAAACATTTCTGATACATCGTCTACATATTAATAAATATTCGAGTCTTAGGCGGGATGTTACAATCTACCCCCCTTAAAGAAATTTCGTCCTCGAAATTTAGAATCCACTAACATATATGAATTAATCTCACATATAACTTCTTTCATTAGCCAAGACTCTAGCTCATCCTACTTATCGGAATCCCTTAGATTTCAACTCTATAAGTCGAATGTATTCGACAATCTTTTCGTTATCTGAAGCGTTTGATGTGCATTACACTTTTCTTGCGTAGTTGAATATGAGGCTATCCGAACCATCGCATCCAACTTGTTGACTATATCCTTGTTCATACACTTCTTGTAACCCAACTAGAGTTATCCAATCCTAACACTTGTGCTGAATCTTATAATCTCGTCATAGTCCGCGTATTCTTACTTTGACGACATTGGACTTTCTTATTATCCTCGACGATTCCATTGAATTCTTATATTCGATCTTTGCCTTATACAATGGCATCCTACATATATGGTTTTACCATAAATATACCATTCTTTAATGAGAGTAGAACTACCGCACTACCTCCATTATACTAATACAAGGAGGAGGCATCCTGGTGCGTTACTTTCCATAATCTTAATCATTGCTTCCACTACGGAATTCCTCAAGGGTTCGCGAAATCTTACTAATTACCCGCGTTCTGTTTCGATTGATCTACGACGTTACTTATCTTAATAACTTAGAAATCATTCTTCATACTAGGAGTTTGCCAATCTCCCATCGTTCTTGTCACAACTTATTCTCGTTTTCTAGTCATAGCATAAATGTTTTCTACACCGATAATCCCAAACTTATAGGAATTTTGTCCAAGTGATGAGTGACTTAAGTCGTCGCACATATCATTATACAATATATTTCATAGCATATAACTTACATACATCAGCGAGCACGTGTACACCATACATTGCCTCATCTTTGTCCGACTAACGGGACATCATTTTTAATCTTAACATATCTGAGACACTACCACATCAATTGGAAATCTTTTCTTACTCTTAACTCATTTCGTAACATCCGGGATTTGCCTTTCGACTGGCTTGCCAGGTTTGCCCCGCCAATGTTACTCATGTTTATTCTTAAGTATACAACAACCTATAATGTAAATTTATGGTTACAATTCACCGGTTTCACAAACTTAATTCTCGTTCTGGACGTCGAATTCATGATTCTTATTTTCAACGGAAAACTCTACTCGATTGCTACCCAAAAAGCACACTCAGTCTTTAATCCTTTAATCATAACCTGAAATTACGTAGCCCTTTACCGTGGACTACGAATAACTTTTAATCTACGTAAAAGTCCTCCTTCCTTTATTGGTGAACATTAAGTTCAAGACTTCCGAAATCTTTGGCTAAAATAGGTTAACATGACATTGTTACAACATGGAATTAAACTCACTCGCCATTGCATTGTCGTATCTGATCAAGACCTCTATTCAAATATTTCATTCCTTATAGATTTCGAGGTTTAAGGTATTCATCAACTTAACCTCCTTAACTTTCCATTAGAACTCATGATACGTTCAAATCGCTTATACTTACTACTATCCCGTATAATAGGAATTAAACACTTAACATCTTCTCATACTTTAAGCCTCAGCTTAGCGTTGTTCATTATATCATTCTTGAATTACCACTCCGCTGCGCCACTCTGATTTTTAACACTCGAGTTAGCATCGGAAGAAGACTTCACTATTATCACATAAAATTCCATCGATCAATCCTTTTACTCTATCACTTTGTAATCACTGTAACAAATTTGTCTGACGTTACCATTTCTCTTGGTCAACTCTTCATGTAGAATCATTAAACATTGCAGAAACCCGACTGGAAATATATCTGAGGCAGCTTAAATTCATGTACATCCATTTGTGGCAACTTCTAAAAACACTTATAACTTCTGAAGATTCATACCTTTCATTTGAGTCTTGTTACTATTCGCTCTTTCTTTATCCGTAATGATTTCATATCCATAATCTTCCCGGGACAACTTTGGTCTCCTTAGCTCTATCATGTTCCTTAAGTTACTCTTGAGCTTCTACGGAACAATCCGTCCTGAAAAGATCCAAACTCTTACCGGTTCTCTAGAACGCCCAACTTAGGTTGCGTTTCTTCGAGTGCCCGATTAATCGATCTTAAACTTTTGCACATTATCATGATCTATTGGATTTCTCCAGTAACTCATTATTGTATTCACAATTCAAGTCTATACCTCATTACTGCCTCGGAAACTTATTATCACGAGGTGATCTCTTCCTGTTCTATAAAATTTGTGGAAGGAACCTCTTCAATGGGGTGCATACAACTCCTTAGTATTTACCTCAATCCTAAAATTTCATGTCCAAGACGATCCGCCGTATAGAAAATCTCAACACAATTTCTCGGCTGAAATCCCGATCATCCTCCAACACTGGTCTACTATGACCTTGTGTTATCTTGAACTTACCTTCTTTAACCAATCAAGGAAATTCAATACTGTTCATCTAATTAAGAGTGTTCAACTTAATTCGTCCATCAACATAATAAATTCCAACAACTTTTTATTTATCATCCAACCTTCGTAAGTAAAATTCCAGTCTAGCTTTTCTTACTTCTAATCTTCTTACCATTAGGGTACATCCAAAAATTTGATTCACGCCTTGACATGCAACGAGTCTTATTGTTACCACTTATTCATCCATCTTAGTTCTTAGACTGCACATCATCTCCTCTTCTTATTTCACAAATCTGGTTCCGGAGACGTGGTTGATCTGATGGGGTCAAACTTACTTGTGATTCATACTCGATAACCACACTTGAGTGGTTAGTTTCATCTATTCAAATAACTCTCTTAGTCCATAATTAATTCCCTTAACTGTTCGGACATTAAAATCTCATCCGATTCAAGTTCGATTCTTCAACTCTGTTCTCAGAATTGTTACTTAGTCCACACTTCACTTTAACTTCTCAAACTACGGTTTCTGTCAAGGTTCCACGTCATTCCCTAGAGCATTTCATGATTCCCTAATCCTTATGTCTTCCGCAGACGAGGCATCGTCCAACGATGCGTCCAACTGGGTTGAGGCATTTCACCTCAATGTTAATTATCCTTTATGTCTCTAAGACCTTGTCACTATCAGGCTTCATCACTTTACAGTTTGATAGCCACCATTTGGCATGAATACTTCTTCGCCAATCCCGTCTTAAAATTCTGTCACCATAATCTTCGCCCTTCCTACACTTCATTCCTCCTTGGTCACATTCAGCTCTCAGACATTTATCCCAACTGTCATATACTAGATTGAGTTGATCAGGCTCAACTAGATGTGACCTTTAGAATAATATCCGGAACCCAATGGTCCCACTACTTTTATTGAAACTTTAATGACCCAAGGCACGGTCTGAATCGACCTGCTCTGATACCAATTGTAACACCCATACTAAATTATCTAGAATATTTAGCATGCGTATTAATCTGATATCGGATACATTAAAATTTACAATAATTTAATATATACAAACCACTGAATGAGTACAATTTGCTCGTTTACATAAATATCCAAATATCATATAATACATGTTCATATACATATATAAAATCTGTCAACCTCCTGAGCTTGCCATGACGAGCATCTGCACTCCATCCAGCGTCTTCCTGAAGACCTTCACGAACATCCCTTGCTAACCTATGAACCTGCACCAGAAGGATTGGGGTGAGACATAATGTCTCAGTGAGCTCCAACCCAACCTACTGTTGGCAACCACGGGGAAAACCTAGGGTTGCCGTGCCTACTTTTAGCGATCTTGGGGATACCTACGATCGCTGTCATTCTTTAACATCTATCGCGATCAAGGGGAAACCTAGGATCGCGTCATGTCTTTATCTTTCTTATACTTGTCATTTACATAATCTTATGCACTTCATACTCTATTCTTATCTTAGTCTTATACGTAGTGATCTTGGGGACATCCTATGTTCACATCTCGTTCACTAGGAACTAAATATCATGTCTCGTATTACATATAAATTTTACATATTCATTTCATATTCGTATCATCTTTTCATATCAAAAAGTTAGAAGTTAGCGTTGAACAAACAATCATTATCTTGGTTCATTTTACGGAGTGCATGCGGGTGGAGTAACCCCGAAGTACATCTCCCATCATACCGGTGAAATTCCTATCATATCAGGCTAACACCGGACTCCTCTTATCTTTGTGTAGGCAACCCTCTCGGTGAAGCCCCATCCGGCATAATCCGGAGCCTGCTGGACACATCTTGCATGTAGACAACCCTCTCGGAGAAGTCCCATCCGGCATAATCCGGAGCCTGCTGGACATGCTTAATCTTTTAACATACGTGTGGACAATCCTCTCGGAAGAGTCCCATCCGGCGAAACCCGGAGTCTGATGAACACGTTTAACGTAGTCTTATAAATTACGTGTGGATAGCCCTTTCGGAGAAATCCCATCCGGCGTATCCCGGAGTCTGATGAACACGTTATCATATTCTTTATCATTAAATTCTTAACTTAAGTTCATAGACGTATCTATTACGTTTCATTTTCTTGTGCATATCTAATGCATACTAGAAAGCTTAACCTACTAGAGGTTCTTGACTATAAACATAGTGTCATTCTTGTGCTTAGTACACGCTGAGTACCATCTTAATTCACTTTAACCTATAGTAGGTTTCTAAACTTGAATACTATAACATTCTTGGCTTGCTTGTACTTAATTGAGTGTTTGAGAAATGCCTAGTAAGGGATAAGCTCCATACTAGCTCTTATTCTTCTCTATAATATCTTGTGGATTAAAGCACCCATCCTCTCAAACTTGTGCTCTATAATAATCATCTAAGCATTCTCAAGGATAGGTCTTTAGATGCTTAATAGCAATGCTTAACCATTACATGTTGTTCCTTGAGCCCGAAGCAGTATTGGATAGCCGAAACGGTGCAAGTAAAATTGAAAAACCACATAATCCTGTCCCCTTCAAAATCGTGACACGATTGGGCAATCGTGACACGATTTGGCAATCGTGTCACGATTTCATACCCAGAAATCGTGTTGGTTTCTGCCTGTAAAATCGTGACACGCTGGTAAAATCGTGACACGATTTTACCTGCAGTTGGACAACATAGGGCAAGTTTAAAACATGTTTTCCACCAATTTTGGTCTATCCAATCATGCCCAAGCATCATACAACTTTAAAGGATCATTTCTAATGCATATTAACAGAATACAACATGTAATAATCAAGAATTGCTAGCAAAATAGGATTAGGGCATCAAATGTTCATAACTTGTTCATAATACAAATATTCATTAAAACTCAACATGGTGGGTTCTAAAACCCCTAGGGAACTCACCTTAGGTCTCAATTGGTGCTTGCTATAATCTGGAACCAAAGCCCTAGCTTCAAGCTTCCACTTCTCTTGAGTTCTTCCTTAATTCTCCTTGTTATTCTTTTACTACTTCTTGCTCTAACTTCCCCAAAACTCAGCTTGCTAGCATAAACTTCCACAAGAATTGGGATGAAATCTTGATGAGTGAGGGAAGGAGGGGGAGGCGTGTAACTAGAAGAAGGGAGGGAGAGGAGCTGAAAATGGAAGAGTGGAAGAGAAGATAGTAAAATGGTAGAAATATCTTCTCTTTTCTTTTCTTATAATCCTCCTTTTTAAAATAATCACCAAATTGCCATTGCCCTTAATTACAAGATTGCCATGCTTCTCAATTACCTCTAATACTGATAACTGACACTTATAAGCGGGATATTACACTTGCCATATAGATAAACCCATTAACTGACAATTTACCAAATTGCCCTTTGCTTAAAACATTTCTGATACATCGTCTACATATTAATAAATATTCGAGTCTTAGGCGGGATGTTACAATCTACCCCCCTTAAAGAAATTTCGTCCTCGAAATTTAGAATCCACTAACATATATGAATTAATCTCACATATAACTTCTTTCATTAGCCAAGACTCTAGCTCATCCTACTTATCGGAATCCCTTAGATTTCAACTCTATAAGTCGAATGTATTCGACAATCTTTTCGTTATCTGAAGCGTTTGATGTGCATTACACTTTTCTTGCGTAGTTGAATATGAGGCTATCCGAACCATCGCATCCAACTTGTTGACTATATCCTTGTTCATACACTTCTTGTAACCCAACTAGAGTTATCCAATCCTAACACTTGTGCTGAATCTTATAATCTCGTCATAGTCCGCGTATTCTTACTTTGACGACATTGGACTTTCTTATTATCCTCGACGATTCCATTGAATTCTTATATTCGATCTTTGCCTTATACAATGGCATCCTACATATATGGTTTTACCATAAATATACCATTCTTTAATGAGAGTAGAACTACCGCACTACCTCCATTATACTAATACAAGGAGGAGGCATCCTGGTGCGTTACTTTCCATAATCTTAATCATTGCTTCCACTACGGAATTCCTCAAGGGTTCGCGAAATCTTACTAATTACCCGCGTTCTGTTTCGATTGATCTACGACGTTACTTATCTTAATAACTTAGAAATCATTCTTCATACTAGGAGTTTGCCAATCTCCCATCGTTCTTGTCACAACTTATTCTCGTTTTCTAGTCATAGCATAAATGTTTTCTACACCGATAATCCCAAACTTATAGGAATTTTGTCCAAGTGATGAGTGACTTAAGTCGTCGCACATATCATTATACAATATATTTCATAGCATATAACTTACATACATCAGCGAGCACGTGTACACCATACATTGCCTCATCTTTGTCCGACTAACGGGACATCATTTTTAATCTTAACATATCTGAGACACTACCACATCAATTGGAAATCTTTTCTTACTCTTAACTCATTTCGTAACATCCGGGATTTGCCTTTCGACTGGCTTGCCAGGTTTGCCCCGCCAATGTTACTCATGTTTATTCTTAAGTATACAACAACCTATAATGTAAATTTATGGTTACAATTCACCGGTTTCACAAACTTAATTCTCGTTCTGGACGTCGAATTCATGATTCTTATTTTCAACGGAAAACTCTACTCGATTGCTACCCAAAAAGCACACTCAGTCTTTAATCCTTTAATCATAACCTGAAATTACGTAGCCCTTTACCGTGGACTACGAATAACTTTTAATCTACGTAAAAGTCCTCCTTCCTTTATTGGTGAACATTAAGTTCAAGACTTCCGAAATCTTTGGCTAAAATAGGTTAACATGACATTGTTACAACATGGAATTAAACTCACTCGCCATTGCATTGTCGTATCTGATCAAGACCTCTATTCAAATATTTCATTCCTTATAGATTTCGAGGTTTAAGGTATTCATCAACTTAACCTCCTTAACTTTCCATTAGAACTCATGATACGTTCAAATCGCTTATACTTACTACTATCCCGTATAATAGGAATTAAACACTTAACATCTTCTCATACTTTAAGCCTCAGCTTAGCGTTGTTCATTATATCATTCTTGAATTACCACTCCGCTGCGCCACTCTGATTTTTAACACTCGAGTTAGCATCGGAAGAAGACTTCACTATTATCACATAAAATTCCATCGATCAATCCTTTTACTCTATCACTTTGTAATCACTGTAACAAATTTGTCTGACGTTACCATTTCTCTTGGTCAACTCTTCATGTAGAATCATTAAACATTGCAGAAACCCGACTGGAAATATATCTGAGGCAGCTTAAATTCATGTACATCCATTTGTGGCAACTTCTAAAAACACTTATAACTTCTGAAGATTCATACCTTTCATTTGAGTCTTGTTACTATTCGCTCTTTCTTTATCCGTAATGATTTCATATCCATAATCTTCCCGGGACAACTTTGGTCTCCTTAGCTCTATCATGTTCCTTAAGTTACTCTTGAGCTTCTACGGAACAATCCGTCCTGAAAAGATCCAAACTCTTACCGGTTCTCTAGAACGCCCAACTTAGGTTGCGTTTCTTCGAGTGCCCGATTAATCGATCTTAAACTTTTGCACATTATCATGATCTATTGGATTTCTCCAGTAACTCATTATTGTATTCACAATTCAAGTCTATACCTCATTACTGCCTCGGAAACTTATTATCACGAGGTGATCTCTTCCTGTTCTATAAAATTTGTGGAAGGAACCTCTTCAATGGGGTGCATACAACTCCTTAGTATTTACCTCAATCCTAAAATTTCATGTCCAAGACGATCCGCCGTATAGAAAATCTCAACACAATTTCTCGGCTGAAATCCCGATCATCCTCCAACACTGGTCTACTATGACCTTGTGTTATCTTGAACTTACCTTCTTTAACCAATCAAGGAAATTCAATACTGTTCATCTAATTAAGAGTGTTCAACTTAATTCGTCCATCAACATAATAAATTCCAACAACTTTTTATTTATCATCCAACCTTCGTAAGTAAAATTCCAGTCTAGCTTTTCTTACTTCTAATCTTCTTACCATTAGGGTACATCCAAAAATTTGATTCACGCCTTGACATGCAACGAGTCTTATTGTTACCACTTATTCATCCATCTTAGTTCTTAGACTGCACATCATCTCCTCTTCTTATTTCACAAATCTGGTTCCGGAGACGTGGTTGATCTGATGGGGTCAAACTTACTTGTGATTCATACTCGATAACCACACTTGAGTGGTTAGTTTCATCTATTCAAATAACTCTCTTAGTCCATAATTAATTCCCTTAACTGTTCGGACATTAAAATCTCATCCGATTCAAGTTCGATTCTTCAACTCTGTTCTCAGAATTGTTACTTAGTCCACACTTCACTTTAACTTCTCAAACTACGGTTTCTGTCAAGGTTCCACGTCATTCCCTAGAGCATTTCATGATTCCCTAATCCTTATGTCTTCCGCAGACGAGGCATCGTCCAACGATGCGTCCAACTGGGTTGAGGCATTTCACCTCAATGTTAATTATCCTTTATGTCTCTAAGACCTTGTCACTATCAGGCTTCATCACTTTACAGTTTGATAGCCACCATTTGGCATGAATACTTCTTCGCCAATCCCGTCTTAAAATTCTGTCACCATAATCTTCGCCCTTCCTACACTTCATTCCTCCTTGGTCACATTCAGCTCTCAGACATTTATCCCAACTGTCATATACTAGATTGAGTTGATCAGGCTCAACTAGATGTGACCTTTAGAATAATATCCGGAACCCAATGGTCCCACTACTTTTATTGAAACTTTAATGACCCAAGGCACGGTCTGAATCGACCTGCTCTGATACCAATTGTAACACCCATACTAAATTATCTAGAATATTTAGCATGCGTATTAATCTGATATCGGATACATTAAAATTTACAATAATTTAATATATACAAACCACTGAATGAGTACAATTTGCTCGTTTACATAAATATCCAAATATCATATAATACATGTTCATATACATATATAAAATCTGTCAACCTCCTGAGCTTGCCATGACGAGCATCTGCACTCCATCCAGCGTCTTCCTGAAGACCTTCACGAACATCCCTTGCTAACCTATGAACCTGCACCAGAAGGATTGGGGTGAGACATAATGTCTCAGTGAGCTCCAACCCAACCTACTGTTGGCAACCACGGGGAAAACCTAGGGTTGCCGTGCCTACTTTTAGCGATCTTGGGGATACCTACGATCGCTGTCATTCTTTAACATCTATCGCGATCAAGGGGAAACCTAGGATCGCGTCATGTCTTTATCTTTCTTATACTTGTCATTTACATAATCTTATGCACTTCATACTCTATTCTTATCTTAGTCTTATACGTAGTGATCTTGGGGACATCCTATGTTCACATCTCGTTCACTAGGAACTAAATATCATGTCTCGTATTACATATAAATTTTACATATTCATTTCATATTCGTATCATCTTTTCATATCAAAAAGTTAGAAGTTAGCGTTGAACAAACAATCATTATCTTGGTTCATTTTACGGAGTGCATCCGGGTGGAGTAACCCCGAAGTACATCTCCCATCATACCGGTGAAATTCCTATCATATCAGGCTAACACCGGACTCCTCTTATCTTTGTGTAGGCAACCCTCTCGGTGAAGCCCCATCCGGCATAATCCGGAGCCTGCTGGACACATCTTGCATGTAGACAACCCTCTCGGAGAAGTCCCATCCGGCATAATCCGGAGCCTGCTGGACATGCTTAATCTTTTAACATACGTGTGGACAATCCTCTCGGAAGAGTCCCATCCGGCGAAACCCGGAGTCTGATGAACACGTTTAACGTAGTCTTATAAATTACGTGTGGATAGCCCTTTCGGAGAAATCCCATCCGGCGTATCCCGGAGTCTGATGAACACGTTATCATATTCTTTATCATTAAATTCTTAACTTAAGTTCATAGACGTATCTATTACGTTTCATTTTCTTGTGCATATCTAATGCATACTAGAAAGCTTAACCTACTAGAGGTTCTTGACTATAAACATAGTGTCATTCTTGTGCTTAGTACACGCTGAGTACCATCTTAATTCACTTTAACCTATAGTAGGTTTCTAAACTTGAATACTATAACATTCTTGGCTTGCTTGTACTTAATTGAGTGTTTGAGAAATGCCTAGTAAGGGATAAGCTCCATACTAGCTCTTATTCTTCTCTATAATATCTTGTGGATTAAAGCACCCATCCTCTCAAACTTGTGCTCTATAATAATCATCTAAGCATTCTCAAGGATAGGTCTTTAGATGCTTAATAGCAATGCTTAACCATTACATGTTGTTCCTTGAGCCCGAAGCAGTATTGGATAGCCGAAACGGTGCAAGTAAAATTGAAAAACCACATAATCCTGTCCCCTTCAAAATCGTGACACGATTGGGCAATCGTGACACGATTTGGCAATCGTGTCACGATTTCATACCCAGAAATCGTGTTGGTTTCTGCCTGTAAAATCGTGACACGCTGGTAAAATCGTGACACGATTTTACCTGCAGTTGGACAGCATAGGGCAAGTTTAAAACATGTTTTCCACCAATTTTGGTCTATCCAATCATGCCCAAGCATCATACAACTTTAAAGGATCATTTCTAATGCATATTAACAGAATACAACATGTAATAATCAAGAATTGCTAGCAAAATAGGATTAGGGCATCAAATGTTCATAACTTGTTCATAATACAAATATTCATTAAAACTCAACATGGTGGGTTCTAAAACCCCTAGGGAACTCACCTTAGGTCTCAATTGGTGCTTGCTATAATCTGGAACCAAAGCCCTAGCTTCAAGCTTCCACTTCTCTTGAGTTCTTCCTTAATTCTCCTTGTTATTCTTTTACTACTTCTTGCTCTAATTTCCCCAAAACTCAGCTTGCTAGCATAAACTTCCACAAGAATTGGGATGAAATCTTGATGAGTGAGGGAAGGAGGGGGAGGCGTGTAACTAGAAGAAGGGAGGGAGAGGAGCTGAAAATGGAAGAGTGGAAGAGAAGATAGAAAAATGGTAGAAATATCTTCTCTTTTCTTTTCTTATAATCCTCCTTTTTAAAATAATCACCAAATTGCCATTGCCCTTAATTACAAGATTGCCATGCTTCTCAATTACCTCTAATACTGATAACTGACACTTATAAGCGGGATATTACACTTGCCATATAGATAAACTCATTAACTGACAATTTACCAAATTGCCTTTTGCTTAAAACATTTCTGATACATCATCTACATATTAATAAATATTCGAGTCTTAGGCGGGATGTTACATAAGTGGTTTGCCGAAGACGGTGAAGGGAAGTGATGCGATTTGGGTGATTGTGGATCGGTCGACGAAGTCAGCGCATTTTATTCTTATCAAGTTGAGTATGTCTTTAGCGAGGTTGGCGGAGATCTACATTGAACAGATTGTCAGATTGCATGGTGTTCCTTCTAGCATTGTGTCAGATCGAGATCCGAGGTTTACGTCGAAGTTTTGGCAGAGTTTGCAAGAAGCGTTGGGGACGAAGTTGAGATTGAGTTATGCTTATCGTCCTCAAACTGATGGTCAGTCGGAAAGGACTATTCAGTCTTTGGAAGATTTATTGAGAGCTTGTGTTTTGGAGCAAGGAGTAAGTTGGAGTGAATGTTTACCGTTGGTTGAGTTTACTTACAACAACAGTTTTCATTCGAGTATCGACATGGCACCTTTTGAAGCGTTGTATGGTCGGAGGTGTAGAACCCCATTGTGTTGGTTTGAGTCGGGTGAGAGTGCTATGATTGGACCAGAGGTAGTTCAGCAGACTACGAAAAAGGTTAAGATGATTCAGGAGAAGATGAAGGCTTCACAGAGTAGGCAGAAGAGTTATCATGATAAGAGGAGGAAGGAGTTAGAATTCCAAGTTGGTGATCATGTGTTTTTAAGGGTTAATCCAGTTACCGGTGTTGGGAGAGCTCTAAAGTCGAAGAAGTTGACTCCACGTTTTGTTGGTCCTTACCAGATTGTAGAGAAAGTCGAAGAAGTAGGGTATCGGATTGCGTTACCGACGTCGTTGTCGAATCTGCATGATGTGTTTCATGTGTCTCAGTTGCAGAAGTATGTGTATGATTCGTATCATGTGGTTCAACTGGATGATTTGGAAGTAAGGGATAATTTGACCGTTGAGACTGTGCCTTTGAGTATTGAAGATCGTGAAGTTAAGCAGCTGCGAGGAAAAGAGATCATTTTGGTCAAGGTGAATTGGGGAGGTCTTTCGGGAGAGAGCATAACTTGGGAGTTGGAGAGCAAGATGAGGGAATCGTTTTCGGAGTTGTTTCCTTCAGATAATTTTTGAGGATGAAAATTCTTAAGTGGGGTAGAGTTGTAACAGCCTGATTTTTAGCATTAGATTTATCTGTTATTATTAATTAGTATTATTTATTTAATTATATATGTTAATTGATTATTTATGTATGATTGGTGGGTTAGTGGAATTATTAGTGTTTGAGTAGAATTTTTGTAAATATGCTAGAACTAGTAATTTGAATTTTAGAGAATAGTGGTGTATAATTAATATGAGGGGTTTAAGTGAAGTAAAAGTGTAGAGAAAATAATTGTGAGACAATTGTGACTAAGCCCATTAGTGTGAATAACCCTAAAACCATATTATGTTATTAGAGAAGGTTTTGTCTAAAATGTACAATGCACCATATAAATCTAATTTTTTATAATTTGATCAATAAATCTCAATATATTTTATTTAATGATTATTTTTATTGATCCTATGATGGAAATAATCTTTTACATTATTTAAAAATTATTTTCCTTGTGCATCAAAGACCTAACTCATAGAGAAACAATAATTTTATATGCTTTTATACCAATTATACTATAAACAAAGTGAGATAAGTCATGTACTATGTACAAGTTTGTTTTCACTATTTGATAAAAATGTCTAACCATTTGATCAAATATGATATGACGTGACTTATTAATCTAATAATAGAAAATAAATGTGTGCATGGTGTAAATTAATTTACTTATACACATTAGACAACGTCTGTTTTTGATGAAATTTGAGCATTACTTGGTGCACTAGAATATTTGTCAAAAGAGCAGTATCTAATAATCAAGTAATTTTATCGGCATGTATTACTTAACTGGAAACGACTCGTACAAGTTTATCTCATATTAAAATAATATTAAAATTATTATATACATATATACTTATATAGTAATATAAATGTATCAATAATTTAAAATTTTGAACTTAATTATAAAACAAAAATACCAAACCTCCATAATAAAGTGTCATGCTCATAAAATTGTTAGGGGGAGATTCCTTTCACTTTAGGGTATTTTATTTATGATGGGGGTTATCTTAAGACTTAATATGATGTTTCTGTTATGATGTAAATTTTGACTAGAGAATGATGACGAACGAATTAAAAGACGAAGTTGAAAGATGAGAATTGGGGAAAACTAGTTTAGGTTTTTGAATCGAGTTTTTAGCCTTATAAAGAGTATATAATCCGGTAGGTCAATGAAGAATTAGTTTTTGAATGATAGGGTAATCATGGGGGACGCAGGGTCGTTCCATAGGGGAGCAGGACCTGCGTGATGTTTCTGTCCAGGATTTGCATTTTTTTGTGTTTTTGAGGCGCACGGTCGTGCCCTCAAAGAGCACGGTCGTGCACCCTTTCCAGGCTTAGGAAAACCAACTTTTTGACCATGTTATGCTCCGAATTGAGCTTAGGTATCTTCATGAAAGTTGTAGATATGGATGTTAGCTTTCATTTGGCTATAAAGTGACCTCATTTAGACATCCACAACTTGACTTATGATCAAATTACCACACAGGGGTCAGCACGGTGGTGCACTCTGCCCAGGTTTAGGAAAAGCAACATTTCCACCCCTCTCTGTCTCGAATTAGACTTAGGTCCCTTCATGAAAGTTGTAGATATAGATGCCAGATTTCATTTCCGTTTGGTTTAAATCCATTTAGATCTCTAGAACTTGAGTTATGATTAAAACGCCATGCATGGGTCATGCTGCGTTCTTCATTAAATTTGAGCATAATATTTTTAGTGGACTCTAAAACATCTATGAAAGCGATAGTTAGTTTAAGCAAGCCGTTAGCATGTAAAATAAGAGTAAGGATCCTTAAACTACATATTTAAATGAGGGAGTGTGTTTAGGCATAAATAGAAGTAGTTACGTCAAGATAATAGTAAGTCCTAACATGAACCGACGATAGTAGCCTATGATGACCTAATGACGTTAAAGATGGCTTGGCAATAGGAAATGAAAGATAATGATAAGAGGAGGGACAAGCGGGTTGTTTAAGATATTGACTAGGATAAACATCAACCCCTCGAATTAGAGATGAGCCAAAAAAGGTGAAGTAACAGTAGAAGGAGAACTAGGAGAGATATAGATAAGTAGTTCACGGCGGAGTGATAACGACAAGAATAATCCCTTGGGGTATTTAAAAGGTCTAATGTGTTAAGTCTATTAAGAGGGTAAAAAATATGAAAGGGATAAAGAAGTGAAAAGAGACGATGATATGGGGGGATAAGAAGTAGGTGCCTTCCGAGTAACTGATGAAATTAAACATAATAATCTTAAACCAATAATGAGCTTAGGAATATTGTTAAGTCGAAGAGTAAAAGAGTCAAGGTAATTAAAGAAACTTAAGATGAATGTTAGATAGGAATGTATAAGGTGTAAAAATGAATAAAGAATAGAGAAGTCGAATTTAAATGATCGTAGACGATGAGAGGGTCGTTAAGACGAAATGTAAATGGAGATATGGGGTTTTGTATGGAGTGATGACAAAGAGGTAGATTAAAGTGGTGTAATATATGATGAAAAAGATGTAGATTTTGATGGTGTAATAGATGATGAAAATGATTTAGATTCTGGTGGTGCAGTAGATAAGGTAAATATGTAGATTCTGGTGGTGTAATAGTGAGATAAGTACGTAGATTCCGGTGATGTAAATGATGAGTAATATATATATATATATATATATATATATTTTGGTGACGATAATGACGAGGAAAATATATAAATTTTGGTGACGATGATGATGAGTAAGGCGTATAAATTCTGGTGACGATAATGATGAGTAAGATGTATAAAATCTTGATGTTGTTGTTAAGTTTTATACATGCATCATGTAGTACCCCAATTTTGTCCTAAGCCTTTTAAAACAAGAAAATCAAAAAAAATCAAAGAGGGAGAAAAGGTCAAAGTCAACAAAAGTCAACAGAAAAGTCAACATTTCAAAAATGATGACTTCGCACTGCGAAGCTCACTTCGCACTGCGAAGTCTGCGATTTTTCTGCAGATTTCTGGTTTCTTTGATTTAATTCCAGATTTTGTTGCATATCATTTCCATATTTATTTTAGTTAGCATTCATGGCTATTTGGGCCAAGCAAAACCTGAAATGAGAAACTTGCCATTAATGCCAAGGTTGGAAGCTTTTTCTTCCAACCTAGCATGTGACAAGCAAGTGGGCTTGCCCTTGGGCAGCTCTTGTCCCTCCCAAGTGACCTGTTAACCACCCCAAGGTTGCCAGCCACCTGCTTGATGACTTTCCTCCTGCTTGCTCCCCTAAAACCAGTCAAACCAGCTGGATTTTTCACTTGAAAAAGTCATGAGTGCCTACCCTGTTTTGCAACAGCTTTTCACCCTCTCACACCAGCCATAGGTAGCCTTTTTCATCCCCCAATCTCTGCACATCACAGTGCACGTTTTTATTGATCAACCATTGAGATTGCAAGGATTGATCCCCAAGCTTGGCCAAATGCAATTCAGCCATGTTTCTTATCATTACTATCCTAAAACCTTTGATTTTGTGGCTGAAATCAGTCAAAGACTTAACCCTTGGCACAAGGCAAAGTTGCCTCTATCCATTAGCATTAAATGCAAAGCCAAATAGCCTGAAATTAGCCCACAAATCAGCTAGGATTTATGGATTTTCCATCATTACTAGAGATTGCATTTTGGCCTATAAATAGAGATGCAAGGCAAGGGTAAATGAATCAATACATACAGCAATTCAAGAGCCTTATTCTAACCAAAAAACACTACTCATAAACACTTGAAACACTTACAAACAACCAGAAAACCAGCAAAGCACTAGCAAAACCAATTCCAATACAAAAGCCTCACAAAGTTCTTTGCTCATCACCAAAATTCAAAACCTTTGCAAGAATCTTCAATCAATTCAAATCCATTGCAGCTGGAGCTTTGCTAAGGATCTCTGTAAGTATTCTAAGTACTGATCTTGCATTTACAATTGTGTTTGCATCTTAATTTTGGTTCAAAACCCTTTGGTTCTAAAAAACCCCTTTTGAATTTCAAAGAAATCCCAAGGTTTTCAAAACATCAAAACTGGTTTGTCCAGCCTTTTTCATCCCAAAAACTCAAAGTTTTTCACTCTCCTAAAAGGTCCTGAGTGTGTTCAGAAGTTGTTTCTGAACAACAGTTCAGAAACAGCTTCTGAACTCAAAAATTCGCATTGTTCGCAGTGCGAAGTCATGGTCGCAGAGCGACCATGACAGAACTCAGAATCTGAGTTTAGGTGCCCAAATGGGCAATTTTTGAGGTTCTAGCCCAAGAGCACAGAACCTAGGAGTTTTAAACCCATGTTTTTCAAACCAGTTCAAGGATTTTGCATAATAGTTGAAAATTCACAAGTTCGGGTAACATCTTTTGGATAACTTGCAAAACAAGTTATGTCCCCAAACTTTCAAAACAACATGAACAAACCAGCTATGTTCATCATTTTCAATCCAAACTTGAGCAATAAACATTGTTCATGATTTTCAAAACTCAAACATGAACATACGCCGAATTTGTTCGTTTTTCAAAACAATTCGCAAAATGAGCCGAACTTGTGCGTTTTTCTAACAATTTGCTAAAATCCCTTCACTTTGGGTTTCAAACCAAATGTTTTGATAAACTTTGGGATTTCTAAAAGAATTCTACCAAAAACTTGAATGAAAAAGGGATGGTGTGACGTATGTCTCTCCATCGCCCCGATTGTACGAATGCGTGACGTATGTCTCGTCGTTCGGACAATCGTCATTCCCTTTTTTTTCAACGTGTCCAACCATAACCAAACCAAATCTTGGCCCCTTGCGGTCAATCCGAACCTTTTGGTCCCCCCGTGGCCACTAGATTCAAACCCTCGACTCGTTTGAGTCACTCGGTCAATGTTCGACTCGTCCGAGTCCATTGTACCCGTTCTTGATCCCAGTGGATCAATCGAACAATCCCTCGACTCGTTGGAGTCCCCTCGGTCAATGATTGACTCGATTGAGTCCGTTGCGCCTATTTTGGTCCCATAGCGACCAACTCACCCCTTTTAACCCTCCGGACGTACCTTTTAACATTCTAGCGCAATTTCAAACAAACGCTTAAACCTCTCATGCGCGAGCATACAAGCTATACGCTTAAAGCCTCCCATGTGCTAGCATACAAGCTACGTTGAATCGCAAGAATTCGGTTAAAACATCGTCCATTTAAAATTAACCAACATATGTACGTTTTTCTACCAAAGAACTACGTACGCTTTGAATTCTCCGACTACCGGGAGATACGTAGGAGCAAGATCGACATCTTCTCAAGCGCAATAATAAAAAAACCTTTTTCCCTTTCGTTTGTTTTTATCTCTTTTCCCCCCTTTTAGTATATTTTCTTTTGACATAGATAAGCATGCGCGCAAAACATTTAAAAACAATTTAAGCTTTAGCCAAATAGAAGGTTCCCGTTGAGTACAACGGACGTGAGGGGTGCTAATACCTTCCCCTTGCGTAATCGACTCTCGAACCCGACAATGGTTGCGATGACCAGTCCTTTTCCTCATCGTCAAGGGTTTTATTATCGTTTCCCTTTCAAAAAAAAAACATAAGGGTTTATCAACGTTCCCTTTACACAAAAACTTTGGTGGCGACTTTACAAAGGCCCTCCGAGCGTTCGAGGACGTCCTCGGAGGATTTGCGCGTTTTCTTAAAACGAGGTGCGCACACATCATATCATTATTAAGATTCTGGTGACGAATGACGACATGTTGTATTGTCCAGTAACATAACTCTGGCATACAATTTTGGTGAGTAGATACCGGTACTGGCATGCATTTAGGTCTTAGGAATGACTTGCATATCGGGGCATACATGTTGATGTGTTAATGTTGATGTATTGTGAATGTTATGTGCATTTATTCAGTGCTTGAAATTGTTGAGTTATGGTAATGATGATGTGTGAAAGATGTTATATAACCTGATGAAGAATTGTGAATATGTTGCAGATGATGACCAATGATGTTATGCCTATTTATGTAATATGCATGTATCCCAATATATGTTATGACGAATATTCTCACCCCTTTATTGTTGTTGTGTATTATGGTGTCTGTATTCTTGGGGTACATATACTCAGGTCAGGAGCTTTAGTTTGCGGGATGCTTAGAAGGTGGTGATGGAGATAGACTTCCGTAGCTTTTATAATTATTTACGTAGCCGAATAATCACGTGCTCAGATCTGTAACACTAGGGTTGGGGTCAAGCTTTGAGTTTTATTTTATGAAGTTTAAGCATTTGAAATCTTTATGATATTTTCTACAATGACAGTTGGGAATCAGACTTGTTTATTTTATGAAATATTTTTTAAGTATTTCCCAAGCTCTGAAATGTGACGTATTATTTATTATTTGAATGAATGATTGATGAGTATGTGTAACATCCTATTTGTTTAAATTTGTTCACATTATTTATTAAATCGACGTTGGGAATTAGGGTGTTACATAGTTGGTATCAGAGCAGGTCAGTCCATCTGGCCTAGGATTTATAATGTTGATGTGTCCTATTAGGCGACATGTGTGTGAACACTGTAGATGCCTAACTCTTAAATAACTGACTGATTTCAGTGATGCATATAAGAAATGGCTGGAAGAAACGATCAAGCAGTAGCTAACGCTATGACAGCAATGGCGTAAACTTTGGCGCAGGCTAACGCTACTCTTCAAGGGCAACAAAATCAACAAGGAGGAGCTGATGAACTCTGACTCGAGAGGTTCATGAGAACCAAACCGCCTACCTTCAAGGGGAGGTATGACCCCGAGGGCGCGTAAGTTTGGTTGCAAGGAATTGAGACGATCTTTAGGGTGATGGCGAGCACTAACGAGCAGAGGGTCAGGCTAGCGACACATATGTTGGCGAAGGAAGATGAGTACTGGTGGGAAAATACTCGTCAGAGGCTAGAGGCTGCAGGCGCTGCAATTACTTGGGAAGGCTTTAGAGAGGAGTTCTTGGGGAAGTATTTTCCGGCTGATGTTCGTAACAAGAAGGAAATTGAGTTCCTTGAGCTGAAGCACGGAAATATGTCGGTGGCCAATTATGCGGCGAAGTTCGAGGAGCTGTCCAAGTTCTATCCTCATCACAATGCAGTAGGGGGGAAGGTTCCAAGTGTTTGAAGTTTGAGAATGGACTACGCCCGGAGATTAAGCAGTTTATCGGCTACCAGGAGATCCGTCAATTTTTGGTAATGGTAACCAAATGTCGGATCTATGAAGATGATAGTAAGGCGAGGACTGCTCACTACAAGATGGCTACTGAAAGGAAGGGTAGGGATCAAAATCGTGGTAAGCCGTATGATATCCCAGCTGATAAGGGAAAGCAGAACCTCCAACAGGACGATGCAAGTGAGAAAGAAACAAGTGGGGGAAATACTTGTGCCCCTCTGAGGTGTTTTAACTGTGGTATTGTAGGACATCACGCAACTGAATGTAAAAGTAAGGAGTTGAAATGTTTCAGGTGTGGAGGATAAGGCCACCGTGCTACAGAGTGTAAGAGTGTTGTCGTTTGCTACAACTGTAGTGAACCGGATCATATTAGTACGCAATGTTTGAAACCAAAGAAATAGAAATCTGAGGGAAGGGTGTTTGCCTTGAGTGGAGTGGACGTCTCAGGCTCAGGTAAGTGATTCGAAGATGCACATTTTACTGTTTGATGTTTTCTTGTCTGTTGTACTAGTTGAGTTTTGTTAAGGGTCGTCACCTCTGTTTTGATGCGTAGGGTGAGAGTTCAATGTTAGACTTAAACCATTGGGTTAAGTTTGTGGGATAGATAGATTAATTGAGGTTTATCTTCTAAGGCGTATGTGTTAAGGAGGAATGTTTGAACGGGTAGTTATAAGGTTTGCAAGCGAAGAATATAATAGGTAGCGATAACCTGTCGAAGGAGAGTATACCGTAGGTCTGGAAAGTTAGACGGGAGAATCTTGTACGGGGTTGCACCTTCACGTAATTTTTGAGGACGAAAATTCTTTAAGTGGGGGAGAGTTGTAACACCCCGAAAATTATAATTAATGATTTAATGAGGATAAATAGAGTATTATTGATTTTTATGTTTATGATGATGCATGTGGCTCGTATATATATTGTTATTTACAAGGAAATAGAGTTTTGATGATTAATGATATGCTATGAGGATTGATGTGATAAAGAAGAGAATTAAATAAAAACAATATAGAGGCAAGAGGTGTAGAATAGATGACGAATGAATTAAAAGACAAAGTTGAAAGATGAGAATTGGGGAAAACTAGTTTAGGTTTTTGAATCGAGTTTTTAGCCTTATAAAGAGTAGATAATCCGGTAGGTTAATGAAGAATTAGTGTTTGATTGAGAGGGTATCCATGGGGGACGCACAGTCGTGCCATAAGGGAGCACGACCGTGCCTGATGTTTCTATCCAGGATTTGCATTTTTTGTGTTTTTGGGGCGCACCGTCGTGCCCTCAGAGATCACAGTAGTGCACCCTTTCCAGGCTTAAGAAAACCAACTTTTTGACCATGTTCTGCTCCGAATTGAGCTTAGGTATCTTCATGAAAGTTGTATATGTGGATATTAGCTTTCATTTGGCTTTAGAGTGACCTCATTTAGACATCCAAAACTTGACTTATGATCAAATTACCACATAGGGGTCAGCACGGTCGTGCACTCTGCCCAGGTTTAGGAAAAGCAACATTTCCGCCCCTCTCTGTCCCGAATTGGACTTAGGTCCTTTCATTAAAGTTGTATATATAGATGTCAGATTTAATTTACTTTTGGTTTAAATCCATTTAGATCTCTAGAACTTGAGTTATGATTAAAACGTCATGCATGGGTCATGCTGCGTTCTTCATGAAATTTCAGCACAATCTTTTTAGTGGACTCTAAAACATCTATGAAAGCGATAGTTAGTTTAAGCAAGCCGTTAGCTTGTAAAATAAGATTAAGGATCCTTAAACTACATATTTAAACGAGGGAGTGTGTTTAGGCATAAATAGAAGTATTTACCTCAAGATAATAGCAAGTCTAAACATGAACCGACGATAGTAGCCTATGAGGACCTAATGACGTTAAAGATGGCTTGGCAATAGGAAATGAAAGACAATGATAAGAGGAGGGGCAAGTGGGTTGTTTAATATTAATGACTAGGATAAACATAAGCTCCTCGAATTAGAGATGAGCCAAAAAAGGAGAAGTTGGAGAGATATAGATAAGTAGTTCACGGCGGAGTGATAATGATGAGAATAATCCCTTGGGGTATTTAAAAGGTCTAATGTGGTAAGTCGATTAAGAGGGTATAAAGTATGAATGGGATAAAGAAGTGAAAGAGACGATGATAAGGGGGGATATGAAGTAGGTGCCTTCCTAGTAACTGATGAAATTAAACATAATCTTCTAAACCAATAATGAGCTTAGGAATATTGTTAAGTTGAAGAGTAAAATAGTCATGGTAATTAAACAAACTTAAGATGGATGTTAGATAGGAATGTATAAGGTGTAAGACTGAATAAAGAATAGAGAAGTCGAATTTAAATGATCGTAGACGATGAGAGGGTCGTTAAGACAAAATGTAAATGGAGATATGGGGTTTATATGGAGTGATGAAAAAGAGTAAGATTAAAGTGGTGTAATAGGTGATGAAAAAGATGTAGATTTTGGTGGTGTAATAGATGATCAAAAGGATTTAGATTCTGGTGGTGCAGTAGATGAGGTAAAATATGCAGATTCTGGTGGTGTAATAATTAGATAAAATACGTAGATTCTGGTGATGTAAATGATGAGTAATATATATATATATATATATATATATATATATATATATATATATATATATATATATATATATATATATATATATATATATTGGTGACGACAATGACGTGGAAAGTATATAAATTCTGGTGACGATAATGATGAGTAAGGTGTATAAATTCTGGTTACGATAATGATGAGTAAGATGTATAAAATCTTGATGTTGTTGTTAATGAGTTTTATCCATGCGTCATATCATTATTAAGATTCTGGTGATGAATGAAGACGTGTTGTATTGTCCAGTAACATAACTCTGACATACAATTTTGGTGAGTAGATACCGGTACCGGCATGCATTTAGGTCTTAGGAATGACTTGCATCTCCCAGCATACATGTTGATGTGTTAATATTGATGTATTGTGAAAGTTATGTGCATTTATTTAGTGCTTGAAATTGTTGAGTTATGGTAATGATGATGTGTGAAAGATGTTATATAACCTGATGAAGAATTGTGAATATGTTGCAGATGATGACCAATGATGTTATGCCTATTTATGTACTATGCATGTATCCCAATATATGTTATGAAGAATATTCTCACCCCTTTATTGTTGTTGTGTATTATGGTGTCTGTATTCTTGGGGTACATATACTCAGGTCGAGAAGCTCTAGTTTGCGGGACGCTCAGAAGGTGGCCACGGAGATAGACTTCGGTAGCTTTTATCTAATTATTTTCGTAGCCGAATAATCACGTGCTCTAATCTGTAACACTAGGGTTGGGGTCAAGCGTTGAGTTTTATTTTACGAAGTTTAAGCATTTGAAATCTTTATGATATTTTTTACAATGACGGTTGAGATTCAGACTTGTTTATTTTATGAAATATTTTTTAAGTATTTTCTGCACTCTGAAATGTGACGTATTATTTATTATTTGAATGAATGATTGATGAGTATGTGTAACATCCTATTTGTTTAAATTTATTCACATTATTTATTAAATCGATGTTGGGAATTAGGGTGTTACATAGTTGGTATCAAAGCAGGCAGGTCCACCCGGACTAGGATTTATAATGTTGATGTGTCCTATTAGGCGACATGTATGTGAACACTGTAGATGCCTAACTCTTAAATAACTGACTGATTTCGGTGATGCAGATAAGAAATGGCTGGAAGAAACGACTAAGAAATCGCTAACGCTATGACATCAATGGCACAAACTTTGGCGTAGACTAACGCTACTCTTCAAGGGCAACAAAATCAACAAGGAGGAGCTCATGAACTCCAACTCTATAGGTTCATGAGGAACAAACCGCCTACCTTCAAGGGGAGGTATGACCCCGAGGGCGCGCAAGTTTGGTTGCAAGGAATGGAAAGGATCTTTAGGGCGATGGCGAGCACTAACGAGCAGAGGGTCAGGCTAGCGACACATATGATGGCGGTGGAAGCTGAGTACTGTTGGGAAAATACTTGTCAGAGGCTAGAGGTTGCAGGCGCTGCAATTACTTGGGAAGGCTTTATAGAGGAGTTCTTGGGGAAGTATTTTCCGACTGATGTTCGTAACAAGAAGGAAATTGAGTTCCTTGAGCTGAAGCAGGGAAATATGTCAGTGGCCGATTATGCGGTGAAGTTTGCGGAGCTGTCCAGGTTCTATCCTCATTACAATGCAGTAGGGGCGGAAGTTTCCAAGTGTTTGAAGTTTGAGAATGGACTACACTCGAAGATTAAGCAGTTTATTGGCTACCAGGAGAACCGTCTGTTGGAACAAAATAAGTTTTGACAATGCCTCTTAAGTTTTGATGATAACAAGGTATTTAAAGAACAATTGCATATGCTAATATGTAACACCCATGCTAATTTAATCTAGTCTATTAGCATGTGCGTTAAACTGATACTGGATACATTTAAAATTTTCAATAATAATACTACAACATATCTGAATGAATACAAGTTTACTCGTTGTACAAATAATCAATACCATTACAATACTTATACAAATATCCAATAAGCTCCTGAGCTGGTACACGACGAGCAACTATACTCCATTAAGTATCCCTCTGAAGAACTCCATCACGAACCTCTGACTTACCTATAAACCAACACCAGAAGGAATGGGATGAGACATAATGTCTCAGTGAGCTCTACCCAACCTACTGTTGGCAACCACATGGAACCTAGGGTCGCCATGCCTACCTTGGCAATCTTGGGGATTTCTTATGACCGCCAAGTCTTATCTTTATCCACAAAGGATATAAATCTGCCTATGACTAGAAGTCTGCCTGTAATTGTATCTTTAACTGCCTGTAACTATAACTGTAATCTGCCTATGTCTATAACTATAACCTATCTGTAACTATAATTCTACCTGTAACTATAACTTAGTGATCGAGGGAAAACCTAGGACCACTTTCTGATAACTGTCTATAACTATAACTGTAAATTTCCTGTAACTATAACTTTGACTATAACTATGAAACATAATACATATAAATAGTTTTATGTTAGCTGTTAGCGTAGAACAAACATTATTATCTGAGTTCATTTTACGGAGTGCGGTCCGGGTGGAGTAACCCCGAAGTACATCTCCCTATGACCCGGTGAAATTCTTATCATATCAGGCTATCACCGAACTCCTCTATGAATTTGCATGTGACAACCCTCTCGGTGAAGTCCCATCCGGCGTATCCCGGAGTCTGCTGAACATGCCTATGACTGTGAAACGTGTTGAACATGCCTTTAACTTTAACATATAATTCTTTAACTTTAATCATATAATAATAACCATATAACACTTAACCTATAACTTAAGATTCTTGGCTTATCGTTCTCATAAGCCACCTATTAGTTGTTGGAGAACCAAAACTATAAGCTTATCTTAAACTTTGATTGCCAAAGCATTCCTATTACCCTTGTATTCTAAACTGAATACATCTATAATCTTATTTACCTAAAGTAGGTTCTTGACTTATCAAAGTCGTGTGTTTTCTTAAAAGTTATCAACTCACAAGTAATGGATTATCTATCTAATCCTTACTCTCATACTCTTAATTCTTGTTTTCCTATCAAGGATTCGACATATCGTTATCATATGCCGTTCTTAGGGCTTTCCTATTCATATAACCATTGTTCTTGCATTTCCCATGCCTTGCACATTCCTTGCTCCTATAATTTCTCAACCATTGGAAGCCTTTAGGATGAGTTAAAATGGTGGTTAATATTTCTAAAATGTTTTAGGAGAAAACAGTTGCAAAACGCCACGCCTACGCGCACCAGAACACCCAAAACAGCTCAACTGTCATGAGCTGTTCTGGTTTGGTCGCTACAAGCGATGGCTGGTCGCTACAAGCGACGGTGACCAGATTCAAAATTACTGTCTGGTCACTATAGCGACGGCTGGTCGCTGTAGCGACCATGACAGTACAGAACTTGATTAAAAACGTGTTTTTCCACCATTTTTGCTCAATGAAAGTTACCCAAGCATATATTACAAAATGACAGTTTTAAACATATATGAGCAAGGAATTAGCAAGCAAAGGAATTAGGGTAAAAACTATAAAACTTGCATATGAAGAAATTCACAATAAATCTCTCAAAGGGGGTTCTAAAACCCCAAGGGAGCTCTCCTCAGAACTTGTTTGGTGCTGGTTAAGCTTTAACTTTAAAACCCTAGCTTGATTCCCACTCTTTCTTGATTTTTCTTAACTTTTCTCTTGCTCCAAGCTTCCCCACACTTGCTTGCTTGCAATACACATGACCTAGGGAGAGAATTGATGGATTAGAGCTTGATGATGATGGTGGCCGAGTTTCTAGAGAGAGAGGGAGGAGAAAATCTGATTTGTAGAGAGAGAGAGATGAGGAGAAGAATGAGAGAAATATCTCACCTTTTCCCTTATATAAAAATCCTTCCTTCCAAATTTACAATTTTGCCATTGCCTTCATATTAATCCTCTATTACTTATAAAAGTCACGTTTAAGCGGGTTGTTACACTCTACCCCCCTTAAAGAAATTTCGTCCTCGAAATTTAGGATTCTCCTGAAATCATATAAAAACAGATCCTTTCTACCTCTTTCTCTACTAGCCAATCCTCCAATTCAACTTGATTATCAGAATTCCATGGTCACTCTAGAGTCTGACATGTAGATTAATTACGCACCTCGATTAAACCATACTGGTTAAAACTTGTTCTTTAGTCATGATTTCCATCTCTGTAAGTCAAAACATATGACAATCTCTTTCCTACTGAAAGATCTGATGCATGTTACATAACTATCACTTGTTAGGACGTATGGTTATCTGAACCAACATATTCATATTATCTGACTATGATCTCTGTTCGACATATTTCTTACAATTCCAATTTAACATTATTAAGCCTTGAATTTCCCTTACTGAATTCTATCAGTTCTTCTTTCATTGACCTTTCAATCTTATCCTGAAGACGTCGGGTCGATCTGATTTTCTTCAATTATTCCAACTTTACGAGGAATCTATTACATTATTTTTAGTTCAAAAGAATTCTTGTCTTTAACTTTTGCCTCGTAAGACGACCCTTTACTGTTACATTCGTATCATTCTTTATATAGATTTATTCTCACTGAAAAGCATCGGATATTGAGTATTCTCAAACGAAAGTAAAGTCTATTACAACTGTAGTACCCCAATTTTGTCCTAAGCCTTTTAAAACAAAAAATTCAAAAAAAATCAAAGAGGGAGAAAAAGTCAAAGTCAACAAAAGTCAACAGAAAAGTCAACATTTCAAAAATGATGACTTCGCACTGCGAAGTCTGCGATTTTTCTGCAGATTTTTGGTGTCTTTGATTTAATTCCAGAATTTGTTGCATATCATTTGCATATTTATTTTAATCAGCATTCATGGCTATTTGGGCCAAGCAAAACCTGAAATGAGAGACTTGCCATTAATGCCAAGGTTGGAAGCTTTTTCTTCCAACCTAGCATGTGACAAGCACGTGGGCTTGCCCTTGGGCAGCTCTTGTCCCTCACAAGTGACCTGTTAACCACCCCAAGGTTGCCAGCCACCTGCTTGATGACTTTCCTCCTGCTTGCTCCCCCAAAACCAGTCAAACCAGCTGGATTTTTCACTTGAAAAAGTCATGAGTGCCTACCCTGTTTTGCAACAGCTTTTCACCCTCTCACACCAGCCATATTGTAGCCTTTTGCATCCCCCAATCTCTGCACATCACAGTGCACGTTTTTATTGATCAACCATTGAGATTGCAAGGATTGATCCCCAAGCTTGGCCAATTGCAATTCAGCCATGTTTCTCATCATTACTATCCTAAAACCTTTGATTTTGTGGCTGAAATCAGTCAAAGACTTAACCCTTGGCACAAGGCAGGGTTGCCTCTATCCATTAGCATTAAATGCAAAGGGATTTAGCCTGATCCTAGCCCACAAATCAGCTGGATTTTGGGGATTTCTAATGATGAAATTGATTTGGTTTTGGCCTATAAATAGAGATGCAAGGCAAGAGTTCATGACAGCATTCAAGAGCATGATTCTAACCAGAAAACACTACTCATAAACACTTGAAACACTTACAAACAACCAGAAAACTAGCAAAGCACTAGCAAAAACCAATTCCAATACAAAGCCTCACAAAGTTCATTGCTCATCACCAACATTCAAAACCTTTGCAAGAACCTTCAACCAATTCAAATCTATTGCAGCTGGAGCTTTGCTAAGGATCTCTGTAAGTATTCTAAGTACTGATCTTGCATTTACAATCGTGTTTGCATCTTAATTTTGGTCCAAAACCTTTTTGTTCTAAAAAACCCCTTTTGAATTTCAAAGAAATCCCAAGGTTTTCAAAACATCAAAACTGGTTTGTCCAGCCTTTTTCATCCCAAAAACTCAAATCTTTTCACTCACCTAAAAGGTCCTGAGTGTGTTCAGAAGTTGTTTCTGAACAAAAGTTCAGAAACAGCTTCTGAACTCAAAATTTCGCATTGTTCGCAGTGCGAAGTCATGGTCGCAGAGCGACCATGACAGAACTCAGAATCTGAGTTTAGGTGCCCAAATGGCCAATTTTTGAGGTTCTATCCCAAGAGCTCAGAACCTAGGAGTTTTTAAACCCATGTTTTTCAAACCAGTTCAAGGATTTTGCATAATATTGGAAAATTCGCAAGTTCGGGTAACACTTTGTGGATAACTTGCAAAACAAGTTATGTTCCCAAACTTTCAAAACAACTAGAACAAACCAGCTATGTTCATCTTTTTTCAATCCAAACTTGAACAATAAACATTGTTCATGATTTTCAAAACTCAAACATGAACATACGCCGAATTCGTTCGCTTTTCAAAACCGCTCACAAAATGAGCCGAACTTATGCGTTTTCTAACAAAATTGCTAAAATCCCTTCACTTTGGGTTCCAAACCAAATGTTTTGATATACCTTGGGATTTCTAAAAGAATTCTACCCAAAAACTTGAATGAAAAAGGGATGGTGTGACGTATGTCTCTCCATTGCCCCGATTGTACGAATGCGTGACGTATGTCTCGTCGTTCGGACAATCGTCATTCCATTTTCAACGTATCCAACCATAACCAAACCAAATCTTGGCCCCTTGTGGTCAATTCGAACCTTTTGGTCCCCCGTGGCCACTAGCTTCAATCCCTCGACTCGTTTGAGTTACTCGGTCAATGTTCGACTCGTCCGAGTCCATTGTACCCGTTCTTGATCCCAGTGGATCAATCGAACAATCCCTCGACTCGTTGGAGTCCCCTCGGTCAATGATTGACTCATTTGAGTCCATTGCGCCTATTTTGGTCCCATAGCGACCAACTCGAACCCTTTTTACCCAACGGACATGCCTTTTAACATTCTAGCGCGGTTCGTAAACAAACGCTTAATAAGTCTCCCATGCGCGAGCATACAAGCAAGACGCTTAATAAGTCTCCCATGCGCGAGCATACAAGCAAGACGCTTAATAAGTCTCCCATGCGCGAGCATACAAGCTACGTTTAATCGCAAGAATTCGGTTAAAACATCGTCCATTTAAAATTAACCAACATATGTACGTTTTTCTACCAAAGAACTACGTACGCTTTGAATTCTCCAACTACCGGGAGATACGTAGGAGCAAGATCGACATCTTGTCAAGCGCAATAATAAAAAACTTTCTTTTTCCCTTGCATCATATTTTTCTTTTTCCCTTTTGACATAGATAAGCATGCGCGCAAAACATTTAAAAACAATTTAAGCTTTAGCCAAATAGAAGGTTCCCGTTGAGTACAACGGACGTGAGGGGTGCTAATACCTTCCCCTTGCGTAATCGACTCCCGAACCCGACAATGGTTGCGATGACCAGTCCTTTTCCTCATCGTCAAGGGTTTTATTATCGTTTCCCTTCAAACAAAAAACTTAAGGGTTTATCAACGTTCCCTTTACACAAAAACTTTGGTGGTGACTTCACAAGGCCCTCCGAGCGTTCACAAACGTCCTCGGAGGATTGCGCGTTTTTTAAACGAGGTGCGCACAGCTGGCGACTTCACTGGGGATTCTTTTCCCACTAGCGAGTCAAGCCTAACCTATTTGGCTTTTAAGCCATTTGTTTTTATTTTCTTTGCGCGCCATGCTTTTATTTTATTTATCTATGTCATATCTATGCTTTATGTTTATATTTGCTTTATTTTGCTTTATATTCATATCATATATATCAAATGCGGGGGTTACTTGAGCGATGTTACTCCACATTGTTCGGGTTAATGCCGGACGTGTGAGGCTCTCTACCCGAGCTTGAGAAAAAACTAAGTTAGAATGGTGGTTGTGAGCGGAAGCCCGCGTTGACGTATGTCCGTGAGGTAGGATGCCCAACCCCGCTTAGAGGAGATTTTCACGTGGAATTAATTGAAGTCATGTCGACATATGTCCATAGACAACCCTAATTCCATGTGAGATCTATGACTCTAGGGACCTCTTCTTAGGAAATTTCACCATTTAGAGCCTACACGTGAGGATCGGGGGAAGTTCCGAACCTTTCTATCATACCTTTGCATATCATAAACATTTGCATTCATATAAAATTTTTTGCATAAACAAAAAAAAAGGGGCACATTTTTTGCATACTCATTGCATTCATACATTTACATGCATTTTCATGCATTTCAAAGAAAAACCCTCACATCATTCCCTCACCAAAACACCAAAAAAAAGAAGTACCCGACCCGGTGTACCATGGCGTTTCGGATGAGATCCAAGCAACCAGAAGGCCATCGAAATTCCGAAATCATTTCTTTGTCCAAGTAATTCAACATGTTTTTAAAAAAAAAACAATCATTTTGCTCTTCCCAAGGCAAATGATTAATTTTATGGGACCCCCATATTTCAAATCATTTCCGTCATTAATAAATTTGCAGTTTATGTTCAAACAGTTCGTTTTTCTTTCGTTCTCAAATAAATTTTCGTAAACCCTAGAAAAAAAATCATCATAAATACACCACCAAAAAAAATAACACTGCTACGATCCCTCATGACTTCAATTTTCAAATTAACCAAAAGGAAGGCGATAATGAGGATGATTTTGAACCTCCTAAAGGATTGTCCAGACTTGGGGATCAAGAGGATAGGGTAATACAACCTCACCAAGAGAACCCTCAAAAGAGATTGCATCACAGTTTTCCTTCTGCCGGGGCACACTCTATAAAGAGAAGTTATGGTCTTACTCAGATATGTGGATAAACATGAAGCAGTCATGCTCACCAAAGAAATCCATGAGGAGTCCTTCCAAACCCATGCCAAGACATATCACAAGTGTCAAATTAACGCCGACAAGGGGCACATGCCACCAACACCTCTAAATGTCATGACAACACCCTGACCATTCTCTATGTGGGGCATAGACATGTTTGGAATGATTGAGCCAAGGGCTTCAAAAGGGCACCAGTTCATACTAGCTGCCATCAACTGTTTCACCAAATGGGTCGAAGTAGCTTCCTATGCAAACATGACCAAACAAGTGGTCGCCC
This sequence comes from Medicago ruthenica, assembly GCA_018208015.1. NCBI lineage: Eukaryota > Viridiplantae > Streptophyta > Magnoliopsida > Fabales > Fabaceae > Medicago > Medicago ruthenica. Next base: position 47,024,202 of record CM031374.1, read on the forward strand.
AATTCCTCAAAAAAAAAAGAAACCATTTGCCGTTACGGCACTCCCCACAATTTCCCACAAAAAGCCAAGTCGTCATTGGCATTCCTCACATCACCAATTTCCAAAAAAAAAAAGCCCAATTTTTATTGGCATCCCCAAACACAAAAAGCCAAGTCATCATTGGCATTCCTCACATTCCCAAACACAAAAAGCCCAATTTTCATTGGCATACGCAAATCCAATAAAAGCCCGACCTCGCTCGGCATCCCAAAAAAAAAAAACATCAAAAGCCCGACCTTGCTCGGAAGCCGATCATAAAGCCCGACCTTGCTCGGAAGCCAACCATAAAGCCCGACCTTGCTCGGAAGCCAATCAAAAGCCCGACCTTGCTCGGCATCCAAAAAAAACAAAAGCCCGACCTTGCTCGGCATCCAAAAAGCAAAAGCCCGACCTTGCTCGGCAACCAAAAAAAAAAAAACAAAAGCCCGACCTCGCTCGGCATCCCATCATAAAAGCCCGACCTTGCTCGGCATCCAATCACAATAAAAGCCCGACTTTGATCGGCATCCACACACCCAAAGTCCAATTTCCATTGGCATTCACAAACACAAACAAGGTTCGACCAACTGAACCCCATAAAAGAGAAACACCTCACAGCATTGGGGCATGAACAATTCAACAAGAAAGTTCATTCTCGAGAATTTAGAGAAGAAGACTTAATGCTTGAAAAAGGTATTACCCATCCACAAGGATCCCCCTATCAATAAACTCCGGCGCAGTCAAAAAAAATATATATGCCAAAAAGAAAGAGAGCTCGCTAAATCGAAAACCCAAAAAGGGCGGTTTAGGCAATAAAGAGCGTCCTGGTAGATCGAAAACCTGAAAAGGCGGTCTAGGCAAAAATTAAGGACATCAAAAAAGGAAATATACCCCAGTGGACTGAAAACTCGAAGGAGCGGTCCAGGTAAAAAGTAGGGGTTTCAAAAAAAAAAGAGAAGGCAAAAAGACTGCGGCACGTGAGGTCCGGACAGAATTCAAGAGGGAAAGAATCAACCTCATTATCATCTTTCAAAAACAAATTATTTCGAAGTCATAGGGAAAGTAGCATGTGAAACCCAAGCAAATTTCCATTTGTCTTTTTGTTTCTTCTTTTCTCCCTATCTCAGTAATCACCTCTTATAGGGATTACATTTTCACGAATAGTTACCCATACAAGGGACTAAGTTTCGTTGAATCAAAATCATTTTTAAACCTTTTCATTGTTATGCGTCCTTACTTGCTCATAAAATGTGTTTTTATTCATGATTAGATAATGCATTGATATATGGGAATAACATAAAAAACAAAAAAAAAATGTGTTTTTTTACTTGGACGTTAAATGTCGAAAGAATTTTGTTGGTCTCTGGCATTGCATCAGAGGACTCAAAACTTGAAGCTTTTCATCAGTCACTTCAAGATCTTACTCTTCATCAGAACCTAGTGCGTAGCTCACGGCGCGTAAAACGCAAAGATCCCGAGGGTCGGAGGAACAAATTTCCCCAAATAAAGCTCACCCCCCATACATCTTTTTTATCCACTAGGGCCAGATATCGATCATGCTTCCAAAATGATCCTTATATCCTCAGTGAGATCAACCAAAATCAAAAAAGCCCGACCTCGCTCGGCAACCAAAACCAAAAAGCCTGACCTCGCTCAGCAACCAAAATAAAAAAAGCCCGACCTCGCTCGGCAATCAAAACCAAAAAGCCCGACCTCGCTCGGCAACCAAAATCAAAAAAGCCCGACCTCGCTCGGCAATCAAAACCAAAAAGCCCGACCTCGCTCGGCAACCAACAAAAAGCCCGACCTCGCTCGGCAATCAAAACTAAAAAGCCCGACCTCGCTCGGCCACCAAAAACAAAAGCCCGACCTCGCTCGGCAACCAAAAACAAAAGCCCGACCTCGCTCGGCCACCAAAATCAAAAAGCCCGACCTCGCTCGGCATCCAAAAACAAAAGCCCGACCTCGCTCGGCCACCAAAAACCAAAAGCCTAATATTCATTGGCACCCAACCACAAAGCCCAATAATCATTGGCAACCCAAAGTCCAATAATCATTAACAAAACCAAAAGCCCAATATTCATTGGCACTCACCAACAAAACCAAAGCCCAATCATCATTGGCGCCTACTCACAAATTTCCAACCGAAACAATTTTCATTGGCGTTCTCCAGTGGAGTCTCATCAAGCCCGAACTACATCAGTTTTGATCCCATTCGGGTATGTAGGCAAAGGACCTTGTCCTTCCAAACCAAACAAACAAAGAGTCCAATCATCATTGGCAATCACAAACACAAATCCCCAGGAAAAGCCCGACCTTGCTCGGCATCCAATCATAACCCCCAGCATATCATATTCATTCAACATGCATCCCACATATCATGCATAACATAATACATGCATCATGTCAAATTCATTCATGCATGCATATCCAAATCATTCATACACATGCATTTCATAAATCATGTCATGCATCCTCAACAAGGATTCTCCAGTGAATATCACATATTCACCAGCATCCATCAACAGTTAAGCAAGTGTTCCCCAGTGAACCTCCTTCACAAACTATCACCAATTCCCCAGCAGGAATCTTTGATTGAGTCTATCTCATATCATATTGCATTGCATATCATACTGCATAACATGAAGCATAACATGCATCATACAATCATGTTTTCCGGCTCAAAACTGGGCACCTTTTCAGGGTAAGACCATTTCTTTAGGTATCGACCTCTAGTGTAAGCGGCTAGATAAGATCACCTCCCTCAGTGTTCGACCTTCAGTGTAAGCGGCTGAATAAGATCACTCCCCTGTTTAGGAATCGACCTTCAGTGTAAGCGGCTGAATAAGATTACCTATCCTTAGGTATCGACCTCTAATGTAAGCAGCTAGATAAGATCACCTTCCTCAGTGTTCGACCTTCAGTGTTAGCGGCTGAATAAGATCACTTCCCCGTTAGGAATCGACCTTCAGTGTTAGCGGCTGAATAAGATTACCTATCTTAGGGTATCGACCTCTAGTGTAAGCAGCTAGATAAGATCACCTTCCTCAGTGTTCGACCTTCAGTGTAAGCGGCTGAATAAGATCACTCCCCTGTTTAGGAATCGACCTTCAGTGTAAGCGGCTGAATAAGATTACCTATCCTTAGGTATTGACCTCTAGTGTAAGCGGCTAGATAAGATCACCTCCCTCAGTGTTCGACCTTCAGTGTTAGCGGCTGAATAAGATCACTCCCCTGTTTAGGAATCGACCTTCAGTGTTAGCAGCTGAATAAGATTACCTATCCTTAGGTATCGACCTCTAGTGTAAGCAGCTAGATAAGATCACCTTCCTCAGTGTTCGACCTTCAGTGTTAGCGGCTGAATAAGATCACTTCCCCGTTAGGAATCGACCTTCAGTGTTAGCGGCTGAATAAGATTGCCTATCCTTAGGTATCGACCTCTAGTGTAAGCGGCTAGATAAGATCACCTTCCTCAGTGTTCGACCTTCAGTGTAAGCGGCTGAATAAGATCACCTCCCCTGTTTAGGAATCGACCTTCAGTGTTAGCGGCTGAATAAGATTGCCTATCCTTAGGTATCGACCTCTAGTGTAAGCGGCTAGATAAGATCACCTCCCTCAGTGTTCGACCTTCAGTGTTAGGGGCTGAATAAGATCACTCCCCTGTTTAGGAATCGACCTTCAGTGTTAGCGGCTGAATAAGATTGCCTATCCTTAGGTATCGACCTCTAGTGTAAGCGGCTAGATAAGATCACCTTTCTCAGTGTATCGACCTCTAGTGTTAGCGGCTAGATAAGATCACACCCATCCTCAGGGATCTACCTCCAGTGTTAGCGGCTGGATACGATTACCTTCATCCCCAGTGGATCTACCTCCAGTGTTAGCGGCTGGATACGATCAACCTTTTCAAATCATTGCATTTGCATATTTTACTTTTACTACAAATTTTTTTCCATTCCGCGAAGGACAAAATTCGGGTCCTTCTTTTACTTAATTGATCTTCGCAAAGAGTTTATGAGATGCCCTCGGCACTCACACACTCTATGCAAAGACACATTTAAGTAGGGGCAGCTGTAGTACCCCAATTTTGTCCTAAGCCTTTTAAAACAAAAAATCCAAAAAAAAATCAAAGAGGGAGAAAAAGTCAAAGTCAACAAAAGTCAACAGAAAAGTCAACATTTCAAAAATGATGACTTCGCACTGCGAAGCTCCCTTCGCACTGCGAAGTCTGCGATTTTTCTGCAGATTTTTGGTGTCTTTGATTTAATTCCAGAATTTGTTGCATATCATTTGCATATTTATTTTAATCAGCATTCATGGCTATTTGGGCCAAGCAAAACCTGAAATGAGAGACTTGCCATTAATGCCAAGGTTGGAAGCTTTTTCTTCCAACCTAGCATGTGACAAGCAAGTGGGCTTGCCCTTGGGCAGCTCTTGTCCCTCACAAGTGACCTGTTAACCACCCCAAGGTTGCCAGCCACCTGCTTGATGACTTTCCTCCTGCTTGCTCCCCCAAAACCAGTCAAACCAGCTGGATTTTTCACTTGAAAAAGTCATGAGTGCCTACCCTGTTTTGCAACAGCTTTTCACCCTCTCACACCAGCCATATTGTAGCCTTTTGCATCCCCCAATCTCTACACATCACAGTGCACGTTTTTATTGATCAACCATTGAGATTACAAGGATTGATCCCCAAGCTTGGCCAATTGCAATTCAGCCATGTTTCTCATCATTACTATCCTAAAACCTTTGATTTTGTGGCTGAAATCAGTCAAAGACTTAACCCTTGGCACAAGGCAGGGTTGCCTCTATCCATTAGCATTAAATGCAAAGGGATTTAGCCTGATCCTAGCCCACAAATCAGCTGGATTTTGGGGATTTCTAATGATGAAATTGATTTGGTTTTGGCCTATAAATAGAGATGCAAGGCAAGAGTTCATGACAGCATTCAAGAGCATGATTCTAACTAGAAAACACTACTCATAAACACTTGAAACACTTACAAACAACCAGAAAACTAGCAAAGCACTAGCAAAAACCAATTCCAATACAAAGCCTCACAAAGTTCATTGCTCATCACCAACATTCAAAACCTTTGCAAGAACCTTCAACCAATTCAAATCCATTGCAGTTGGAGCTTTGCTAAGGATCTCTGTAAGTATTCTAAGTACTGATCTTGCATTTACAATCGTGTTTGCATCTTAATTTTGGTCCAAAACCTTTTTGTTCTAAAAAACCCCTTTTGAATTTCAAAGAAATCCCAAGGTTTTCAAAACATCAAAACTGGTTTGTCCAGCCTTTTTCATCCCAAAAACTCAAATCTTTTCACTCACCTAAAAGGTCCTGAGTGTGTTCAGAAGTTGTTTCTGAACAAAAGTTCAGAAACAGCTTCTGAACTCAAAATTTTGCATTGTTCGCAGTGCGAAGTCATGGTCGCAGAGCGACCATGACAGAACTCAGAATCTGAGTTTAGGTGCCCAAATGGCCAATTTTTGAGGTTTTAGCCCAAGAGCTCAGAACCTAGGAGTTTTTAAACCCATGTTTTTCAAACCAGTTCAAGGATTTTGCATAATATTGGAAAATTCGCAAGTTCGGGTAACACTTTGTGGATAACTTGCAAAACAAGTTATGTTCCCAAACTTTCAAAACAACTAGAACAAACCAGCTATGTTCATCTTTTTTCAATCCAAACTTGAACAATAAACATTGTTCATGATTTTCAAAACTCAAACATGAACATACGCCGAATTCGTTCGCTTTTCAAAACCGCTCACAAAATGAGCCGAACTTATGCGTTTTCTAACAAAATTGCTAAAATCCCTTCACTTTGGGTTCCAAACCAAATGTTTTGATATACCTTGGGATTTCTAAAAGAATTCTACCCAAAAACTTGAATGAAAAAGGGATGGTGTGACGTATGTCTCTCCATTGCCCCGATTGTACGAATGCGTGACGTATGTCTCGTCGTTCGGACAATCGTCATTCCATTTTCAACGTATCCAACCATAACCAAACCAAATCTTGGCCCCTTGTGGTCAATCCGAACCTTTTGGTCCCCCGTGGCCACTAGCTTCAATCCCTCGACTCGTTTGAGTCACTCGGTCAATGTTCGACTCGTCCGAGTCCATTGTACCCGTTCTTGATCCCAGTGGATCAATCGAACAATCCCTCGACTCGTTGGAGTCCCCTCGGTCAATGATTGACTCATTTGAGTCCATTGCGCCTATTTTGGTCCCATAGCGACCAACTCGAACCCTTTTTACCCAACGGACATGCCTTTTAACATTCTAGCGCGGTTCGTAAACAAACGCTTAATAAGTCTCGCATGCAAGAGCATACAAGCAAGACGCTTAATAAGTCTCCCATGCGCGAGCATACAAGCAAGACGCTTAATAAGTCTCCCATGCGCGAGCATACAAGCTACGTTTAATCGCAAGAATTCGGTTAAAACATCGTCCATTTAAAATTAACCAACATATGTACGTTTTTCTACCAAAGAACTACGTACGCTTTGAATTCTCCGATTACCGGGAGATACGTAGGAGCAAGATCGACATCTTGTCAAGCGCAATAATAAAAAACTTTCTTTTTCCCTTGCATCATATTTTTCTTTTTCCCTTTTGACATAGAAGGTTCCCGTTGAGTACAACGGACGTGAGGGGTGCTAATACCTTCCCCTTGCGAAATCGACTCCCGAACCCGACAATGGTTGCGATGACCAGTCCTTTTCCTCATCGTCAAGGGTTTTATTATCGTTTCCCTTCAAACAAAAAACGTAAGGGTTTATCAACGTTCCCTTTACACAAAAACTTTGGTGGCGACTTCACAAGGCCCTCCGAGCGTTCACAAACGTCCTCGGAGGATTGCGCGTTTTTTAAACGAGGTGCGCACAACAAATACCTCCACGATTCAAAAGCAAGGAGGTGGCTGTACTTATGGTACAAGATCCTTTCTTTCTGACATCCTGGTGTAACTATCATCACAACCATGAGCATTGCATCACACTTCCACGCGGAAATCCTTAAGGGCTCGAGAAATCATATGAGCCACTCGTGCTCCGATTCAATTAATCAACGATAATGCGTAGCTAAGGTCTTAGGAGTTTTATTCCTTCTAGGACTCTGACAATCTTGCATCATTCAAGATATCCCTTACCCATGGGATTAATACTTTCTTTACCAATAATTTCAAACTTATAAAAGTTTAGTACAAGTGACGTGTGGCATAAACCGTCTCACATATCATCATATAATACTGTCCATAGCATATAGCTTCCATACACGATCGAGTACGTGTACACTACTATCGGGTACACTGTACGCTGCATCATCATTGTCCAACTAATGGGACATCATACTTAGTCAAAATATACTTGAGACAATGTCACGCCAACTAAGGTCACTCTTCTTGCTCTTAACTCATGCTTGTATTCTTTGAGTATCCACAGTCCCATAACGTAAATTATGGTTACATTCCATTGGCGTTATAAACTTATTTTGTCCAAGGACATTCTCCGTTTCCAAGAAGAAAACTCTATTCTAATCGCTATCAAGATAGCACTCTTAAACTCTGAATCCTTTATTTCATAACTTGGATTCACGTAGCTCGTTACTGTAAACTATGAGTAATCTTCTGATTTGTGTAAAACATTTCCTTCCTTTAACTGTGAACATTAAGTTCAAGAATTTCTGAATTCCTCAACTAGGATTTGTTTGGTAACAACAAACTTGTTCTGCTTAAGACTTTCCTGTTAAACATTACTGATTGCGTACCACAGTTACCGATACATGTCACATGACTGTAAAAATATGTTACACTACTGTCTAAGTAGCATAAACTCTGACTGATCAGTATACATAATACTAATCACAACCTGTTACATGCGACATGCTAGCATAACGTGTGTACGATGTGGAATATCTGCATGCCACCGTACAATTCTTCTTTGGTTAAACTTACTATTCAAGTCATCTTGAAATTACTGAGCCAAAATAGCTAGATTACCGTATTAGATGTGGCTTTCTACGCTATGTACTTATTGTGCTAGAAGCACATCCTTTAAATTCTCAAACCGCTTCGATTCCCTTTTCTCATGAGTTTCGAGGTCTGAAGCATTCCTCGACTTATCTCTTAAAATTTCCTGTTAGAACTGATGATAAGTTCAAGTCATCACTACTTACACATATTCTGTAGCTTGAGAACTAATCACTGAACACCTTTCCTGTAATTCATCTGACAAGGACTTTACAACATCCTTTTTCTCTAAACTTCAGCTTGGAATTGTATGTTAACTCATTCTCGGATTACTTCTCCGCTGCGCAACTCTGATTTACACAATTCATCTTGGGATAGAAGTAATACACCACTATTACCAAATTAGATCTCCTCGTTAAACTCATTCCTTAATGGCTTAAACCACCTGCTTAACTTATTGATTGATCGTCATCTGACTTTGCGTTTCTTTTCGGACATAAACAATATTCTTACTTTCACGAAAATACGCCGAAACCTGTAAACAGTCTTTAGCAATAATTACGAGCCCAACAATGCTCCTGCCAAAACAACTTATACACTTGTTCTAGCTTTACTCTTTATATTCTGAATTCTATATCCATCTCATAGTTGGCTCAACATGTATATTCATTCAAACCTTGCAGAAACCTTACTGAAAGTATACCTGAAGCAACTTAAGTTCATACATTATTTAATTGTAGTAACTTCTAGAAGCATTTTATGACTTCTGAAAATTCTCATCTTTCATATACTGAATCGAGTTCCGTTCTATAATTATCCGTAAGGGTTTCACATCCACAACCTTTTTCCAATACAACTTAGGTCCACATAACCTCGGGTTTCTCCGGAAATAATCCGTCAGGATAAGACTCAACTTTTACCGGCTCTCCTGTAAGCCCAAACACATGTTACGCCTCTTCGAGTACCCGATTAATTAATCTTAAACTTCAACACTTATCATTCCTATTGGATCCTTCCAGTAACTTATTACTGTATCGACAATTCACTTCTAATCTTATTATCTGAGTAATTCTCCATAGGTCTTTTCATCCATGGCCCTCTTCATATGACTTCGAGCAATCCAAGGTCTGTATTTCCACCATCTTTAACACATACCATCATAAGGTGGTCTTTGTCGGCTTACCCGAATACTTGTGTAAGGAACCCATCAAAAGAAAACATAGAACTCCTTAACATTAACCATAGCTTTAACTGTAACTCGTACGTTAGTGACGATCTTCCTGCTGCTAGAGTTTCACAATAGTCCTTGGCTAATTCCTGCTTAATCCTCGAAACCGATGTGCTATAATCCGATAACATAAGATTCAACCTTTACTTCATACCCTTACCAGGGGCTTTCTTCACTAATCGCTAAACTTGCGTTCCTCATACAAAACATCTTGATGACCCATAATAAAGGAAGGTAATCTGTTTCATCTGTCCAATATTTTGCTTAATCTATAAATAAGTCTCTTACCTGTCGGATATTAAAATCTCATTCGGTCCAAGTGCGCCAGTCCTTCCATCCTTACACACTACATCCTTATTGGAAGTCCAGAGCTTCCAATAATTAACTGATCATTCCTTATTCCAAGTCACTGGGTTGGTACCGTAATTCTTTACCTCTGTACCTGGAATTAAAACTCTATTCAACATCTCACTTTAACTTTTCAAATTACGGTTCCCGTTAAGATTCCAAATCATTCCTTAGAGTATTCCATAATTCTCTACTCTACACATCTCCTCGGAGAAGGCATCACTCAATGATGCTTCCAACTAGTTAAGGTACCTGACCTTACTCTTAGATACTCTTAAATAACTCTTATATTCCTGAGACCTTGCGATTTACAGGCTCAGTTACTTCACTGTTAGAGAACCATCCTTTGGCATTAAATACCTTGCCAATATCCGTCTTAAAATCTGACACCTTAACCTTCACCCTTCGCACACTTCTTTCCTCCTTGGTCACATTCAGCTCTCGGATATTTGTCCTAACTGTCATATACTAGACTGAGTTGATCAGGCTCAACTAGATGTGACCTTTAGAACAATAACCGGAACCCAATGATTCCCCTACTTTTATTGAATTTTTAATGACCCATGGCACGGTCTGAATCGACCTGCTCTGATACCAATTGTAACACCCATACTAATTTAATCTAGAATATTAGCATGTGCGTTAAACTGATACTGGATACATTTAAAATTTTCAATAATAATACTACAACATATCTGAATGAATACAAGTTTACTCGTTGTACAAATAATCAATACCATTACAATACTTATACAAATATCCATTAAGCTCCTGAGCTGGTACACGACGAGCAACTATACTCCATTCAGTATCCCTCTGAAGAACTCCATCACGAACCTCTGACTTAGCTATAAACCTGCACCAGAAGGAATGGGATGAGACATAATGTCTCAGTGAGCTCTACCCAACCTACTGTTGGCAACCACAGGGAACCTAGGGTCGCCATGCCTACCTTGGCAATCTTGGGGATTTCTTATGATCGCCAATTCTTATCTTTATCCACAAAGGATATAAATCTGCCTATGACTATAAGTCTGCCTGTAATTGTATCTTTAACTGCCTGTAACTATAACTGTAATCTGCCTATGACTATAACTGTAACCTATCTGTAACTATAATTCTACCTGTAACTATAACTTAGTGATCGAGGGAAAACCTAGGACCGCTTTCTGATAACTGTCTATAACTATAACTGTAAATTTCCTGTAACTATAAATTTGACTATAACTATGAAACATAATACATATAAACAGTTTTATGTTAGCTGTTAGCGTTGAACAAACATTATTATCTGAGTTCATTTTACGAAGTGCGGTCCGGGTGGAGTAACCCCGAAGTACATCTCCCTATGACCCGATGAAATTCCTATCATATCAGGCTATCACCGGACTCCTCTATGAATTTGCATGTGGACAACCCTCTCGGTGAAGTCCCATCCGGCGTATCCCGGAGTCTGCTGAACATGCCTATGACTGTGAAACGTGTTGAACACGCCTTTAACTTTAACATATAATTCTTTAACTTTAATCATATAATAATAACCATATAACACTTAACCTATAACTTAATATTCTTGGCTTATCGTTCTCATAAGCCACCTATTAGTTGTTGGAGAACCAACACTATAAGCTTATCTTAAACTTTGATTGCCAAAGCATTCCTATTACCCTTGTATTCTAAACTGAATACATCTATAATCTTATTTACCTAAAGTAGGTTCTTGACTTATCAAAGTCGTGTGTTTTCTTAAAATTTATCAACTCACAAGTAATGGATTATCTATCTAATCCTTACTCTCATACTCTTAATTCTTGTTTTCCTATCAAGGATTCGACATATCGTTATCATATGCCGTTCTTAGGGCTTTCCTATTCATATAACCATTGTTCTTGCATTTCCCATGCCTTGCGCATTCATTGCTCCTATAATTTCTCAACCATTGGAAGCCTTTAGAATGAGTTAAAATGGTGGTTAATGTTTCTAAAATGGTTTAGGAGAAAACAGTTGCAAAAAGCCACGCCTACGCGCACCAGAACACCCAAAACAGCTCAACTGTCATGAGCTGTTCTGGTTTGGTAGCTACAAGCGATGGCTGGTCGCTACAAGCGACGGTGACCAGATTCAAAATTGCTGTCTGGTCGCTATAGCGACGGCTGGTCGCTGTAGCGACCATGACAGTACAGAACTTGATTAAAAACGTGTTTTTCCACCATTTTTGCTCAATCAAAGTTACCCAAGCATCCCAACCATGCTAGGATTGATTTTCTATTACAAAATGACAGTTTTAAACATATATGAGCAAGGAATTAGCAAGCAAATGAATTAGGGTAAAAACTATAAAACTTGCATATGAAGAAATTCATAATAAATCTCTCAAAGGGGGTTCTAAAACCCCAAGGGAGCTCACCTCAGAACTTGTTTGGTGCTGGTTAAGTTTTAACTTCAAAACCCTAGCTTGATTCTCACTCTTTCTTGATTTTTCTTAACTTTTCTCTTGCTCCAAGCTTCCCCACACTTGCTTGCTTGCAATACACATGACCTAGGGAGAGAATTGATGGATTAGAGCTTGATGATGATGGTGGCCGAGTTTCTAGAGAGAGAGGGAGGAGAAAATCTGATTTGTAGAAAGAGAGAGATGAGGAGAAGAATGAGAGAAATATCTCACCTTTTCCCTTATATAAAAATCCTTCCTTCCAAATTTACAATTTTGCCATTGCCTTCATATTAATCCTCTATTACTTATAAAAGTCACGTTTAAGCGGGTTGTTACATAATATTTGTTCTAGAGTGCAGGACCATAGATAAAAAATTTACAAATGGATTGTTCACATATTGGTTCTGAAAGAACAAATGTAGAGCTAAAGTTTCATTTGAGAAGCTATACTTGAAGCCAGACTCTGAAGACTGAAGACTGAAGATTCCAGACTCAGACTCTAAAGACTGAAGACTCCAGACTCAGACTCTGAAGACTGAAGACTTCAGACTCAGACTTTGAAGATTGAAGCCAAGCTTAGAAGTTGATGTTCATGCCTCTGAAGCATCTGGGACATCTGCTATGGTGGTTGAGAATGTTAGAAGGTCAATGGATGTCACTATCAAGAAAGGACAAAAGTACAACCACGATCTCCAACATTCCCATGTGCTCTGTACGGAATCTGAAGCCACGTTTCTGTTGTATAGAACGGATCATTCCAATCTTGGAAAAGGTTTCAAATTCCTTCATACTTAGTACCTGAACCAAATCAAGTAAAAGATCAAGATTGAAGATCAAGCTTCTCCAACGGACTCTATGATGATTTAGCACCTCTCAACGTCTCTCTACTCGTCTATATAAAGGACTGAAGACTTGAAGAACTAAAGAGAAGACTCTACAATTTTTACAAGTGCCAATACTCTGCCAAAATCTAAACGCATCAAACGCTTAGAATTTCTTAACAATCTAATCATCTTAGAAGTTCAAAGTTAGAGTCTGCTAAATTGTGTTGTATTTTGTGAGCACCTCTGATAGTATATCAAGTGTTCATCCCAAACAACTTTTGTGTAACTTTATTTGTTAGAAGTCTCTTACTTTGTGTTTGAACAATAGAAGTCTCTTACTTTGTGTTTGAGCAATAAAAGTCTCTTACTTTGTTTTTGAGCATAGTAAGTTTCTTGCTTTGTGCTTGAGCAATTTGTAATCATTGGATTATAGTGAAAAATCTCTTGTAAGTGACAAGGGGACTGGACTACTTCCGGATTGTGGAAGGAACCAGGATAATTGCTTGTGTCGTTCTCTTCTTTATCACTTTAACCTTTATCCACTGCATCAGGCTCTGAAGCTTTCGTTCATACTCTGAAACTGTATTTTTGACTGTGAACCTCAGACTCAGATTTTGATCTCCATCAGAACCTGATCTTTGTCTTAGTCATTTTTAAAGAAGAAAAAGTAAACACAATTCAACCCCCCTTCTTGTGTTTTTCTCACCTTCAGTTGGTATCAAAGCTCTGTTATGATATTTCAACACTTAACAGTGTGTCAGTGAGATCCTGAGGAAAACATCATGTCTACTGGTGGAGCTGCTAGTCCTGGTGGTGGAGCAAGTGATTATGGAACTTCAACTTCTGGAAACAACAGAGCTGTATCATATGATTATGGTGCAAATGATAAATCTAGCTCTCATCATCATATTAAACCTCCTATGTTCAATGGGGATGCTGAGAAGTTTTCTTGGTGGAAAAGCAAGATGTACACTCACATCATTGATTTTGATGACACCTTATGTGATATCATTGAAAATGGAATCAATATTCCTGTTGATGAGGAAGGTGTAGCAACTGACAGAAAGAAACTCTCAGATGCTGAAAGAAAGATCTACAAAAAGCATCATAAAGTGAGAGGTATCATTGTTGAAGCTTTACCTCATACTGAATACTTAAAACTGAGTGATAAGTCTACAGCAAAGGCTATATTCACATCTTTGTGTTTTACCTATGAGGGTAACAAGAAGGTTAAAGAAGCAAAGGCTAAACTTCTTGTTCAAAAGTATTGTGTTCTACCTATGAGGGTAACAAGAAGGTTAAAGAAGCAAAGGCTAAACTTCTTGTTCAACAGTATGATGTTAGATATTATGTACTCGTTAGTTAGTACCATTATCGTTCAGACAGTTATGTATGTATGTATTCAGATGTTATGACATTTATCAGAGACATATGCATGCTATCAACTTATTTTCATATTTTAAATTATGTATTATAATTTAATGTATCCAGTACAAAATTTAACGCTTGTATGAGAATTCTAGACAATCTCATTATGGGCATTACAATTTGGTATCATAGCAGGTTGATTCAGATTGTGCCATGGGTCATTAAAATACAATCCAAGTATATGAACCATTTGGATCCAGGATATTTATTCTAATTGTTATATCTGGTTAAACTTGATCAACTTGAATTGTATATGACAGTTAGGACGAGATGTCTGAGAGACGAAGAAGATCAGGAAGGCATAGAGTTAATCAGGCTAACGATGAAGGTGGAGATCCTAATGCTAATTTTTGGGCTCAAATGATGCAGCAGCAGCAGGCAATGCAACAACAGTACCAAGACCAGCAAGCGCATAATGATATGCAGCATCACTAGATGATGCAAATGATGCAGCAACAGATCTAACAACAGGCCCAGTCGCAACAACAATGGGCAGAAATGATGCAATAGGGTCAAGGCTTTCATCAGCAGCCTCCACCACCCCCAATCATTGGTAATCCAGCATTTCAGGAGTATAATAGGAATCATCCTCCTAAGTTCAATGGAGAGGGTGATCCCTAGAAAGCTAAGAGATGGCTGAAGCAGATGGAGAAAATCTTCCGAATGGCTGAATGCTCAGATGCATACATTGTAGTGTTTGCAACCAATCAATTCAGAGGCACAACAGAAGACTAGTGGGAAACTACTCAGCGCAGAATGTTGGCTAATAATGTGGAGATCAATTGGGCCAATTACAAGGAAGCAATGATAGAGAAATATCTCCCATTATCTTTCAAAGTTAGGAAGGAGCAGGAATTTCTGGAGCTAAGGCAAGGAACCATGTCGGTTACTGAATTTACCAAGAAGTTTGAAGAGTTGTCATATTACTCCATCCACAATGAATATGCAGGCACGAAAAATTGGAAAATCAATCAGTATAAGCGTGGTTTGAGGGGTGAAATTGACACTATAATGAGTCTACAGAAGACTACTAGTTTCAATGAGTTGGTGCATGATAGTTTGGTTGCCGAAGCTGGTTTCGCAAAAACTGCCAGAGAGAAAGCTATGGCTTCAGAGAGGAGAAAGGATAAATTCCAAGACAAGTATCACGACAAGCTGAAATGGAAAGGTTCCCCTCAGAAGGGGAAACAACCTTATTCCCCAAAGGCTAGTTCTACTTGTAACACAACTGTGGTAAGTCACACTCCAGAGAGTGTATGAGGGGGACCTGTGTGTTATGGATGCAAGCAACCAGGGTACACTGTAACAAATTGTCCAGAAAGGAAGGTTCAAAGTGGAACTGAGGGTACTACCACAAGCAAAGACATGGTATATTCCTTGGATGGCAAGAAGGCTCAGGCTAATGAAGACTTGATTACCGGTATGTGTTATCTTGGTCAGAATCCAGTTAAAGTAGTTTTTGACTGTGGTAGAACTTGTTCTTTTATTTCTCTTCAGTGTGTAGAAGCACTTAAGTTACCTTTGTCATAACTAATTGTCCTTATGATGGTATCCACCGCCACAGATGGTGGAATTGTAGCCAATTATGTGTGTGAGAATTGTCCTGTCACCGTTTCTAGTAAGACTTACTATATAGATTTAGTATGTCTTCCCATGAAGCAACTTGATGTGATTTTAGGGATAGATTGGCTTTCTGCAAACCATGTGTATATTGGATGCTCAAAGAAGAGCATATACATGCCTACCAGTAATACGACTGAAGGAGTAACTTTATCAAAATTGATTAATCACACTCATCTGTTAATCTAGTTTATTTGTGCCAAAGATAAGGGTTTCTATCTCATACTCACTGTGACTTCTGAAACTGAACTAAGTCACAGTGATATTCCAATTGTTAACAAGTATCCAAATGTTTTTCCTCCTGATGTGCCAACTTACCTCCGGAGAGCGAGGTTTAATTTTCCATTGATCTTATTCCAGGAGCAAAGCCAGTGTCAGTGGCACTATATAGAATGTCACCTTCAGAGCTTAAAGAATTTAAGTCTCAGCTGGAAGAGTTGATCCATAAGCATTTTATCAGACCAAGTGTATCTCCTTGGGGTGCACCAGTTTTGCTAGTTAAAAAGAAAGATGGTAGTATGAGATTATGCATTGACTACCGCCAGTTGAATAAGGTGACTATCAAGAACAAGTATCCTCTTCCCAAGATTGATGACCTTCTAGATCAACTTAAGGGAGCGACATTATTCTTTAAGATTGATCTTAGATCTGGTTATCATCAAATCCGTATCAAGTCTTCAGATGTGTCCAAATGGCTTTTAGAACACGTTATGGACAATATGAATTTTTAGTTATGCCTTTTGGTGTGACTAATGCTCCAGCTGTATTCATGGATTATATGAGCAGAATCTTCCAGCCCTACCTGGATCAGTTTGTTGTTATCTTCATTGATGACATTCTGATTTATTCCAAGAATCCTCATGAGCATGTTCAACACTTGAGGGTTATTTTGAATATTCTCCGAGAGAAGCAGTTGTACGCCAAATTTAGCAAGTCTGAATTTTGGCTGTCAGAAGTCAAGTTTTTGGGGCATGTCATTTCTCGAGGAGGAGTGACAGTGGACCAGACCTAAGAATATTTAAGAAGTTAAAAGCTTCTTGGGTTTAGGAGGTTATTACCGAAGATTTATAATGAAGTTTTCCCAAATTGCCCTACCTTTGACACATCTTACCAGGAAAGATGTGCCTTTTATTTGGGAGGAAGAATGTGAGAAGAGTTTTAGAACCTTGAAGAAGAAGTTGACCAAAGCACCAAGGTTGGCTATACCAGATCCCGACAAGAGATATGTTGTTTTCTTCGATGCATCATTTAAGGGTCTTGGTAGTGTACTTATGTAGGGTGAGAATATGATAGCCTATGCTTCTAGACAGCTTAAGACTCATGAGGATAATTACCCCCCTTATGACCTTGAGTTGGCAGCCATAGTCTTCGCATTGAAAGTGTGGATACATCACTTGTATGGTGCACAATTCGACTTGTTCAATGATCATAAGAGCCTGAAGTATTTATTTGATCAACGAGAACTGAACATAAGGCAAAGAAGATGGATGGAGTACCTAAAGGACTTCGACTTTGATTTGAAATATCACCCAGGAAAGGCTAATGTAGTAGCCGATGCCTTAAGCCGTAAGGATTTGATTAAGGCATATGTGATGATGCATACTTGTAACTTATATGAGATGTTTAGAGACCTTAATCTCAATATCATGGAGGTGGTGTCATACCCCATTTTTTGACTCATATTTTTCTTTGTTTATTATTCTTTTATTGTGCATTACTTCATTATTTTTTTTATTTTTTACTTTTACCCTTTTATTATCTTTATTTTTTTTCATCTTTATTTTTGGATTTTATTTATTAATATTTATTACCATTATCATTACTATTATTATTATTAATATTATCATTATCACTATTGTTATTATTAATACTATTGTCACTATCTTTTTCATTAATAATATTATTATTATCTTTTTTTTTATCAATGTTTTATTATTATTATTATTATTATTTATTATTATTATTATTATTATTATTATTATTTTTACCATTACTACTATTATTATCTCTTTCATCATTATTATTGTTACCATCTTTATTATTATTATTATCATTACCATCATTGTTATTTTCATTATTACTATTATTATTGGTTTTTATTTGTTTTATTTTAAAAAAAATATAAAAAAGAAAAAAGGGGAGTTCGCAGAGCAAAGTTCCCATCGCTCTGCGAACTTTGCGATTTTTGTAGATTTTAATTTCTTTGATTTATCTTTCTTTTGTTTTCATTATAGTTATTGTTATTATCATCTATCATTATTATTATCACTGTTATTGTCAATTTTGGTTGTGGGATTCAGCAAAGCAAGAAATTAAACATGTGACATTAAAGGTTAAGGTGAGAAGGTTTTTGTTCCAACCAAGCATGTGCCAAGCAAGTTGGCTTGCCCTTGGGCAGCTCTCATCCCTCCCAATTGACCTGCTACTGACCCTGAGCTTGCCAGCCAGTAGCTTGCTCGTTTTTCTTCCTTCTTTCTCCACCAAAACCAGTCAAACATAGAGGTTTTTGCTTGCCCAAGGACTGGTTTTGCTGCCCTGTTTCAGCAGCTTTTCTTCCCTTCTCACACCATCCCACATGTTCCTTTTGTTTCCCCCAACCTCTGCACATCACAGTGCACGTTTTTCTTGCTTGACCTCTCAAGATTGCAAGGATTGATCCCAAGGGACAGCCCAATTGCAAACAGCCCTGTTTTCACACTTTTTCATCATTTTTGCTGTCAAGATCAGCTTCATCAATGGCTGGATTTGGCCAAAGTCTTGACCAAGATTGCAAGGCAATGTCACCTCTTCCCTTTTGCATTTAATGCAAAGCAATTAGCCTGGTTTTAGCCCAAAAAGCAGCTGGGTTCTAGGAGATTTTCATCATGACAATTGATTTGGTTTTGCCTATAAAAGGAATGCAAGGCATAAGGATTGAACACACTTCAACAACACAATTGAACCATTCAATACACAGAATTTTAGAGCAAAAACATAGTTCTTCCAGCAAGAAAACACTAGTGTCATTGTTCTTAATCTTCAACATTCCAATTTTGCAAAAACCCATCATCATCCAAGTCTCTTCCATTCTCTTGCAATACGAGCATTGGCTAGGAGTTTTTGTAAGTCCTTCTGAATTTGTCATCTTGTATTTACATCATTGTTTGCATTTGTCTTTGATTCTTGCTTGATTCAATCTTAGTTTTTGCATTTTTAACTCATTTTGTCAAAAAAACCATCTTTTGAAACTTCAAAGAAATCTCAAATTTACAAAACACTAAACTGAGTTGTTGCACTCATTTTCTTGCTTTTTTCAAAGGTTTTCAATCCCCTTAAGGTTCTGAAGATTGTTTAGAAGCAGCTTCTGAACAGAAGTTCAGAAGCAGCTTCTGAGTTCAGTTTTTTCGCGGATTTCGCAGAGCAAAGTCATGGTCGCTCTGCGACCATGACAGAACTTGGGTTCGCAGAGCCAAGTTCAGGTTGCTCTGTGAAAATGGCAGAACTCAGAACCTGAGTTCAGGCTTCTAAAAAGCCAATTTTTGAGGTTCTCACCTAAAAACTCAGAACCTAAGAGGATTAAAACTCATTTTGTTCAAAACATAACAAGGCTTTTGTATATTATTGAAAATTTCACAAGTTTGAGCATTAATTTTGGATAACTTGCGAAACAAGTTATGTTCATAAAATTTCAAAATCAAACTTGAGCAATAAGCCATGTTCATTATTTTCAAAACCAATCTTGAACAACAACCTTGTTCATGAATTTCAATCAAAATTGAACTTGAGCCGAACTTGTTCAGTTTTCAAAATCAAGCTTAAACTTTGAGCCGAACTTGTGCATTTTCCAAACTTATGCATCTTTTCATGAACTTGTTCATTTTTCAAACTTGAATAACACTTGTTCTTGAGTTCCAATAACTTGAGCAACAAGCTATGTTCATTATTTTCAACAAACGTGAACAACAAATTTGTTCATGATTTTCAAACAACTTTATTCTTAACGTTCCAACACGCGTGAACAATGCTTGTTCTTTTTTTTTTTTTGCATCATAAGCTTGAAACAAACTTGTTCATCCTTTCAAAATTTGAACAACATTTGCTCAAGGTTGCAACAACTAATTTGAGCAACAAAATTTTCCTTAGGTTTTTAACCAAGTGTTTTGTTCCTTTTTGAGATTTCTTTGAGTTTCAACAAGAACTTGAATGAAAAAGGAATGGTTTGACGTATGTCTCTCCATTCCCCGGTTGCACGAATGCTTGACGTATGTCTCGTTGTTCAGGCAATCGTCATTCTATTTTCAACGCGTCCAACGCGCTTTACCCTTTATTGGTCCTTCGTGACCAATCCAACCTTTTTTGGTCCCCCGTGACCATTTTAACTTTTCTTGATCCCTCGTGGTCAATTTAAACTTTTTTGGCCCCCGCGGCCAATTCAAACCTTTTTACGCCCTTGCGCGTTTTCCAACGGATACCATCGCCCTAGCGCGAGTCCGTTCCTTTTTTCATTCAAACCTTTTTACGCCCTCGCGCGTTTTCCAACGGATACCATCGCCCTAGTGCGAGTCCGTCCTTTTTCATTCAAACCTTTTTACGCTTTTGCGCGTTTTCAAACGGATACCATCACCCGAGTGCGAGTCCGTCTCTTTCTCCTTTTTAATCAAACCCTTTTTACCTTCATTAAGCTACCCTCATAACGGTAGTAGGTAAAAGGCTTTTTATCGGTCTTCATTAAGCTATCCATACAACGATAGTAGACCACGCTTTTTTATCAAACTTTTTCGCCCAAGCGCGATCAAATCTTTTTAATTAAAATCAACCAACACACAAACTTTTTCTACAAAGAACTACGTAAGCTTTGAATTCTCCATCGCACCGGGAGATACGTAGGAGCAAGATTCATATCTTGTCAAGCCCATTAATAAAAAAACTTTCTTTTTCCCCGTCATCGTATTTTTTTCTTTTTCCCTTTTAATATATTCAAGCATGCAAGCAAAACGTTAAAAACACTATAGCCTTAGCTAACTAGGAGGTTCCCGTTGAGTACAACGGATGTGAGGGGTGCTAATACCTTCCCCTTGCATAATCGACTCCCGAACCCAAAATCTCTAACATTAAGGTAATTTCGAACTTTTCCCCCTTTTTCCCCGAAAAATTAAAAGTTCAGTCGTGATTTAAAATTAGTGATTCAACGCTTGTCAATAGCTTGATATCCGAAATTCGACGCGATAGGTGGGTAGTGGTATTTTGTTGCATAAGTTGGAAATCTCCTGCACTTACTGTCTAGAATTGCACAAGCTTAGAGTATGGATGCGGATCTTCAGAGGAGAATTGGACACCCATAGTTTATCATGGCATCAGATGGGACAATGTTATTTGAGAGCAGAAATTGTGTTCATAATGATGCAAAACTGAAGAGGTTGATACTAGAAGAAGCTCATAAGAGCAGTTTCTCTATTCATGCGGATGCTACCAAGATGTATCAGGATTTGAAAACAAAATTTGGTGGTCTAGTATGAAAACTGAGATGGCAGAAATTGTAGCGAGGTGTATTGTATGCCAGCAAGTCAGGATTGAACACCAAAGGCCTACAGGTTTACTTGAACCTTTGTAAATTCCTCAGTGGAAATGGGAACAAATAACCATGGACTTTGTAGGTGGACTACCTCGTACTCAGAGAGGACATGGCTCGATTTGGGTAATTGTAGACTGATTAACCAAATCTGCTCATTTCTTGCTAGTTAAGTCCACTTACAGAGCATCTCAATATGCGGAGTTGTTTATCGCGGAAATTGTTAAGATGCATGGTGTTCCAGTTGGTATTGTATCGGATAGAGATCCAATCTTCACTTCACAATTTTGGAAAGCGTTTCAGAGAGCCTTGGGAACGCGACTGAAAATGAGTAAGTCTCATCATGCCCAGGCGGATGGTCGATCAGAGAGGACTATCCAGACCTTGGAGGATATGTTACGTGCTTGTATTCTTTAAGATGGAGGAAGTTGGAACAATCATTTACCATTGATTGAGTTTTCCTATAACAACAGTTACCATTCCAGCATAGAAATGGCGCCTTATGAGACCTTGTACGACATGAAATGTAGAACTCCTTTATGCTGGGTAGAGGTCGGAGATAAGAGTATCTTGGGACCATAGATTATTCAGGAGACTAATATGAAGATTAAGTCTATTCAAGAAAAGATGAGAACTGCGCAGAGCCGTCAGAAAAGTTATGCAGATAAAAGGCGAATGTCTTTAGAGTTCGATGAAGGAGATCATGTGTTCCTGAAGGTTACACCTAAGTTGGGTTTACGAGGAGTTTTCAGGACGAAGAAGCTTTGTCCGAGATTTATTGGACCTTTTTAGATACTCAGGCTTATTGGTTTGGCAACTTATCAGTTAGCATTGCCACCAGCTATGTCAGGATTTCACGATGTGTTCCATGTTTATCAATTACGAAAATTCATTCCTGATCCGTTCAAACCAGTGGAATTTGAGACGATAGATTTGAAGTCGGACTTGATGTTCCAACCAGAGCCAGAACGAATTGTTGATCGTGATGTCAGGACCATGAGGAGCAAGGAGATCCCTATTGTTAAGGTTGTATGGAAGGGTTTGCCAGATGGTGAAGCTATGTGGGAGCTAGAAGCAGAGATGTAGAATAGCTATCTGCATCTATTTTCAGGTAATTTCTAAATTTCGAGGACGAAATTTTCTTAAGGGGGTAGAGTGTAATATCCCGCTTGATTACTCATTTAGCATTGTCAGTTAACTCAGTCAGAGTAAAATATTTTAAGAAAAGGGCAAAAGGGTCTTTTGCACATTTATGTATAAAAAGGAAATTTCTCAATTCCATTTCATTTCTTCCTCATTTTTTTAAAGGATTAGACACTACTCCTCCTCTTTCTCTCTTGCTCTCCCACACCCTTCCCTCTCTTCCTCTCAACAATTCACAAATCCTTTGCCATTTAACTCATAATCAACATGCAAGCCCAAATCTTTGATCCTTGCAACAAATATCATGTGATGTTAACTTGATTTATTCCATTTTCTTTCCCTCACTCTCAGCCGATTCCTTTCTTCCTTACTGCTATCATGGGAATTTTGCACTCAAAGTTGGAATTTTAGCCATGCATGTGTAGAAGCTGAAATTGGTGTGTTTGGTTTGGTGTCAGAAGTGAAAATTAGAGATTTGGCTTAAAACTGAAGTGGAGTGCTGGTTGGAGAAGGAAGTGCAGCTTACAAAGTGTTCAAATTTTACTGTGAGTTCCTTTTTAGTTAGATTTTCCCTTGGGTCAAGTTTTAGTGAGAAAACTTTGTATAAGTGATTATGAAAACAACTTTTTCCCCCTATGTGTTATTGCATGCTTCTAAATTACGTTAAAACTTGATTCTTTGACCTATTACATGATTTTTGTGTGATTGGTACGTTACATATGATTCTGGGCAGCCGGGTATACAAATTTGGATTAAAAACATGTTTTCTGCAGGTTTAGCTGTTCTATCAAGCTCGCTAAGCGAGCAGGAGCTCACCGAGCGAGCTGGCAGAGCATTTGCTACTGCCTGACTTTGCTAAGCGAAGTAGGAGCTCGTTGAGCGAGCCTCTCAGCCCAGCTTTGGGTTGTTGCTTCGCTGAGCGAGACTCCTATGGCTGAGCGAGCGTGTCCAAAATCCATTTTTTTAAAACTCATGTATACTGTACCAATGGACATATAATGGTTTGAAATAAGCTTAAATAAACGGAATCAAGGATTAACATAATTGGTTACATGTATTAACATCGAGAGATGGTTTATGATAAAGTGTACTAACTACGGGTTTAGAATCTAGATAATTCCTAATCAGGTTATACCAGACATATATGAACATGACTAAGATAAACGTGTCCATCAGGCTCCAGATTGTGCTGGATGGGATTCTCCCTAATCGGTAGTCGACACGTATGATATAAGTTGTGTCCAGCAGGCTCCAAATTATGCTGGATGGGACTTCTACGCAAGGGATGTCCACACAACGATAAGAGGAGTCCAATGTTAGCCTCATATAAGAATTTTCACCGGTTAGCAGAGGGATGTATTCCGGGGTTACTACACTCGGATGCTTCCGTAAAATGAATTCAGATAATGATTATATGTTCAACGCTAACATAATTAATTTATGACATGAACATTATGATATATATATATATATATATATATATATATATGATTTACAGACGGTGATCAAAGGTTAGGTTTCCCCCTGATCACTACAATATGATAGGTGGAGCTCACTGAGACATTATGTCTCATCCCAATCCTTTTAATTTTTTTCAGGTACTCAAGTAGCACGTAGCAAAGTAAGGAGAAGGCCACCGATTAATCGTGCTTTCTTTATTATGTCTTAGTTTATGTTATGATATTACGTTATGTACTCAGATGACATGTTCATGTTGTTGTTGTACTCAGACTATGTTAGATATTATGTACTCGTCAGTTAGTACCATTATCGTTCAGACAATTATGTACTTATGTATTAAGATGTTATGACATGTATCAGAGACATATGTATGATGTTGGGTTTTTGTAGATTGGCTACATTTTGCAAAAACATCTACTAGCCAGATGCTGGGACAGATGCTGTAGCATATGGAACAACATTATGTGACTTGTGGTTTTCGCGCCAGCTAGCGCTTTATTTTTTGGTACGCAATCTTCCAAAGATTTGCTTGAAGTTTATTTTCCTCTAGCTTGCTGATCAAGGTGCGTGTATCTGATTGAAGATTTGCTTGAAGTTTTATTTGCCTTGGTATTTTTCCACAAGATATTGTTCTATATTTGGAAGTTTTTTTATTGTCTCTAGAAGTTTTTCCAGCTGGACCGGACAATGTCCACGCTCTGTTTTGAAGCCCAAACCCGTGCTATCTCAGTATTATATATTTGTGAAGACAAACCCTAGTAGGGTAACTAAAAACCGTGTGTGTTAGCAAAGCGTGTGTTTAAGGTTTTTAGGGTTTCTTTTGTTAATTGTGAGCCTTGCTTGTATCTCCCTGATTCAAGCTAAGGACTGAGTTTGTTTGAGTTGTAATTGTAAGCTGCTCCTAAGCTTTTAAGTACGGAGTGAGTATGTGTTATTAGAGTGTGTTTCTATTGGTGTGTTTTGTGTGTTTGATAACAACACTGTCTGTGTTGTTGGTAGGAATTGAGACGGAGTCTCATATCTAGGAGTTCCTAGATAGAGTTGACACTGGTAGGGTCTTGGTGCAAAGTCAAGTAGTGTGTCTGCGTTGGTCTTTTCACTAGAACTATAATAGTGGATTCATTCTTGGATTGGTATCCCCCAGAGTAGGAGAGTTGCTCCGAACTGGGTTAACAAACTCACTATGTACTTTATATTTCTGCTGTGTTCCTTTTAATTTGTGCTTTGTTACGCTGCGTTATTTTAATTGTAGTTCTGAGTAGACAGGTGCTCGGACAGTTGTGCCAACATTGTGCACAGCATCTGTCAGTCAGGTTGCCAGGAATTTCAATTGACATCAGAGCAGGCACCCTGTTCTGTGTGGGTGAGCTCTAGGGAAAGAATTTTCTGGCTTAATGGATAAAGAAGGAGGACTGGTGAACAGACCACCCCTGTTGGATGGGTCGAACTATGACATTTGGAAATCACGCATGACAGCATTCTTGAAATCTCTAGACAGCAGAGCTTGGAAGGCTGTGATCAAGGCATGGGTCCCTCCTAAAATAAAAGATGCGAATAATGTTGATACTGATGAGTTAAAACCAGAAGAGGAGTGGTCTACAGCAGAAGACACTGCAGCTATTGGAAACTCTAAAGCCCTGAATGCTTTGTTTAATGGTGTAGACAAGAACATGTTCAGGTTGATTAAACAATGTAATATTGCTAAAGAAGCTTGGGATATCCTAAGAACAGCTCATGAAGGTACTCAAAAGGTCAAGAAGTCAAGGCTACAACTGCTAACAACACAGTTTGAGAATTTGAGAATGAAGGAAGGAGAGAGTGTTCATGATTTTCACATGAATGTGCTAGAATATGCTAACACATTTGAATCCTTGGGGGAAAAGATGTCTGATGAAAAACTGGTAAGCAAAATCCTCAGGTCCCTGCCTAAGAAATTTGATATGAAAGTATGTGCTATTGAGGAGGCCCAAGATATTGGAAATATGAAAGTTGATGAGTTGATTGGATCTCTTCAAACTTTTGAATTGAAGGCTAATGAAAGATCTGAAAAGAAAGACAAGAACATTGCTTTCATCTCCAACACTGATGAAGATGATGTGGAGAGTAATTTAGATACTGATGAGAGCATCTCTGAAGCTATTGTGTTGTTGGGCAAACAATTTAATAAAGTTGTGAAGAGGATGGACAGACGCCCTAGGACAAATGCTCCGGACAACAGTCGCAGCATCTATAAAAATGTCAACAATCAGAGGAAACCTAGAACTGAAGACAAAATCAATCAAAGCAAAGGGGTGCAATGCCATGAATGCGAAGGATTTGGTCACATCAGAACTGAGTGTGCAACTTATCTGAAGAAACAAAAGAAGGTGATGACTGTGTCTTGGTCTGATGAGGATGAATCAGAAGAAGAACCTGAAACTGCAAAACATGTGAATGCCTTGACTGGAGTGTGCACAGCTGACAATGAATCTAGTGATGAAGAGGTAACGTATGATGAATTGGCTGATTCTTACAAGGAGCTATGTCTCAAAAGTGAGGAAGTTTGTAGAACTTTAGAAAAACAAAAGAGGACCATTGCTCTCTTGCAAGCTGAGAAAGACAAACTTCTGAAAATACACTCAGACCTCAATGATGAGGTTATCTTACTTACTTCCAAGATTGACAATATGAACAAGCAACTGCGGATGATGAACAAAGGTATTGATGCTTTAGACGAAATTCTGGAAATAGGACAGAAACCTGGAGATTCTAAAGGTATTGGGTTTGACTACAGATCCTTGCCTCAGCAGAAACAACTACCAGTGAGACAGTTTGTGCCATCTGTTAGTACTTATGATCATACTATGTCAAGACAGATGCCCCAGCATCAGGTGAGACAACAGGCATCTGGATATAGGCCCAGATCAAAAGGAAGGTATTATGGTTGGGTATGTCACTACTGTGGAAGAAAAGGACATATCAGACCTTTCTGTTTCAAATTATATGGTTACCCAGACAGGACCTATTCACCAAGACCTGATCCCACAGTAAAGATCACCAAGAAGCAGTGGAAGCAAAAAAATGATAATTTCACAAGCAACACTGTGGATCCTAGAAAAATAGAACCAGAAGCTGATGAGATTGCTCAAATTGCTCATACATCTCTGAGAGTGTCATCCAGAAATGATTGGTACTTTGACAGTGGATGTTCCAGACATATGACTGGTGATAAAAATTACTTAACTAATGTTAAGCCTTATGCTACAAGTTTTGTGACTTTTGGGGATGGAGCCAAATGAGAAATAAAGGGTGTAGGAAATCTTGTGGAAGAGGGTCTACCCAAACTTGATAAGGTGCTTCTTGTGAAAGGATTAACTGCTAACTTAATTAGTATTAGTCAACTGTGCGATCAAGGAATGAAGGTCAACTTTACAAAGAGTGAATGCTTAGTTGCTAACAGTGAAGGGGACATCCTGATGAAAGGTGTTAGATCAAAGGACAATTGCTACTTGTGGGTCTCTCAAGATAAAGCAAAGTTATCTACTTGTCTAATAACCAAAGAAGATGAAGTTAAGCTATGGCACCAAAAGCTTGGACATCTGAATCTCAGAAGCATGAAGAAAGCTATTGCTGAAGGAGCCATCAGAGGTCTACCAAAACTCCAAATTCAGGAAGGAAGTATATGTGGAGAATGCCAGATAGGAAAACAGACCAAGATGCCTCACCAGAAGCTGCAACATCTGTCCACATCCAGAGTTCTTGAGCTTTTGCAAATGGACTTAATGGGACCTATGCAAGTCGAAAACTTAGGTGGTAAGAAGTATGCATTTGTTGTTGTTGATGATTTTTCCAGATATACTTGGATAAATTTCATTAAGGAGAAATCAGACACTTTTGAAAAATTCAAGGATCTTTGCTTACAACTTCAGAGAGAAAAGGATTGTGGAATTGTTAGAATCAGAAGTGACCATGGGAAAGAGTTTGAGAATGGTAAGTTCTCTGATTTCTGCATTTCTGAAGGAATATTTCATGAGTTCTCTGCACCCATTACTCCCCAACAAAATGGGATAGTTGAGAGAAAGAACAGGACTTTGCAAGAATCTGCCAGGGTTATGCTACATGCAAAGAAGCTGCCATTTTTCTTTTGGGCTGAAGCCATGAACACAGCCTGCTATATTCATAATAGAGTGACTTTGAGAAAAGGTACATCTACAACCTTGTACGAGCTATGGAAGGACAGGAAGCCAACAGTGAAGCACTTTCATGTGTTTGGTAGTAAGTGCTATATTTTAGCTGACAGGGAACCAAGAAGAAAGATGGATGCTAAAAGTGAAGAGGGAATTTTTCTAGGCTATTCAACAAACAGCAGAGCCTATAGAGTATACAACTCCAGAACCAAGACAGTGATGGAATCTATAAATGTTGTTGTAGATGATGAAGGTAATAATGCTGTGCCAGATGATGCTACATTTGCCTCAACATCTGACCTACAGGAAGAGAAGAAAGAAGATGAAGCAAGTAGTAAGCAAGATTCTGAAGTAACTGGTCCAGAGAAGACTGCTCCCAACAAAGGACAATCTATCAGAGTTCAGAAAAACCATCCCATAGATCAAGTCATTGGCGATCCTAACCAAGGGATTACAACTAGAAGGAACTGTGATGAGGTATCAAATTCTTGCTTTATATCTAAATTTGAACCAAAGAATGTTAAGGAAGCTCTAACTGATGAGTTCTGGATAAATGCTATGCAAGAAGAATTAACTCAGTTCAAGAGAAGTAATGTGTGGGACTTAGTTCCTAGACCAGATAATGTGAATGTCATAGGTACCAAGTGGGTTAATAAAAACAAGTCTGATGAAAATGGTACTATCACTAGAAACAAAGCTAGACTGGTTGCACAAGGATATTCTCAAATTGAAGGTGTAGACTTTGATGAGACTTTTGCTCCTGTAGCTAGGTTGGAATCTATTAGATTGTTACTTGGGATTGCATGCATACTAAAATTCAAGCTGTATCAGATGGATGTCAAGAGTGCCTTTCTCAATGGGTACTTAAATGAAGAGGTCTATGTGGAACAGCCTAAAGGCTTCATTGATCCAATTTTTCCAAACCATGTTTACAAATTGAAGAAAGCTCTATATGGCCTGAAGCAAGCCCCTAGAGCTTGGTATGAGAGACTTGCTGAGTTTCTAATTAACCATGGCTATAGGAAGGGAGGAAATGACAAACCTTGTTTGTGAAAGATGAAAATGGACAGCTGATGATTGCTCAAATATATGTAGATGACATAGTCTTTGGAGGAATGTCTGACCAGATGATAGAGCATTTTGTTCAGCAAATGCAATCTGAATTTGAAATGAGTCTTGTAGGTGAGCTAAAGTTCTTTCTTGGTCTTCAAGTGAAACAGATGGAAGATACTATATTTATCTCTCAAAGTAAGTATGCTAAAAATATAGTCAAGAAATTTGGGATGGAAAATGCTGCTCATAAAAGAACTCCTGCTCCCACACATGTAAAATTATCAAAGGATGAGAAAGGTGTGGATGTTGACCAAAGCATGTATAGAAGTATGATATGGAGTCTTCTATATCTTACAGCAAGTAGGCCAGATATCACATTTGCAGTTGGAGTGTGTGTCAGGTACCAAGCTGAACCAAAAATAAGCCATCTGACTCAGGTAAAGAGAATTCTGAAGTATGTGAATGGTACCAGTGACTATGGTATGTTGTATTCTCATGGGGAAAGCACTGTGTTGTTTGGGTATTGTGATGCTGACTGGGCTGGAAGTGCAGATGATAGAAAGAGTACTTCTGGTGGATGTTTCTTTCTAGGTAACAATCTTATATCCTGGTTCAGTAAGAAGCAAAATTGCGTTTCCTTGTCTACAGCTGAAGCTGAGTACATAGCAGCTGGTAGCAGTTGTTCTCAATTGTTGTGGATGAGACAGATGCTGAGTGAATACAATGTCAAGACAGATGCTATGACATTATATTGTGATAATCTGAGTGCAATTAATATCTCCAAAAATCCTATACAACACAGCAGGACTAAACACATTGACATTAAACATCATTTTATTAGGGATCTGGTTGAAGAAAAAATTGTTACTCTTGAACATGTTGCAACTGAAGAGCAATTAGCAGATATTTTTACCAAAGCTCTTGATGCTAATCAATTTGAAAAATTAAGACGGAAGTTAGGGATATGTTTATTTGAGGAATTGTAGCAATTAATTTCTGAGGGGCGTGCAGCTAGTATTTTCTCCCTCCTCAACCGCTTGGTGCACGTCATTCAAGGAGGTTATTTCCAACTTTCCTTTTTCAAAACTCTCACACGCTACCATCATTGTTTGTGTCTTAACTTCTCTCAACCCCTCAACTTCTCTCTTGCCGCGCGCATCATCATTCAAAAATCGCCCTCTCTTCATACCTTCAAACACAAAATCATCACCATGTCTGATTCTACCTCTCATCAAACTATGCAAGATCAAACTCCTGAAGCAATCATCACCGACGCACTACCTCTCACTACTATTCTCAGCTCTCCTACAAAGAAGCGACGTACTAGGTCGTCCGCATCACAAAGGAAGGCTCCTGCCAAATCTAGCAAAGCTACCTCTTCTACTGCAGTGAACACGAGGTCAAAATCGAAAGGTAAGACATCTACCACTCCCGCTGTTCAACGTGTAGGGCTTAGCATGGATGATTTGTACTGTAAGGACAATCCATTTATATCGACTGTTGTTGAACCAAATGTTGACCCTTCTGTCAACGAATCTGAGAATATTGCTGTTGAAAGTACTGTAGCTACGTCTGAAACCCTAGGCCCTGATAATCCTAAGGTTGCTGACAAATTAGTTGGTGATTCTTCAAATTCCCCTATTGAGCAAGATGTTGTTTTTGTTTCTGTTGAAAAGAATGTTGTTGATTCGGCTGATTCTGAGACACCTGTTAATCCCCCTGCCACGACAAAGGATGGTGTGACAGATGCTCAAGCATCTTTGTCACCAGTTAATGAGGAGACTGAAGTGGTGGTTCCAGCCACCCCTGATTCTGTGAGTGCTCATGAGAAAGATTCTTCAAAGTCTCAGGATGAAGATAATGAGACTCAGAATACTGAGAATAATGCTGAGACTGACATTTTAGACCAAGCTGACACTGTTGCTGTTGAGGATGTTGTGCCTGAAGAAAGACCTCAGGAAAAGACTGGTGCTATGGGTGTTGCTCGCAGGACTAGGAGCAAATCTGACAAAACTGCTGTTATTGCTAGTGAAGGACAAAAGGAAAGTAAGAAGAAAACTGTTAATGCTGGGAAGAGGCCTATGTATGGTCCTCCCAAGGCTGGGAGCAAGAAGGTGGCTCAAAGTGATCACAAGAAGAAGAGCCTCAAAAGAAAAGACCCTCCCTCTAGTGATTCTGAGTTTGAGGTTGCTGAGCTTGAAGCTGCCACATCTGGTGGAGCTTCCAGAAAAACAATGAAGGGTATGAAGATACCTCTAACCATCCCTCCAGCCCCTCTTGATAATGTCTCTTTTCATTTGGAAAATGGGTCTTCTAGGTGGAAGTTTATATACCACAGAAGACTAGGTCTTGAAAGAAATCTGAAGGAAGAAGTATTCAAATGTAAAAAGCTGGTTGATGTGTTGGAATATGCTGGACTGATGAAGACTGTGAGAAATCTGGGTCCATGTTATGATAAGCTGGTCAGGGAATTTCTGGTAAATGTTTCTGATGAGTGTGATGACACAAGAAATCCTGAGTATAGGAAGGTTTTTGTTCGAGGTAAGTGTGTCAACTTCTCCTCTACGGTTATCAACACATACCTTGAGAGGTCTGTTGATGAGACTACTGAGTAAGAGGTCACTGAGGACACAATTTGCAAGGCCATCACAGGTAACAAAGTTAAGCACTGGCCAAAGCATTTGTCTTCTGCTCAACTGTCTCCCATGTATGCTGTTTTGAATAGGATTTGTGCTCAAAACTGGACTCCAACCACTCACTCAAATTCTGTTGCTTCTGGGTTGGCTAAGTTGATTTATGCTGTGGGAACCAAGTCACCCTTTGATTATGGAGCCTACATCTATTATCAAGTTTTGGAGCATGCTAAGTCTTTTGCTATTAAGTTTCCAATTGCTTTTCCTACCCTCCTGTGTGGTATTATTCTTCAGCAACACCCTGATATTTTGATCAGTAGTGATGAGCCCTGCAAGAGGCCTGGTCCTATGGCTTTGGATTGCAGTTTGCTGTCTGAGACACATGATGCTGATGTAGCTGGTACTTCTGTCCGGACATCTGGTGTGCTCTCCAGAAAGCAAATGATTGCTGATCTTACTGAGACTAGTGTGGCTCTTGGAGCTAGGAAGGTGAAGATTGACAGGATCATTGCAGCTTTGAAGGCTGAAGCTGAAGCTGAGGGTGAGCAGGATGAAGAAGAAGGAGGAAATATGCCTGCTGCTTCTGCTGGTGACACTGAGGATGACTCTGATGATTTCTGATTTTGTTCTGATCTCTTTGTTGTACTTCTTTTGCTTTTGTTGGTGACTGGGCTATGCCCTGAATTTCTTATGCACCTTGTGTGCTTCTGGTCTATAATATGCACTCTCTTTGGTTTCTATGCACTTTCTATGAGTATGCACTATCTGTTATTTGTCAGAATTTATGGCTAAAAAGGGGGAGTATGCAATGTGCATGTGCATGTGTGTAGCTTATAGCTTATATTATCTTGGCTGGTTGTGTGCATGATTATGTATGGTTACATGTGTTGAGGGGGAGTGCCGTATATGTTGAGGGGGAGTACTGGTACATGTTTTGAGGGGGAGCTGTTAAGTTTTTTTTGGTGTGTGGAAATTTATTTTTTCCTTCTCTATGTGAATCCACTATATGAGAGTTTATTTCTCTCTAGTTGTTCCTATGAGGCTAGATGTTTGTGTTATCTGGTGCATGCCTCTGATACTACTTGCAAGTTATCATTGTCCAAATTGCTCCCTTGGAAGTAATCTCATTATATGCTACGATATTTTCTTTCCTTGTTGTGTGCCTATGTTGACGTGAAGGAAACTTATCTGTGTATCTCCCAAGGAACTGGCTCTAGAGTGTTTTAGCCAAAATTTTGCCAAAGGGGGAGATTGTTGGGTTTTTGTAGATTGGCTACATTTTGCAAAAACATCTACTAGCCAGATGCTGGGACAGATGCTGTAGCATATGGAACAGCATTATGTGACTTGTGGTTTTCGCGCCAGCTAGCGCTTTATTTTTTGGTACGCAATCTTCCAAAGATTTGCTTGAAGTTTATTTTCCTCTAGCTTGCTGATCAAGGCGCGTGTATCTGATTGAAGATTTGCTTGAAGTTTTATTTGCCTTGGTATTTTTCCACAAGATATTGTTCTATATTTGGAAGTTTTTTTATTGTCTCTAGAAGTTTTTCCAGCTGGACCGGACAATGTCCACGCTCTATTTTGAAGCCCAAACCCGTGCTATCTCAATATTATATATTTGTGAAGACAAACCCTAGTAGGGTAACTAAAAACCGTGTGTGTTAGCAAAGCGTGTGTTTAAGGTTTTTAGGGTTTCTTTTGTTAATTGTGAGCCTTGCTTGTATCTCCCTGATTCAAGCTAAGGACTGAGTTTGTTTGAGTTGTAATTGTAAGCTGCTCCTAAGCTTTTAAGTACGGAGTGAGTATGTGTTATTAGAGTGTGTTTCTCTTGGTGTGTTTTGTGTGTTTGATAACAACACTGTCTGTGTTGTTGGTAGGAATTGAGACGGAGTCTCATATCTAGGAGTTCCTAGATAGAGTTGACACTGGTAGGGTCTTGGTGCAAAGTCAAGTAGTGTGTCTGCGTTGGTCTTTTCACTAGAACTATAATAGTGGATTCATTCCTGGATTGGTATCCCCCAGAGTAGGAGAGTTGCTCCGAACTGGGTTAACAAACTCAGTGTGTACTTTATATTTCTGCTGTGTTCCTTTTAATTTGTGATTTGTTACGCTGCGTTATTTTAATTGTAGTTCTGAGTAGACAGGTGCTCGGACAGTTGTGCCAACATTGTGCACAACATCTGTCAGTCAGGTTGCTAGGAATTTCATATGCTATCAGCTTACTTCAAATTTTAAATTCTGTATTGTAATTTAATGTATCCAGTACGAAATTTAACGCTTGTATGAGAATTCTAGGCAATCTCATTATAGGCGTTACATTTTTTAATTTTTTTTTGACAAATCCTAACTTGTACTTTGTGCTTCAAGTTATATATTTGTTTCCTTCCTTCTCTATTTCCTTAGCACTCCTATTTTAATTGATTTTAGCTTCTGGTACTTGTTATTTAGGAGATGCCGGAGAAACTTATAGCTTGTGGTACTTGTTATTTAGGACATGCAGGAGAAATATTGTGGAAATTTCAACATTTATTATGTGAACCAACTATCAAAATCTGATACGCTTAAACTTATAGTTGATATGATTAGTTTATTATCAAATCATATTTGTTGTCAGATTGATCTGGTATATTTCGAGTATTTCTTTTGGTATATTAAATGGTCTAGTGTGGTTAAATGGGTAGGCAAGGATGATCGAAGTTGTTTCAAGTTCCCTGGTATGTTGTAGTGCATGGTTTGGGTGTTTGATCAATTATTCCTCTTTCATTTGTTGTATGACTCTTAACTTGTGTGAATGAGAGAAGTTGAAGTTTGAGCTGTAATGTTGAAATATGATTAGTAGTTGGAATTCGATTTATATTTTGTTGTTAGGTTCTTTTATAATGAATAAGTTGACTGAATTGTATAGTATTTTAAAAAATAATTCCTTTTATTTTGGGATTATTGAAATACCTTTTTAAAAATTAATTCCTTTTCATAATCTCTAAAATCCAACATTATTAATTTTTTAAAAAGGGACTTACAAGAGCGCTTTTTTTGCTATTAAATACAGGACCTATAATAACCTTTTAAGTCAAAATAATCTACTCTATCCTCGAGCGAAAGAAGCATACCATAACACTTTTCCTATTAAAGAAAGACTTTTTTATAGCTTTTGAAAAGCGCTATTGTAGGTGTGGTACCTAAATAGTCGGGCTTTAATAGCACTCAAAAAGCGCTATTAAGAGCAAAAAGAGCTATTAAAAGTCAAAAAGCGCTATTATAGAAGGAATAATTCACAAAAATAGATTCTTGCTCTCATTATCTTTTTAATTTTCTATTCCTTCTATATTTTTCCAAGAAAATTAGAAAACCTATCGTGTTGTTCCAATAAAATCAACATAATCCATCCTAATAAGAAAATCCATTCTTCTTCTTCAACAATTCTCGACCTTTCCAGTTTGATTGCTCTTTGATTCTCGATCTTCCACAATATCGCGATCTGATTTCCTGTCTTTGATCGCTTACAATCTCTTGTTTGAATTTGATTTTCATTTGTTACAATTGATTAATCAGGGAAATATTTTCTGGTTCAACTTGCTTTCGGTTTTCTTTGCCCGATTCATATCTTCCCAGTTGGATTCACTTTTTTTTTTTTTTCAATTCCTATTTGTGAGATATTGGAACGAACTCTAGGGTAGCTTCTGGTTCGACAGGGATTAAGCATGAGGTCGAAGATTGTTCGCATGCTGCTGTCGAAGTAGTGCGTATTGTAGTCGAAGTTGTTCTAACATGCATTTGTGGATATTGCTAGGTTTGTTAGCATATCGAATTGGGCCTGTTTGTTATGTCCAATTGTTTAAGTTAGCTTGTACCCTAAGTTAGCTTGTAATGGGTAATTGTGAAAAAGCCCATTAGTTAGTATGTTAGGTTTATTGTAAATAGCATACTAGTCTCTCATCTCTAACATGACGGCTAATCCTAATTAGGGTGAGAGGGTTATTTGTTAATCTTGTAACGCTTGTAATCTTGTTTTAAAGAGAAAGTAAAGAATAGCAGTTATAACCAATCCTTGTTGTTCTTCTTGTTTTTCCATTCTTTTCCCTTACCCTTGTGTTTCTTAATCATCGGAGAAACAGTTTATACTTTGTTCTTGACATCGTTTTTCACAACAAATTGGTGCGGTGAGCGTGGAGAAGATGCCTTCAACAAAGTATGAGATTGAAAAGTTCACCGGAGGTGAACGATTTTGGTCTTTGGCGCTTGAAGATGAAAGCCCTACTGGTTCAGCAGGGTTGTTTAGAAGCTTTGAAGGGAGTCGCAGCCATGGATGCTGCGTTAACGGAGAAGGAGAAGACGGCCATGATAGAGAAAGCCCACAGCGCAATCTTGCTGAGCCTTGGTGATAAGGTTCTACGACAGGTATCAAAGGAGACGACGGCAGCATGGTTATGGGTGAAACTTGAAAGTTTGTACATGACCAAATCGCTGGTAAATCGACTCTACCTGAAGCAGGCTTTGTATTCATTCAAGATGAGTGAAGACAAAGTGTTGGCTGAGCAGTTGGATATGTTCAACAAGCTGATTCTTGATCTGGAAAATATTGATGTGAAGATCGATGATGAAGATCAAGCGCTGTTGCTGTTGTGCGCTTTGCCCAGAACACATGCTCACTTCAAAGAAACTCTCTTGTATGGAAGGGAGTCCCTGACCTTTGAAGAAGTTCAATCAGCCTTGTATTCGAAGGACTTGAACGAACGAAAGGAGCATAAACCTTCGACTGTTGGTGAAGGTTTGGCCGTCAAGGGAAAATTCTTGCAAAAGGGTGGTAAGTTCAACAAGAAGAAAGGTAAAAGTCAGCAGAAGTCTTACAGTGGCGAGGCATCTGGTATTCGATGCTATCATTGTAAGAAGGAGGGTCACACAAGAAAGGTGTGCCCTGAACGCCTGAAGGATCATGGAGGTAAGGATAATGGCAACGTAGCCATTGCACAAGATGACTTCCACTCATCTGATGTTCTTGTGGTTTCAAGCAGCGACTCAACGAAGGAGTGGATTATGGATTCAGGTTGCACTTGGCACATGACTCCAAACAAAGACCTGTTCGAGGAACTATGTGAGCAAGATGGTGGATCTGTATTGCTGGGAAACAACAAAGCTTGCAAGATTGCTGGTGTTGGATTTGTGAGATTCAAGCTCCATGATGAGTCAATAAGGTTATTGACTGAAGTTAGGTATGTACCTGATTTGAAGAGGAATTTGATTTCTCTTGGTGAATTCGACAAGAAAGGATATGTTTTCCAAGGAGAGAAAAGTATCCTTAGAGTCATGAAGGGATCGAAGGAAGTCTTGAGAGGCGTGAAGAAACAAGGCTTGTATGCCCTTGAGGCTGAAGTTGTAAGTGGTTCGACAAATATTGCATCCACGAAACCTTTGTCGAAGACAGAAATTTGGCACATGAGATTGGGCCATGTCAGTGAAAGGGGTCTGGTCGAACTAGGGAAACAAAATCTGCTTGGTGGAGACAAAGTCGAAAAGCTGAAGTTTTGTGAACCCTGTGTACTTGGAAAATCTTGTAGAGTGAAGTTCAACAAAGGTAAACAAAGAACACATGGATCCCTTGATTACATCCATGCTGATCTTTGGGGGCCTGCAAGGTGTCCATCACATTCAGGAGCGAGGTACTTTCTATCCATAGTTGATGACTATTCCAGAAAGTTATGGGTATTCATCCAGAAGACTAAGGATGAAACTTTTGAGAATTTCAAAAGTTGGAAGACTCTGGTCGAAAATCAAACTGGCAGGAAGGTTAAGAGGTTGAGAACCGACAATGGCCTTGAATTTTGCAATGAGGCGTTCGACAGTTTTTGTGCTGCCTCTGGTATTGCAAGGCACAGAACTACTGCAGGTACTCCACAACAAAATGGTTTGGCTGAAAGGTTTAATCGAACTATTTTGGAAGAGTTAGATGCATGTTGACTAGTGCTGGGTTAAAGAAGGTGTTTTGGGCTGAGGCTGTTTTCGACAGCAGCATATCTGATAAATAGATGTCCTTCGACTGCGTTAGATATGAAGACACCTGAAGAAGTTTGGTCGGGACATCCACCAGATCTTGACAAACTAAGAGTATTTGGCTGCGTAGCCTATGCTCACATTAGGCAAGACAAGGTCAAACCTAGAGCTCTAAAATGCATGTTCATGGATACCCTGAAGGAGTCAAAGCTTATAGGCTATGGTGCCTAGAGCCAGGTCACAGGAGGTGTATCACCAGTCGAGATGTAGTTTTCAATGAAGCTGAAATGGCTTTCAAGAAAACTGATGATGTTGATTGAAGTGCAGATATTTCTGACGAAGAGCTGGAACAGGGAGAGATTCCTGTTGAGGTGGAGCATGTTGATGCTGAATTGCATATCCCAGATGAAGTCGAAGAAGAAGAGTAGATACTGAGGAAGTAGAGGAAACTGTCGATGACTACTTGTTGGCAAGAGATAGGCAGAGAAGAGTCATCAAGCCACCTCAGAGACTTGGATATGCAGATCTTATAGCTTATGCCTTAATCTCTGCAAGTGAGGTTCTAGATGAAGAACCTAGAGACTATAAGGAAGTTCTGAGGAGTCGAAATAAGACTGAATGGCTGAAGGCCATGGATGATGAGATGAAATCTCTTCATGATAATAACACTTGGGAACTGATCGAGAAACCTGTTGGAGCAAGGTTAGTCAGCTGTAAATGGATTTTCAAAGTTAAGGAAGGAATTGAAGGAGTGGCGTCGAAAAGATACAAGGCAAGGTTGGTCGCTAGGGGTTTCACTCAGAAAGAAGGTGTCGATTTCAATGATGTGTTTTCTCCTGTTGTGAAGCACAGATCCATTCGAAGTTGCTTGCCATGGTGGCACAGTTCGACCTTGAACTGGAACAAATGGATGTAAAGACTGCGTTCTTGTATGGTGATCTAGATGAAACAATCCTGATGAGGCAACCTGAAGGGTATGTCGAAAAGGGGAAGGAAGATTATGTGTGCAAACTACAGAGATCTTTATATGGACTGAAACAATCTCCTCGACAGTGGAATAGGAGGTTCGACAAGTTCATGGCACGGATAAGTTTCATTAGAAGTCAGTTCGACCACTGTGTTTACTTCAGATTTCGACCTGGTAATTCATTTGTTATTTTGTTGCTCTATGTGGATGATATTCTCATAGCAAGCAACAATGTCGAAGATGTAATGAGGGTGAAGGCTGAACTCAATAAGGAATTCGACATGAAGGATCTGGGAGCTGCATCCAGGATTCTGGGATTGACATCCGAAGAGATAGAAAGCAGTCGAAATTATGCTTATCTCAAGAGGCATACCTACGGAAGATTCTCTACAAGTTTGGTATGTCGAATTCAAAGCCTGTTGTGACTCCGACAAACCCACAATTCAAGCTGAGTATAGATCAGTGTCCCAGTACTGATGACGAAAGAGCTTATATGAATAGCATTCCATATGCTAATATAGTAGGTTCTTTGATGTATGCTATGGTTTGTACTAGACCTGACATAGCATATGCAGTAAGTCTTGTAAGCAGGTACATGTCGAATCCTGGAAAGGCTCACTGGCAAGCATTGAAGTGGATTCTAAGGTACATAAATGGGTCTCTGAACAGAGTCCTGATTTATGGTGGAGCCTTGGTGAAGATAGTAAAGCAGTAATCGAAGGATATGTCGACTCTGATTATGCAGGTTGTATGGATTCCAGAAAATCTATTTCTGGATATGTTTTCACTATGTTTGGCACGGCAATTAGTTGGAAAGCAACACTTCAGAAGGTTGTAGCATTGTCAA
This sequence comes from Medicago ruthenica, assembly GCA_018208015.1. Classification (NCBI taxonomy): domain Eukaryota; kingdom Viridiplantae; phylum Streptophyta; class Magnoliopsida; order Fabales; family Fabaceae; genus Medicago; species Medicago ruthenica. The sequence continues at coordinate 47,063,879 of CM031374.1, forward strand.
CTACTGAAGCAGAGTATATTGCCCTCACTGAAGCTGTGAAAGAAGCACTGTGGCTTGAAGGTTTTGCTAAGGAGCTGAAACTTCAAGGTCGAACTATCACTGTTAAATGTGATAGTCAAAGTGCAATACATCTGTCGAAGAATTCAGCCTATCATGAGCGAACGAAGCACATTGATGTGAGGCTGCATTTCGTCAGAGGAGTAATCGAGCGTGGAGAAGTCCAAGTGCTGAAGGTTTCGACAGATCACAATGCTGCTGATATGATCACCAAGACATTGCCAAGTTGCAAGTTTTTCCACTGTATGCAGTTGGTAAAGCTGCATGAAGAAAGCTAGCTGGTTCTTTGTTATTAGAGTTTGTTCCAAGGTGGAGATTTGTGAGATATTGGAACGAACCTCTAGGGTAGCTTCTGGTTCGACAGGATTAAGCATGAGGTCGAAGATTGTTCGCATGCTGCTGTCGAAGTAGTGCGTGTTGTAGTCGAAGTTGTTCTAACATGCATTTGTGGATATTGCTAGGTTTGTTAGCATATCGAATTGGGCCTGTTTGTTATGTCCAATTGTTTAAGTTAGCTTGTACCCTAAGTTAGCTTGTAATGGGTAATTGTGAAAAAGCCCA